>MU225941.1:962928-1024383 GCA_018584345.1 Thuja plicata
AAATGTAATCACATATAAATTATATATATATACACATACATATATGTGTGCACCCATATATATATCTATATATATTTATATTGATACATGCCAAATACCAAACACTATAATCTATATGATTATGAAGTAATAGATCACAACATCATTATTACATGTTTATAATTACTAAAGGATATAACAAAGAGGTAGAATAAAATCACATGCCTCAAAATAAATCTAATCATCCAAAGAGGCTATAACAATCAACTAAGAAACTATCAAGGTAATCACAAGATCAAACAAGGTCAGCCAAAGTCAACAAGGAAAGTCAAGCCAAACTCCTGACCAAGTATGAAGCTTTGAAACACAACATAGAAAGATTAACTAAGAATAATACCAAGGAGAAATGAATAAAATGAGTAAAAAAATCACACAACCAAATGAATGCAAGTGACCACAAGGCACCAATTAAAACAATGCCCAACCCGGTGTGTTGGATCTGGGTTTTTCACCCAAAGGTTGACAGACAAAGAAGGAACCCTAATATTCCCAAATTGGAATAATGAAAAAGGAAGACTCATGAAAGGGCCTTAGTACTATCTCCATAACAATAACCATTGAGGATTTGAGGCACGCTCAGACTTGTGAAGCCAAGTGAAGTCGATGCCCGGTACCTACAAGCCTGCATCACAAAGAAGAAATACATGTGCATAGATATACATATAAGAAGACATTGTAGACAGATGACCAGGATCGATACCTCATGTGGAACTTAGCTATGTGAGTAACTACGACTTCATCCTGAATCATATAAACACATCTTGTATATATACACACACACCAAGCATGTAGCATCATCCTAGTGAAGTTTAGAATCTTGAGCATTGGGTTAGTATCTAATCAATACTAATAATAACTCAACATAATCATGAGACATATCCCAAATTATCAAGTGACATACAAGATTAATCACAAGTAACCTTAATAGAAGAAAATATAAATAATCACTTATATATATCCATATATAACATCCTAACTGTATTCATAAAGGTCTTGAAGCTCCTCAATACACACACAGAGATAAATACATACAAAAATTATACCTTTAGACAGTATGTTTGATATCAGAATCCTCAGGTACTAGTTTATGAAATCATTATAAACAAACTATAGGAATAGATCAAACAAGTATCATGAACAACTTAAGTTGTAAGAAAACATTGAAAGATCTTATTTCGTTCAAAAACACAAAACTTATATTAGGGTTAGAGGGGTTTTACAAAGTCAATGAAAAGGAAGTGAAACTGGAATTTGTATCTACTAAGGAATAGATTGCTGATATATTTACAAAGCCTTTTCCAAAGGATAAATTTGTGTATCTCATAGAAAAGCTTGGGGTGATAGCCCCTCTTGATCAGACCTAATGATTTTGAGGATGGCATTAGTCCAAAAAATCTATTAGAATATCATTAAATGGATTGATGATTTTGGGTACTACTCCTTACGGGAGCAGTCTTATGGATATTGTAGACACCTAAAATTCAAAGAAGGGCATTTGTAGACACCTAAAATTGGTTAGGTATTTCTTAATCAATCAATCTATATTTTTCATCAAATCTCATCAAATTGGACTAAATCAATTCAAATAGACATTTATTAAATCAAATTTAATCAAAGGATCAATTACCAATGACATTAATTAATTAAATATAAGCCTAAAAGGATTAATCAAATGATATAGTTGATTTTAATCAATTAATTATATAGTTTAAATCAAAAATCAAATCCAACCTATTCCCCTACATGACTAATTTAATTAATTGATTGAATTAATTAAATCCTATTATCTTTCAAAAATAATTTGAGGAACCAATGAGAATTGAGAAGGAAAAGCACATGGATCACTCCAAAGTTTGCAATCTTGATAACTCATTTTTGAACTTTAAATCCTCATCACCCAATTTGTCCCTTTGAGACAATCATTTAAATTGTCCCCTCATTTGAAACCATTTGAAAGCCTCTCACTCAACCAAGGCTAAACCATGATCAATTAACTCCACCCCCTACACTTGGGAAAATCTTATTGTAACATATAAAATAGATGTCACCAAAATGTAAAGATATAAAATGTGGTAAGGAGATTATTTGTTAATTGTTGTTTGATTTGATTAAAGTATATTAAATTTCTTAACCCTTCTTTACATTTAATTGAATTTTATTGATTGTATATTGCAATTGTGATTAAGGAGAAGATAAGATGCTCCTCTTTTGTCCTCAAATACACAAATGGGAGATCCAAGTTGATCAACGCAAGGGAAGGGCTAATGCACAAATGAATCAACTATTTGGAAAAGAGAACAAAGAAAGGGATCTTAAATTCTGTTAATTGATTAAATTAATATGTTTGATTATAGTAATGGAAAAGGATAGGAAGAAGAACCAACCTTACAAAGTTGCAGATCAAAGAATGTTGTTTTTCGAGGTCTGTAGACTGTTTCTAGAAAATTTAACAGTTGATCCCAAACCAGAACACAGAGACGAACAAAACCCACAAATATTTTTCCGTTCCGATGTCATCTTATGAAAAAGGTCGACCTTGACCCACAAATGTCAACCCTAACCCAATAATGTCGACCCTGACCTACACAGGTCTGAAATAAAATCTGTTTGCGGAGTCTGATAGAAGGCCGAAAAGGGTATCCAGATCTGTGTCCAAATCCGCAGTCCTGAACCTATACCTGCAAGAAAAATACGATTGTTTTTTTTGGGGGAGGGGTTTGCCTTGGTCAAACCCCAGTTTTGGAATTAACCTCAAATATATGTAATTGAAATTGCAGAAATAGACAAAGTAAATGCATAAATTCACGTTGCTTGTAAAAGTCCTTGTGGCAGATTCGAATCCTTCAATCCACAAATATGCTTCAAGATGTGGAATGTAGAAAAGGTAGGATGTCTTCAATCTCTTTCTTGTAGATATCCACCACCAAGTCTTTAATGGGTTCTTGAATTTGGAAGAGGCTTGGAAGAAGGTGGATGGAGAGATCACCAAAAGGGCGCTATGTAGCTTGAATCCTTCAATGGCCTCCAATGGATCTCCTTCATGAAAGTGGATGCTTGAATGGATGAATGCTTGCTTTAAATATTTCTCCTTAGCTTGCTTGGAATTCACTTGATAATGTTCTTCAATTGCTCAAGGATGCTTAGGCTTCAATAGAGGACTTAGAGAAAATGAGGGGAGAAAGGCTCCCTTTTATATGAAACTAGGGCACAATCTTCTAAGGAGGCCAACATAGGAGAATTAAATTTCTATTAAAGTATTTACCCCTAGGAGAGGACCTATATTAAATATAATTTAGGAATTGACGCTTCGGAACCCAAAACAGCCGACCTGAAAGTGGGAAACACTTTTTGCAAAGACCAACATCTAAAAACTTTGAGACCCCGAGATTTGAACCCTGGGTCAAGGTCGAGGTCGAACTTGACCTAGGTCAGGGTCGAGGTCGACCTTGACCTAGGTCAAGGTCAAAGTTGACATAGAACTAAAAGGTCAACCCTGAACCTGAAGCCCAGAATCACCAGTCTGCAGTCCAGAATGCAGAAATCAGGCTAAAAAAGAGTGGAAAGAAGGATAGAACAAGGGGGAAGCCATGTCAAGATCAAGAACCCATTCAAGGTTCTTGTCATGACCACAAACTACTCACTCAAAAGGCTAAACAAGTCTAAAATGGAAGTGCTTCCATTTTCTGACTATACACTTATAAATAAAGATTGTTTTGCAAGCATAAGATGAATTCTAGACATTCAAATCCAAAGCATCTACATTATAGTCATTTTTAGAGAGATCAAAGTAATTTGAGAGCAATATCAAAGCATTTTGTGAGAGCATTGGAGCATTTGAGTGAATCATTTTGATGATTTGAGAAAATTATGAACTAGAAAGGCATATCATAATCAATTTTCTCATTCTAGGACTGTCACTAGTAGAGATTTAAGCTAAGAGCTCTCTATTAGCATTCTTAGTTTGAGATCCATGGGATACTTAATGATTTATTTTCAATTATTTGCTTAATTGTTGATATTTTTCCATAGAATTGTTAGAAAATAAACTAATCTCATGAAGGTGTAAAAATCACACACACAAATGATGCCCATCATGGGGCTTTAGGCCTCTAATCCTCATTTTTTTATCATATTTTGTAGTTTTTTACTTTATTTTGTGTTTATTTTGCAGATTACAGGTAAAGTGACACCTACAAGAAAAATGATGATGCCAACACACAGTGAAAGGATGCCTAGAAGAAAAATGATGATGTTGTTGGAATTATATGATGTGCTCAGTGACTGAGAGGGGGGGGGGGTGACTCAGGAACCAATAAAACTTAATCCTTTTAGTCAATAATTAGATTAACTTATTTGTTTGCATGCGTATAAATTGAAAGTAGAGAATCATACATAACACATAACACAATATTTGGTTACCCAGAAACCTTCCAAAAGAAAGTAAAACTAGGGTGGGGGTGATACCCACAAGATTTAGTATTGCAATATAAATTTAGCCTGTTAGAGTTTACAATGACCACTTCTAATGGTTTTCCCTGTTAGGATCATAGAAAGGACTATAAGGTCCACCTTGTTAAAGGATTTTGTACAATCCAATAAGTAATGCAACTCAGTTAAGAGATTTAAAGAAAGGACTGTTAGGTCCACATTGTTAAAGGATTTTTCTGATCCACCTATGAGAATGAACCATTTCATGATCTGCTATGTGCAACTGTGATTGCTGAATAAGATGCTTTGAATATAATTGATCACCTGAATATGATAGATAAGACTCTGTTGTCCTGAATACTTCTGCACTTAAATCAAATTGTCATTCACATGCCTTATGCATACATAATCATATCCATTATCTTCTCATATATTCTACATATTGGATAAAAAAATTATCTTACATATATATCTTTATCCAAAAAATAACTCTATAAATCAGCTTGCAATAAAAAAATTTATATTTAACAATATATGCAAAGTTGGCTTCAAACTGTCACTCAGGTCCAAAAGACTACTCGGGTGATAAACTGTCACTCAGGTGATACTGAACACTCGGGCGATGCTGAACACTCGGGAAATGCTGAACACTCGGGCAACACTGTATACTCGGGCAACACTAAATGACTAAGTTTTTTTGACACTAATTGAAAATATGTCTTGCCATAAGGTCTACAATATCCCCCTTTGGCATTAGTGACAAAAAACTTATAATGAAATTTTGTATTTGATATGTCAAAACTCCCCCTTTTTGTCTGCTCGGGTTTTGACACTACCTCTGCTGCTCGGGTCCAACTGACTCTATTTTTGTATTTTTTCAAAATTGTTATTGTAAAATATATCTTCTACACTATTCACTATACATGTGTTTCCTTAATGATATTTACAATGACATTTCCTTCTTATACAATGGTATTTCCCCCTTGTTTTTGCAAAGAATGCCAAAAAGTGAAATCTACAGGGTTATCACAAAGTAGGATAGAAAATCACTATGTACCTTCAAAATTTGAGACAGATTGTTGTCTCAATTGTCCTATATCACCTTCAAGATGTGCAATTCAACTTGTAGCTTTGTAGATAGCTCTATCATTAGCTTGACAACTGAGAAGTTATTTTCATGAATGAGAGTTTTAGCATGTGTTATGTGTTTTTGCAGACCATCCATGTGTCATAGAAGATGGATCTAGATTGTTGTAAGAGATCCTCTAGTCCTTGTTTCTTCTCTCAACACTTCAGCCTATAAATTAGTAAGATACTTTATTTTCATGAAGTGAGCAGAACTGGTGCTTGGGTCAAGTGCTAATTGTCTTGCACTTTCCTTCATGTGTGTATCGATCTTTACTAACTTGTTCTTGATTTCCATAGTAAATTTAGAGGAGTCAATCAACTTTACAAATAGTGCTACCACATTTTTCACAGTAGTTTCTAAAGTGTTGATGATCTTTGTAAGATGCACCTGGTCAATTGCAATATTCTTTGCAATGTTCTCTAGAACCTTGTTCTCAAATTTCTTCTCTGACTTCTCAAGTAACTTCTCCTAACCATTCATATTTGTGTTGAACTTGTAGACAATTTCAACAAGTTGGTCCATTATTGAGTCACTCTCATTGAATTCAATCTGCAATGCATCTACAAATATTCCTTTAACATCTTCAAGTACTTTGTTCCTTTGTCTTTCCTTTCGGATCTTTTGCTATGAGGCTCTTTTCTTCGATAGTTCTCCAAAAATATCCATTTGTTCTACAGATAGGTTAGATAGATCCCAATTAGGAATCACAATATCTTTATCAAGATCTATCTCATCAGTAATTACTTCCTTTGACTTAGGACTCGGTGAAGGAACAATTTCCTTATCTTTACCTACCTCATCCTTTGCTTCAGTATTCAATCCAATTAGGTCATTGACCTTTGTACAGTACTAATTGTTGGATCAATATTTACTGATGAATCAATAGTAGAAATGTCTACCTTTCCTTTATGCGACTCAGGTGTAAATGTCTCAGTAGTGAGAGGATCCTATTGCTCAGTCTTTGTCTGTTCAGATGTAGATTCTACAACCTTGTCTTTTCTCGTAGATATAATATTGTGTATAGGGGATTGGGGTAGTGATGCCATTACCTCAACTATAATATTCTCTGCGTTGGACTCTTCAATAGTCTCTACCTCAGGTAGAGTATCATCATTTGCTTGTGCTGGAGGGTCTATACTTGGTACTTCTTCCTTCACATTTCCTTTTGCTATTTCAAATATTGATTTCCACACTAATGTGGGATGCTAAGCTACTTATTCTATGTTCTTGTTCAATATTTGGAATGCCCTGAATTTGGGGGTGTGATTATTCGCAGATTTGCTCAAGGCCTCTTTAACTTCTTTTCCTTTCATTGCAAGCATGACTTGCTTTAATGTCTCTTCCCTTATATCTCTTTCAATTTGTACTACATTTTTCTAGGGAATAGATATTGCGTTGAATAAGTCTTTAGTCATATAACTATTCAACTCGGAAGGGTCATATTTCTAATTTTCCATCTTCTCCACGACTATTTGCTCAATCTTCTTCTTTTCGTCTTCTCTCCTAGAAGAATACTTTAGTGACTTCAAAGAACTCATGGCTCTTCCTTCTTTATGGTCTTTAATCTTTTGATCAAGTGTGGGTGTTGGTTTAGTCAAGACCGTAATATCTTCCTCATCATCATCCTCTTCATCACTTATTATATAAGTTTTCTCCTTGATCTTCTCACTGTGACAATAGGAGTAGTGCCTTTTTCCTTTTTTGTCTAGGTGTTGTCTTCCTCTTCTTCTATTGAGGATTAAAATAAATTTCTTCCTCTTCAGATTCAACAACCTCTATCTTATCTGTATCCTCTATTTTAACTATGTCCTCTTTACTCTCAGAGATGGTAGGAGAGTTGGAGGTCTTTCCATACTTCTTCTTGAATGTATCAAGTCTCTTTCTTCCTCTCTTCAATATCTTAGGAATCTTAATTTCCAAAGATATCCTACTCTTTTCTTCCTCATAGGTTCCAAAGTAAGGTTTCTTTGGATTGACAGGTTCATTCACAAGAGCCTCTATGATATCTTTAGTGTCATCATTGTTAACTTAATATGGAAGGGGTTGTACCCATGCAACCCTAGGCTTTACTGCTTGTATATACACTTTATTACAATCAAATAGAAAATATATTTCATCTTTGTACTTCTCAACTAGTTTCTTAGGAATTCTATATCTACTCTGCATCTTCTATTTGAAACTATCAAAGAATCCATCCATAATGCTATCAAATTTATCTCCCATCTCAGCTATGAATTCATTAATTTGATAGATAATTGGTCTATCCTTCTTCCATGCTACTGTTTCTTTAGAGGGAAAGAAATTCTCAACATAAAATAGTATGCAGATTAGAAGAGAACCAAACTTACATGAATTGGTTTTGGATACTTGGATGCTCTCCATATTCTTTCTCAACTGAGTGAGTTGTAATTCTGCTAGGTTGAATACCAGATTCATCTTTACTACTTTGTAGGGTAGGTCAATATCTTCGCATGGAACATTGTGGGGTCTGCTCGAGCTGTATATCTTGTGGGCTATCACATGAATTCCAAATTTCATCTCCATATTTTTTACTCTGTTGAGTCTCATGCCTCTGTCGTCCCACTCGACATGAGTTAACTCAGTTAATTCATCCCTATTTAGGGTTTTGGTAGCTTTTGTCTTGTCTAGCATAGGGAACCTGGTGACACAGTGAATTATCTGCTTAGTGATATTCACAGGATGATCCAACCATAGTTTCATGTCATGAAAAATACTAAGAACATATCTCATCCATTTTTTCTAGAAGTGGATGCCATATTGATCGAACGAAATGATCAAACTCTGCTTTCAATCACGAATTCACACTGAATTGCTAAGGGCTCTGAGTTGACTTGTAAACTAAAAGCTTTGTAAACAATACTCTTTACAATCCTTCATATATAAGATATTTTCAACCATTAGAGTATTTCATTAAATGCCCCGTACATAGTAGCTGGTGTGACTCAGGTGCTTCTCCAAGATTCACTCAGAAGCTCGAGTGAAACTAAATTTCCAATTATCAATACTGCCTGACTCAGCTCGAGTGAGCTAGAGTGACTTGGGTGTAACTAACATTCTAACTCAGGTTGAACTAAAATATGTCCTCATGCATCAATATGTGGATATGGACTACATTTCTTATCTGGAACTGATGTAGGATGACTTGTATTGCATAGTTCCAGTCATCTCCTTACTTTCCTATTCTGTATTAATAGATCCACCCATCTCAGTGTTTAGGGTATCATTAGAACCTTCATTTCTTTGATCTGAATTATCTAAGGATTTCCTTACCCATTGCTTTCTCATATGAGTTCTGATTTTAGAGACTTTGGCTTTACCATTCTCAAAACCAGTATCGACTTTTTCTCTATTCACACAGTTCTTACTTAGATGACCGAGTTGCTTACAAACATAGCATCTCTTAGTAGGATCCTTTTTTCTGAAGTGAGTCTTCATACAATTTGCACCAATGTGTCCATATTCACCACAGTGACAACATTTGTACCAAGTGTTGTAATCCCAACCAAAAATTTCCTTGGGTAATTGTTCAACAGGATTCCAATTCTTAGTTCTGCACTCAGAAGATTTATGACCTTGTTTGTTGCATTTGTATCATTTCCCTTGAAACTTAGGTTCCTCTTTGCATTCACTTTATCTATGTCCATTTTTTTGCAACTATAGCATTTACCATTAAATCTTGACTTTCTATTGCTCCAACATTTATTTGATGTATGCCCTGTCTTACCACAATGATTGCATGTAAGTTTGTTGTTCGTTTGAGCTCCTTGCTATGTGAATTCACCTTGTTTAGTATAACCTAATCTAGTCTATCCATGATTATGAGTTTTGTTACCCAATCCATGCTAGTTTGTGAATTCATCATACTTTCATTTGTTTGCTTTTCAGTATTGAGATCATTCTACAGTCTTTCATTTTCTATCCTTAGATTGACAACTTTTTGTGTTGCATTGTTAAGTTGACTTACCAAATAAGCTTGCTGAAGTGACAAGTGTTGGATTTCATTTTCTTTTTCTCCTAATATTGTACTCAATAGTAATTTTTCTTCTTGTGCTCTATTTCTGTCATATTCTACTTTTTTCTTTAGTTCTATAACCTCACACATTATGATCTAGTGAACTTCTTGTTCTCTTTTCAAATTTCTGACTTCTTCATGTAAATTGATATTCTTTGCAAGAAAGTATTCAATGGTTGCATCAGCTTCTTCTGAGCTTCTATCTTTGCAAAATTCTTCAATTTTTTCTTCTATATACTTCTTGTCATTCATCTGCACTGCTAATTGTTTTCTTCTCTTTAGGGAAAGAGAGAGATGCTCCTTAAGTTTTATGATATGATCCATGGCCACTTTAAGATCTATCTTTTCATTCTCAATGGCTTTCTCCAGTTTGTAAGTTTCCATATCCTCTGATCCTTTCTCAAGCTGTTAAACTTATGATAAGAGAACCACCACTTTGATACCAATTTTTGGAATTATATGATGTGCCCAATGACTGAGAGGGGGGGGGGGGGGGTAAATTAGGAACCAATAAAACTTAATCCTTTTAATCCATAATTAGATTANGAGGGGGGGGGGGGTGGTAAATTAGGAACCAATAAAACTTAATCCTTTTAATCCATAATTAGATTAACTTATTTTTTTGCATGATATAACTTGAAAGTAAAGAATCATACAGAACACATAAAACAATATTTGGTTACCTAGAAACCTTCCAAAAGAAAGTAAAACTGGGGTGGGGATGATACCCACAAGATTTAGTACTGCAGTATAAATTTATCCTGTTTGAGCTTACAATGACCACTTCTAATGGTCTGCCCTGTTAGGAGCATAAAAAGGACTCTTAGGTCCACCTTGTTAAAGGATTTTGTACAATACATTAAGTAATTCAACTTGGTTAAGAGATTTAAAGAAAGGACTGTTAGGTACACCTTGTTAAAGGATTTTGCTGATCCACCTATGAGAATGAACCAGTTGCTGATCTTCTCTGTGCAACTGTGATTGTTGAATAAGATCCTTTGAATATAATTGATCACCTAAATGTGATAGATAAGACTTTGTTGTCTTGAATACTTCTGCACTTAAATAAAACTACCATTTACATGCCTTATGCATACATAATCATATCCATTATCTTCTCATATATTCAACATATTGAATAAAACAAACTATCTTACATATATATCTTTATCCAACAAATAAATTTCTAAGTCGGCTTGCAATAAACAAATTTACATTTAACAATGTATGCAAAGTCGGCTTCAAACTGTCACTCGGGTCTAAAAGACTACTCGGGTGATAAACTGTCACTCGAGCGATACTGAACACTCAGGGTATGTTGAACACTCGGGCAATGCTGAACAATCGAGAGACACTGTATACTCAGGAAACACTGAATGACTAAGTGTTTTGACACTAATTGACAATATGTCTTTCCATAAGGTCTATAGATGTCTGCACACAATGAAATGATGCTTACAAGAAAGATGATGATGCCTGCACATAGTGAAACGACACCTACAATCTCCTTATATTTTCTTTTCTAATTTATCTCAATGCCTATCAACCAAATAATGATGCCTTTGCTCATAAAGCGATGCCTACGAGCCTTGAAATAATGCCTATTATACTGTAAAGTGATGTGTACAATCCATAAAGTGACGCGTACAATTTGTTAAGTGACGCGTACAGTCTGTAAAGTGATGCGTATACATAGTAAAGTGATGCGTATACATAGTAAAGTGACACGTATACACTATAAAGTGACGCATACACACAGTAAAATAATACCTACAAGCTGTTAAATGATGCTTAAGGTTTTCTGTGTTTTTTAGTTACAGATTAAAAAAGCCAGAATACTAATATTGTTTTATTGATTTTTTTGCAGATGAACAGACATCCAAAGGTGCAGAAACCCGAACAAAGGATCAAAAGGGAGAACAAAGAGTTAAGGCTCTCAAACAAGCATGCAAGAGAAAAATTTAACACAATCATTTTAGAGATTTTAGAAGAAGAGAAAGCATTATTTGAACATTTTGTTAAAGTTAGTAATGCTTACAAAAAGAAATTCCCTTCTCTCAATTTATTTCATTTCTTAAGTCCTTAATCTTTAATTTTGCAAAATTTTGTTAAGGATATTAAATTTGTTTTCAATTCAATTTTTGTTTTTCTTCACTTTGGATATGGTGTTGAATAACTTATTGGAGGAGACGGAGAAGGAACGATCGCCACTAGGTGAGTAAGCAAAAACCTCAAAAATGTGCCTATCCTTTGCTAGTATATAAATGAGGTATTTCACTTAACAAGCCTTCTTTGCTTTGATTGCATTATTTTCATTTGAATCTAGTTTAATAGGGCCACCCTATTATTTTCCATTCCCAACAAGACATTAGGTATATGCTCTCAACTTTTCAAAGTTGATCAAAAAGCCAAAAGTGTTGCATTTGGGTGGTAGAAAGAAAGGGAGAAATTGAACTACACATTTCAATTTATTAAAAACCTCTTTGTCAAGAGGTTAAAAATGAACAAGCGTGATTTAAGTGTTTGTAATTAAGGAGAGTAATATAGATATGCTCTTCATTCTTTAAGTGAATCAAATTTCCAAACTTACTTAACTAGATTCAATTTTTTCTTTTTCATAAACATGCTAGCTACATAGAGGGTCTGCCTCCTGAGAATTCCTTTACGAAGGCGGTGAGAGGGAATGACCCAAGTGGGAGACAATCACTTAAGCCATGATACTATCCAGCCCACTATAATCAAATGCACTCATCCCCAAAGGGTTTAAGTGACTAAGTTGTGTTGAGAATCTTCACTTCCTTGAGTAGTCCTTCGGGATTGCACAAAATGATACTTTTTTGCATGTGGGAAGCCCGTTTAATGAGGGTATAAGAGACTCTTCATGGTTTAGAAAGGAGGTGTTAACTAAAACCTGGTTAATTTAGCAAGCTACCTTTTTAGAGCCATTTTGAAAAGCCAAAATTGACCTTAGGTAGATTTCTTGGAAGAGATTCTCGTGCAAGACCTGTGAAAACATATAATTCATGTGTTTTAGGAGTAAAAAGGCAAATTAATGTGTGTGTTGTGTTTGTCTCTTTATTTTCAAGAAAGAACAGAATCCAAAAAATATGATCACATACTTTATACTTTTAAATCCTCAAAAATTGTGATAAACCAACTTTTCCAACAAAAAGACGCGTACAACAATTTAAATAACGCCTACAAACATTCTTGTTATGATTGCAAACTGAAGTTACACCTGCAACTATTGAAATGACACCTAACTCGCTGGAAAGTAATGCCTGTAAGTTGTGAAAAAATGCTTTTAAATGGAAAAATCATGCCTACCAATTGCAGAGTCACGTGTACAACAATTCTAGTTACCGCCTACACAGTGCAAAGTCATGCGTGCACCTAACTAAAGTGACGCCCAGAAAAAAAAAAGGGCAAAAGGGGGGCATTTCCTGAGGGTTTGGAAAGATTTTAAAATCATATTTGGATACCCTTTTTGGAATTATTTCTGTCCAGTGCAACAAATAGATCAGATTCTTCAAAAACATTTGTAATGATGAATCTATTTGAGAAATGAATCAATCCTATGGTGGAGAATAATTATCAAAACAAGATCAAAATCTCCATAGGACTCAATACGACGAAGTAACTGAAGATGAAATATTGGAGCCATCCCAAGATCCCATGTTTATGGAAACAATGCACTTAATTTTGAAGAGGGATAAAGAAGCATATTTCTTAAAGTTAGCTCAATTAGGAGTTACAGTCCTCATAATTATGACACATAGACCTTAATGAAGAATAAGGAAAAAAAAAGGATGCATCATTGAACATGCCATCGTTAAGATCAATTTTTCCTTTTCTTTATGATGATGGTCCATCTGTATCTTCATCTTCTTCAAGAAAAGAAGCATTAAAGCATAATAAACCTACCTTGGATCAAGAGAAATTTCATGACCATCCTATTTGTGATCAAGAGAATAAAGAGAAAGGTACCACTCTCAAGCAATACCTAATGTACAAACCTCTATCTAGCAAGGTTTCTCCCATAGCGTTTACGTCTTTCATCCTTCATCCATCTCATAAAGATTCACAACTATCAAAATTCATCCATCAAAGAGTGATCCTAATGATGATACTTTCCATGTTGACTATGTCTATCCTCAAGGGATAGCTCTAAAATAAACCCAAGCTAACTTACATCTTGCTGCAAATCATTTCAATGCTTCAAAGATCTTAGACCCTAATCTATCATGTGCTTCAATGCCTATTCAAAAGGATTCTCCATCATTCCTCCAAACATTCCCCATGCATATCCAAACATCTACCTTTTCCTTAAAAGTGGCCCCATGTCAAGAGAATAATCCAAAGAGAAAAGAAAAAAATATCAATAAATATCAAGATCAAGATTTTATACAATCCCCTCCCATATTTGATGAAGGTCACATATCCATAGAATTCTATGATTATCCCCTTTCACCCTTTCATTTCTTCCAAGAAGATAACCCCCCACCTCAAGAGCTACATACCTCTTCACTTCCCAAGAAAGATCATGATATCCCCCCACCTCAAGAGCTACATACATCTCCACTTCCCAAGCAAGATCAAGATATCCCTTCCACCATTTCCAATGAACATATTGAAAATCAAGAGAAAAACACCCTCTCTACACCATCCAAAGATCCTTTTCAAGATCGAAGTATCCCATCAATTCCTTGTCATGATTCTCCATATTCACCTCAAGAAACCATCATTCCTCCAAATTCATTGCATGATAATAAATCCCTTCAAATCTTTGTTGATCCTATCAAAGTTGTTCCTATGAAAGTTCTTCATGATCATATTGGTATAAAGATATATCTTAAAGATGAGAACCTCAAAAATGCATCTCATTCCAAAGATGTTGATATCCCTTTCACACCTTATCTCCCTCCATTAAAATGAAACCATATGCCTTCACCATCCTCCAAATCCATTTTGGGTTCCTATGTCCCAAAGATAAAGTCTTCACCCCTTCCATCCATATTAGGTCCCTATATTCCTCCATAAATCATTCCTACCATCCCTAGCTCTCCATTCACTTACCCTACCATGTATCAAGATAAACGAAGGCACACATACTTGAAAATTTTCCAAACACCAATCCATATGAACCCTTCATATTCTTCCTACTCACCTACAATTCCTAAATCTTTTGGAAGAAATTTGGATGTGCAACATCAAAATCAGAAATCCAAGAATCTAGATGTGTATAAAAATCACCATGTCCCATCTAACCGACATGTGAATTAGAAGAAAAAAGAAATATCCAAAAGGCCACAAAGGTTCACAAAGGAAAATGAAATATCCAAAAGGTCTCAAAGGTCCACCAAGCAAAAATAAAAATCAAATAAAATGTGGGTTCCTAACTCCCTCATTGAAGAAATCCATTCTAAAGCATCACAAAAGAAAGAAAAATCAATAGTTATGTGGATTCCCAGGTCACTTTTGAAAGAACTGCACACAAAATAAAAATTAAAGTTGACATTCAAGCTTCCAAAGGCTTCCATTCCCTCTCCTTCTAAACATTTTCCACTTTCCAAGTCTACTTTGGTTTCCTATATCCCAAAATCCACTATTTTAGCTACATCTTCACCTCCTTCATCCATTGTTCCTCCATCCTTTCCCACTCTTCAAAGTGTGTGTCAAATTTTATCTTTCCAATATTTCCATCCATAACATACCTTCTTCTTATCCTCACATTCATTATCCAACACATACTTTCCATCTTTCAATCCCTCTTATCCAATCTATGACATAAAACCTTTACCACCATCTACCCTTATCCTCCATATGTGTCCTTCATCATCACCTTATCAATATCTTTGAGCATCCTAGCCATATTCATGGTTTATCATAGCATATCTTTCAGAAGAGCATTGTCCAAAGATCCAGATGTTGGGGAAATTTTGAAAAATACAAAAAAGAAAAAAATTGAAAAAAGAGAAAAGTGCCTTTGGGAAAACCTGGTAAACGGGTGCCTTGGTAGAAAAAGTAAAGAGAAATCAATCCATCATATGGTGAAAACTATGTTTTGTGGTGCCTTGGACAAGTACCATGATGAAAACCTGGAAAACAAGCATCATGCATAATTCCTCCTCTTGCACTCTACACTTGGGGGCAATTTTCATCCATGCTATCCTATATCTTCCATGTCCAACCATTTAGCTCACTCACATCCACATTCATTATTTCACCTTTGATCTTGACAAGGTTGAACATATCCATGAGCATCAGGTATCTGGACATCCTTTATCTTTCCTATCATGATCTTTCTTATCCCAAATCATCCCCTCATAGCCTCCATCACCCCTTTATCCTAATTGTGCTATACTATCTCTATCTTATCCAAATTGAACCTTGGTCTTGATCAAAATGAAGAACATAAAATGCAAAAAAAAAATTTCAAAAACTTCTTGACATGTCCACTCTTTTGGAATACCCACTTTCAGGACATCAGGTCATTATCCTATATGCTATGTAGCACTGCATCAGTGGCTTTCATTGCTTATCTAAAACATGCTTCACACTGCTCTATAGTTTTTCCTTAGCTTGAGTAATCTTGAGGAGATGGTCCTACGGGTCACATTCACTACACATGCTTCATCCATCATTGCCTATCCATTTCTAATACATTATCTTGTTCATCCATCTGTCATGTCCTATACCTTGGTAGACATTGGGGACAAACCAATGTGATCTTGTTTGAGAGCTGGTAATTTCTGAAAAAAAAAAAAAAATTAAAAATCTCTAAAAATTTAAAAAAATAAAAAACTCTCTAAAATTTTTAAAAAATCAAAAAAATCAAAATCAAAATAAAATCTTGCATAAAGTCTCTAAGCTACATCTTGCATACACGAAGATTTTGTCATATTTTGGAAGTTTTCCCAAGAACAAATTTGTTTCCAACTAGGGGCATTAATCCAAATCATCGGATTTCAACAGACATGCACCAATTCACATGAATCAATGCATCAAACTAACTAAATAGAAACTTGAACCTTTGATTTACATCATTGTTCAATTTCCCATCTGATTTTGACACCAATGTAATCCTTGACCTTCATTGACTTATTATTATCAGGATTAAAACTTTGCAAAACCTAAACAGATCAGAATGGATGAAATTCTATTTGAAATATGGATACAGCAATAGCACTAAGGTTTTGATAAGGTATTGAATTTTCAATTCATGTCTTTCTAGCCAATCAATGATATTCAACTAGATCAACGATGATGAAAGTATGACTTTTTTCTTGATTTATGTGTGAGTATTTTACGATTGATTCATTGAAATATGCAAGTTTGTCTAAATACACAACCATCAAAGAGTCATCGAGCACATTGTGCATATGGAAGGGATTCAATATCTGTCTGTTTATGTAATAAGGATACCTTGATCATTTAGATATTCTATATGTTAATACCAAAATCCAATTGTAACATTGAATCCAATGAAACCGACATTCAGACTCTCATAGTTGATTATTCAACTAGTGAAGGTTGTACTAGTTTCTAATGGTTAAAAATTTGATGAAAGCAGTAGTCATATTATCATGATGTGGTCAATGATGATTGTACTTTCTCCTAGTTCCACAAAATATCAATGATGAAACTATATCTCCTTT
Source organism: Thuja plicata (assembly GCA_018584345.1). Lineage (NCBI taxonomy): Eukaryota > Viridiplantae > Streptophyta > Pinopsida > Cupressales > Cupressaceae > Thuja > Thuja plicata. The sequence continues at coordinate 980,216 of MU225941.1, forward strand.
TGCATTTATTTTGCAAGAAAAAGTGACAGTTAGTTGCATTACATGGCATTCATATAGATTAATCTTACATTATAGTTGTTATGGGATTTTCCTTAATCAAGGGGGTGAAAGTTAATCATGATTATATCATCAAAGTACATAACCAAATTATATCATCAAATGTCTTACTAATCAAATTGATCAATGCTACATCAAGGATATCATCAATATACATCTTCTCACCTAGGGGCAACCTCACCATCTGATCAACTAGGGGAAACCTAATTGTCTTCAATACATGTACCTACATCTGAACCTAAATCATATCAAATGATCCTATCTATCAGCCTCCCCCCATTAATTATCCCATCAAATCTAATCAAATCAAATATCAATTAGTCAAATCATCCAACTGATCATTTCAAGTCAATCATTTATCCTATCAGCCATTTGCTCATCTTGAGCGCATCATATTTCTTAACTATAGATCTTGAGGAAGGAAAATCAATCCATTTGTTCATCTCTGTAGATCTTGAGAGTGAATTATCAGTTTATCTAATCAATCCATCAACCTACCTATCCTATCTGATTGACATGAATACAACATCAACCAAGTGATTTTGACTGACATTAAGTGATATCCAATCATCATCAACACATCAATAACATTATATCAATTATAAAATTCTCTCATGACTAGGGCATTTTCAAATTGATTTTATCGGGAGATGAATCTCAATTTCTCAACCTCAACCAAATCATCCAAACATCATCTAAATTCATTTCCCAAGGGGGAATCATATCCACATCAAAGATTCAAATCTAGGATTCATATCAGAGTTTGTTTTTCATCGTCAGGGGCAACATCCTATCATCAATCAAATCTGGGGCATTGAAATTTCAAAATATCATCAGTGGGGCATTCTGCGCCTTTTTAAATCAATTTCAAATCAGTTTCGCATCGAGGCATCACATCAATCTTCGCATCAGGGTCTCAAATCAAGTTTTGCATCTTGAATCAGTTTCTAAATCTCAAAACAAGGTTATTCTTGCATCAGGTTTTGTATCAATCGAATAAATCAATCAAGTATCAATCAGCAATCAGGATATTGAATTTTCTTTGAATTAATGCGCTTCGCACATCAATTCAAAGAGGGGCATTTGTAGACACCTAAAATTGGTCAGGTGTTTCTTAATCAATAAAATCTACATTTTTCATCAAATCTACATCAAATCTCATCAAATTGGACTAAATCAATTCAAATAGACATTTATTAAATCAAATTGGGATAAATCAAATTTAATAAAAGGATCAATTACCAATGACATTAATTAATTAAACATAATCCTAAAGGGATTAATCAAACTATATAATTGATTTTAATCAGTTAATTGTATAGTTTAAATTAAAAATAAAATCCAACCTATTCCCCTACATGGCTAATTTAATTAATTGATTGAATTAATTAAACCCTATTATCTTTCAACAAGAATTTGAGGAAACAATGATAATTGAGAAGGCAAAGCACATGGATCACTCCAAACTTTGCAATCTTGATCACTCATTTTTGAACTTTAAATCCTCATCACTCAATTGGTCCCTTTGAGACAATTATTTAAATTGTCCCCTCATTTGAAACCATTTGAAAACCTCTCACTCAACCAAGGCTAAACCATGATCAATTGACTCCACCCCCTACACTTGGGAAAATCCTATAAATAAAGAGTATTTTGCAAGTATAAGATGAATCCTAGACATTTGAATGTAAAGCATCTACATTATAGTCATTTTTAGAGAGATCAAAGCAATTTGAGAGAAATATCAAAGCATTTTGTGAGAACATTGGAGCATTTGAGTGAATCATTTTGATGATTTGAGAGAATTATGAACTAGATAGGCTTATCATAATCAATTTTCTCATTCTAGGACTGTGACTAGTAGAGATTTAAGTTGAGAGCTCTCTATTAGCATGCTTAGTTAGAGATCCATGGGATGCCAAAAAAATTCTTTTCAATTCTTATCTTAATTATTGATATTTTTCCATAGAATTGTTAGAAAATAAACTAATCTCATGAAGGTGTAAAAATAACACACACAGATATTATGGTTTGGTATTGATATTTTCCTATTTTTGCCTTTTGTTTTGAGTTTAGTTATTTTAATTTTATGTCTTTGGTCCTTTTCCATTGATGTAAAAGGGGGAGAGATTGTATGTGAAAAAAATAGGTGATTATTCTTAGGAGAGATTGTGTTGAAGCTTGATATTCAGAGTGATTAGGTGGATATATTAATGTCTTTATGTATTGTTCAGTTTTTCACTTTGCATGTTCCCATCAATGCCAAAGGGGGAGATTTTTGGAAGATTAATGAGGATGTCAAAGTTTTGTTCTTGGGTGTGCTAATAGTAATGTTTTGTCATTGATGCCAACATACTAATTGATATTTAAGATAGTGTGTTTAGTGAAGAACATTTCAGTTGTTCACGTGATATATTGAAGATCTTGAGTTGAAACCATGAGGTATTGTTCGAATTTGTCTTTAGTTGTTCTACATAGGTTCACAAAAGTTTGGATGACAGTTTGAGTAAGGTATGATCGAGTTTTGGTTACTATTGTTATATTGTTCATGTAAAAAGTAGATGAGTATTTGTTTGTGTATGTCTTTGATTTGATGTTTTAGAGGTTGCAAATCTGGCAGTTACATGGTGCCTTATCATCATGTTCACAACTAGTGTTTTTCATGATTCAGAGTATGGCACGCTATCTTTTATTGTGACAGATTTTGGTATTTTAGTGTTCTTGTTGATTAGAGATGAAGATGAGTTTGGATTTTTTTCTAGATGGTATTCATGATAATTGTTGGTGCTCTTGGATCCTATGATGATTGTTTTGTTGGATTGCATTTTTTGAGGTGATTGAATTTTCTATTTTGGGCAGCCTGTTGGCATTTCTTCATTTAGGTCTTAGTCGACTTGATCAAGTAACGTGTTGCAATTCTTGATCCTTCTTTGGTGATACACTATTATGTTCATGGTTGTAGATTTGGGTCCTATCTAAGTCTTAGTAGACTTGATTTGGATCTATTTTGAGATTGAGAATACTGTTTATATATTTTATTGTAATAGGTCCTAGCCAACCTAGTGGTTGATTATTCTTTGTAATTGTTATAAATGAGAGATATTTTTGTAATTGTAAAGAAGAGAGAAGTGTGAAAATGTAAGAAGAATTTTTGATACTTGTGTTCTGCATTTAAGGCAGAGTTTGTACTTCATTGGAACTATATTGGCATTGGAGATGTTTTTTTCTAGTTCAGTTGTAATGGACTACACACACCATTCTATTATAATTGAAGATAGATCGATGAACCCGACAGAGGACCATATCTATCATTGTATTGTGAGTAGTGAACCTGCAGATTAGGTTGTAAGCCAGCAGTTTCTTGTGCATCCTTTGTTTTCTATTTTTATCTTAATCAAGCAATAATTTGAGCATACTACATTCATCTTTTAGGTTTGATTCCCACTAGGGTTTTCCCTTAATTGTGTTTCCTCAAGAACAAACATGGTGTTTTTTGTTATATGTTATGGATCCCACATTACTGTTTATCATTTAGATCTAAGTGGGTAAAGTGAAATCAAATTGACATAGGTGTGTACAACTAAATCATCCCCAATTGTGCTTGCCTCATTTTGGCCCTAGCACACCCAAATTTTTAGATTATTACATAAAGATTTGGATAGGTAAACAGGTTACAGAAGCTGAGTGGCAGAAAAGGTGATAGTCTGTGTCAATAAGAAGACAATAAAAGGTCGGGTTTCCTCAATAGAGTAAGAATTTCATGGAGCGCACTTAGGAGTGTGTCTGGGACATACTTAGGTATGTTCAACTCAAAGGATTTATACTTCCAAGGTCCATACAACATAATCTTATTAGCTTAGTGACGTGATATAGTGTTCTTTAGGGCTTGATAAAAAGGGTCAACAAATCCAAATGGACGTGATGGAATTGAATGCCTGAGTATTTTTCCCGATCCTAGAAGATGTTCTTGAAGTATATATTTGATGATTTGGTGATACTCAGGATCAGAAGGACCTTATTGGTTGAATTTTTGGTCAAATGTATTGTTATTTATATTAGCATTTATTCTTGGCCACCCTAGTGGATAAATCATGTTGTGCAAGTATAAAATATGTTATCTAGGAGATTCATGATCTTAAGAAGGTGGTTATAATTAGTGGTTAGGATTAAGTGGTCATAGATGAAGTCAAATCAAGAGATCTAGCCTGTAGATTGAAAGAGATGATGAATTAAGTTTTGTCAACCTTGTTCTTGTTTTAAGATGATGAATTAGAAAATTTCAACAATACATTGACATAGAGATATGAAAGGTGTAATTATAAGGAATTGTAATCATACATTAGAGTTGTCATTCTAATCAGTTCAAAAAATCCTATTAGATTATAGTCTGATCAATAATTGTAGTGATCAAAGCTGTAAGGCAGTGATCCTTCCTTGGGTTGTAGCTTGAGGCTTTTCATTTGAGTAGTGAGCTCTAGGCAGTGAGCTTGATTGCATGTGTAATTCAAATATACATTGTATTAAGGTTATACTACAAACATGTATTTTTTATTGTGGGTAATAAATACCACCATGGTTTCCCACCTAAAAGGTTTTCCATGATAAAAATCTTGTGTCAACCTTTGTGGATGTGATTCTAATTGTGTATACTTGTATGTTCATTATTTCATTTGATTAGATCAGAATTAAGGGTTCACAAGTTTAAGGGTTTTTCTGGGTAAAGGGTTTAAAGTTTGAAGAGTTTAGGAATAACTAATTCAACCCACCTCCTCTTAGTTGTTAGTTTGAAGACTTAGGAAAGGAGGAAATATCCTAATCCTTATCAGATTAGTTGGATACAAGATGTTTCTAAGGTTATGATTAAGGAGCAATGCCTTGTTAATTTTAAGATTGGATCATATTATGATTTGATATTGTGTGATGTGATACCTATGGATGTATGCCATATATTTCTTGGTAGACCTTGGCAATATGAAAAACATGTTATGTTTGATGGTCGTGCAAATACCTATGTGGTTAGGAAGGGAGGATTCATGTATAAATTGGTACCTTTGTAGGAATCAATAACTAAGAAATGTGGGGTTCTTAGACATTGTCCAAGTGACATTAGTAGAGTTGATGAACCTATTACTATAGATGAAAGGAAGGAGAGTTTGAAGGGAAAAGAGAATGACATCTCTGAGGAATTTTTTAGAGATTAAGAGGCAAATGACATTTCTGATGAAGGTAGTGCAGCAAATGATGATACTAGTGACACAAAGAGATGCTAATGATACCAATTTGATTAGTAAGTCTGGTGAGGATGTGATTCACCAAAATACTGATGGTATCAAAAGTGCAGAGGATGGTCGGAGTCATTTTTGTCCATCACAAATAGGAGATATGAGAAAAGAATAGGGAAGATGAACTTTCCAAATGGGATAGTGGACAAAGTAAAGACAACATGGAATGAAGGACAAGAGGAGATATGGGTTAAGAATAGATATGGCATACCTGTTATGATTCCCTTAAGATGTTCATGATTACCTTTATGGGAACATCTTCTTTAATTGGGGTGTCTGATGCAAGAACATCCTAGGATTCTTGCAAATCATGTATCACACAAAAATATATTTACTTTGGAGAGTACTTGGTGTGCTTTGATCTTAGTTGGTGAAGTGTTGTTCAGTTTTTGTGTTGGTCAAGGGGCTTGGTCATTGATGGGAAGCTTGGTCACTGAAGAACTTGACAAAATCTGGTGCTTGGAAGAACCTTCTCGGCGATGCTAATGGAGCTCGGTCATCGTGCTTTGTCGGTGATGCTTGGATTGCTCGACATGTGTTAGTTTTTGGCACTCGGTAGTTTTGCAGACACTCAGAAATTTGGCTTTTTGACTAGTGTTCTTGTGGATTTGGGAGGTTGAATTGATGCATTTAATATGTGTGGCATGGCATTTAATTTGGATATCTCATTGGGGATTATGGGGACCTAAATCTGGGTCATTGGCATCTCCTATGTTAAATTTTGTGGCTGACCTATTGGTTGCCTCTCATATTTAAGTTTTGTTATGTTCTTATCTTAGGGATTGGATCAGATGGGAGGAGATTAGATCTGAGGATCTGAGTTTTATGTTTGGGAAGAAGGTAAATGGCCTCATGCTTGCAAAAGATCTGTGATAGATATGAGATTTATATCTTTGTAATTGGTCGTAATTGGGAAGGCCTTACAACCCAGCATGTTGAATGTAATTGTTGTTTTATGGAAATAGATCTCATATGCTGATTATATTTCTGTGTTACTGGTTGTTTTAGTTATTTTTTCTTTGGGCTGAAGTTTGGACAATCCATTCTTGGATCCTCCGACCTGCACCCCATCAAGAAGAGATTGCTTTGCATGATAAATTTGTTGTAGGAACATGGATCATAGATTTTTGATGTTCAAATCATATGATAGGAGATAAGAAAATATTTATCAGGTTTGAAGAACATGAGGGTGGACCAATATGATTTACAAGAGAAGGAAGTGCATAAATAAAAGGTATTGGAACCATTTCAATTGATGATAAGGATAGAACTGACAATGTTTACTATGTTGAAGGTTTAAAACATATTTTATTAAGTGTTATTCAAATGTGAAATGAAGGTTATGAATTTATGTTCAAAGGTGATGGTTATATTATAAAAAAAAGAAACAAACTGGTAAAGGGATGCTAAATATTTTAGGATTTTTCATAAATAGCTATTATATTGAAGATAAATGTGAGAACATGTATTTTATAACTCAATACAATGGAAGATGGGGAGATAAAGTTTAAATGGATCTGAATCAAGTTAAAGTGGATTATTCATTGTTAAGGAATGATGAGGAAAGAAATATTAAATCAGATGATTTAGTGTAAGCTGAATAGATTATGGTAGACCAGAAGTAGATGGATATGGAAGATAAGAAGCAAGAAGACAAGAATGTTATGATCAATCAGAAGCAAATGGATATAAAAGACCAGAAGAAAATGGCTATGGAAGACTTGAAGCAAGAAGAAGACAAGAAGGATGTGATAGACCATAAGTAGGTAGAAGACAAAAAGAATATGGAAGGCCATAAGAAAGTGAAAAAAAAGGATGTGGTGCAGGAAAAGGAAAAAAAAGGGGATGATGAATCAAAGATCTTCTCCTATTAATTCTAGGTATACTTCTTTTGATGGTGTCTATTTTTCTTGCAATAAAGTAGGACACAAAGTTAATGAGTGTAGAAGTCAAATTATGATATATGTGTTAGAATAACTGAGAGGGGGGGGTGAATTAGTGGCCTTAAAAATAATTCCAAAAATCCAACCAAAAATTTATCTTCAAATATAATACCCTCTAGTTATCTTTCATTCCATCAAGATTTATGCTATAAATAACTTTAAAAAATATAAGCTGCTCAGTAAGATATACTGTTTATATTTTCTAGACTTTACCGAATAGCAGTAAATAAACTTAGTGTTAACTAACCAATCTAGTTTCAATAATGTGTAAAGAAAAATATCAATGCAATGAAGTATATACACATTTGACGCATAGATTTTAATGTTGAAACCATGTTAAGGGAAAACCACTTGGGACTGGTAACCCAAAATATTTTGACTCTTCTGAAGTGAGCTTGGTGAAGAGCCAACCCTATTAAAGGTTACAATAAACACTATTAAGTGCGACCTTGTTAGAGGATTTAAAACTAAAATTTTATCTTTTGAACTAGCACTCACTATGCTGAAAACAAGAAAACCTTTTGATAGTCTTGAGTATCTCAATACAATAAGGACTATTAAATCTCACTCGGTTAAGAGATTTTTTGAATAAATGGTTAAACTGATACAGTAAATGATATTTTCAAAATACAACTTTAACTTGCAGATATTCAAATCTATTGTTATTCCAATAATACCTCTCTGATCAATGTTCACTTCAAATCCTTTTCTCTCTTTCGTTCTTCTGATCGGTGAATGCTCTGTCCTTTGTTGCTCAGTGTCTGTAGAATTCCTTGGCTCTATTTTTTAGCCTTGATTAGATCTGCTTGAAGAATTCTATCTTCACCAAAATTATACTCAGCATTCCTTTTTTCATAATGAATTCCTTGTCTCTTTATATAGACATGATTAGCCGCTCAATCTCTTTATTTTTGTCATAGATCACTTCTTGATCCGTAAATCTCACCATGCTTTTCTTTATCCCGTAAAGCTTTGCTTTAGTTTTATTCCGTAAATCTCTATAAATAAAATGTGCTTTAAATCTCTTCCATGCTTTAGTTTAACTGATCGTTGAAAATAAAGCAATCAATTAGTCAATCTCTAAATATAGCTCTTGCCAGCTAAGTAGTTTTTTCATTCTTTAACTTCAGTTCTGATCAGTCATCAACTCCAGTTATCTCGGTCATTGACTTCAATTATGCTCAGTAAATAGCTCTTTCTTGGTAACACTTGCTTGGTATACACTGTGAACTTCTTGGTGTTCACTGTCCGTCGGTGTTTACTGTCACTCGGTGTATGCAGAACTTTTAAGTTTTACCGACCACATAAACTTTGTCTTTTCAACTCTTCAAGGTTATGACCAATATGTGTATGAATAATCATACAATATCAATTTGACATCAATGACAATATAATACATTAACTGATTTAATGTCTCACATTCACTTTTGCATCTCGGTGATCATAATCTTATCATCTTCAAGAATTCAATCAGTTATAGTTCATCAATCTCTCCCTTTGGCATTGATGGAAACATACTATGAAATATGCAGTATAAAATATGTCATAACATACCAAAATTTATTGTTCTATAACCAATTCAAATATTTGAATCTCAGTAAGCTCTTCTAGCTTATATTTGATTTTGTTGTGTGCTCTCCCTTTCTTCATTCCCTTTAATGGATAGGTTTAGAAATCTTGTCTTCTTATTATGTCTTTCCCTTTCTTGTAGAATCTTTTCTCCCTTTTCTGGATAGCTATGCAGTGTTAACTCTTTCCAATTCTCTCCCTTCGATGGATGGTTATTGAATCTTTCTCTCCCTTTGTGTTGTAGAAGTTCGTCTCCTTGATGTATATTTCCATGAATCTTCCTCTCCCTTTGACAACAATTCAAAAAAAAAATTCAGCTCTGTAGTAGCCAACAATATTTTTCTCCCTTTGAAGCTCTTTGTCCCTTTAGTGGACTAATATGTCATTGTGGTTCATATCTCAGCTTGCATCAACATGAATAGTCTTCTAATAATGTGTAGGCTAATGCAGCCTCCTAGTCATCTTAGTGGCCCAGTAGACAAGGGTCGAACCCCTAGTCTATTCCTGAGGTACTCAAATGTATCTTTTGGCAATGGTTTTGTGAAGATGTCTTCTAGTTGTTCTTTGGATTCTACATATTCCAGTATCATCTGTTTCTCTTGTATTTGTTCCCTCAAGTAATGATACTTAAAAGCTATGTGTTTTGTCTTAGCATGCATCACAGGGTTCTTTGAGATGTTTATAGAACTTGTATTATCACAATAGATAATTATTGGGTCAAGAATCTCCTCATTCATACCTTTTAGTAGGTGCTTGATCCATGCAATGTTAGAGCAATTTGTAGCAGAAGCTACAAATTCTGCTTCTGCAGTTGATTGAGCTATCCATGCTTGCTTTTTACTTATCCATGTGACAAGTCTGTCACCCATAAAGAATGCTCCTCCTATTGTGCTCTTTCTATCATCTATGTTTCCAGCCTAATCAACATCTGTATAAATTTGTAGCTCAAATTTTCCTTGTTTATTGTACCACAACCCATAGTCTTCAGTATTCTTCAAATATCTCAAAATTCTTTTAACATCAGTCATGTGTGATTCCTTAGGATTATCATAGAATCTTGCAAATATTCAAACTGCATGTGCTATATTAGGTATAGTGTGTACAACATACATTAGTTTTCCAATCATAGATCTGTATAAGGTCTGATTTACCTCAGTTGTCTTGTCTTTCTTTGTCAATTTGCATCCAGTTGCCATAGGTGTTCCAACTGGTTTTGGGTCCTCCATCTTGAATATTTTCATAACTTCTTTGATGTATTTGGATTGTGTGATGTAGATTCCTTCATCCTATTGTATAATTTGTAGACTGAGAAAAAATTTGATCTCTCCAAACATTGACTTTTCAAATTCTTTGCTCTTTTCATCAGCAAATGACTTGCAACAAGTTAGGGAATAAAGCAGTTCGATGCAAAAGTATAAGTGGAAGACAGTTATGCATTTTGTTATCATGTTAAGTTGATGTTTAATAGTGCTTTGGTGTTATACTTTTATATCTAAAAGTCTATGTGGTTCTATATGTGTGGTTCAGTAAATAGAGAAATATAGTTTTGTAGTTGCAGTTAATAGTGCTTTATTTTTTTTCTTTTTAGAAGGTTTCTACTCTTGAAATCAAGCTTGAAGATGTGTTGATACTTATGTATATGGATTCAAGTTTTGGTCTTAGCTGTGGCATTCTCTAGTGATCTAGAAATTGTTCCTGGTGATCCAGAAACTGTATTATCAAGTGTTTCATTTCTGTTTAGTTGTTGTCCTTGTCCAAAATTTTGTTGTGACAAATTTTGACATAGATTGTTGGCATGTGCTAGTGTTTCTTACACGGTGTATGGATCTCATCGTGGCATGTGGAGGTCTGGAATCAGTTGGAAAGTAAGGTGGTTTTTTGGTACCTTAGAATTTCCGCTGGTTAATTTTGGAGCAGGCTTACAGGTGTGTGAATATAGTGAAGAACTTTTTAGCTTAACTTTTGTTCAAAGGGAAGCCAAATAACAAAAATGTGTAGAAAAGAAGTGTTCTAGTAAAAAAGTAGCTACAACAGTTGTTGGGTCTGTTAGACCCATTGCAGAGACATATGAAAGCTTACTTACTTCCATTTTGGGGTTTGCATCCTTTAACATTTTTTTCAAGTATTTAATTAATGTTGTGAAGCATATTTATTCTAATCACATTGTGTCTCAATATAATTGCACAAAAAAACTATACCCGAACAAGTATTGGAAAATGTCTTTGTGGATTTTAAGGAACAAACAAAGAAACTCTTTTGTCATTTGATCCAGATACATTCAAATAAAATCTTAGAGTGTTTCAAGATGAAAAGTGTTTTCAAAATGAATTTTTTTTTAGCCGAGGCCACAAGGGACCTAAATAATGTATTGACACAGAAGGGATGTCTAAATTTTACAATTTTTGATCACTTTGATTTAAGTGGTAAAGTGTTCATATAGTTCCAGCATAAAAGAAGTGTGATTTTTCAAACTCATCATATTTCTATTGTTGACATTATTGAGAGTGGGAACTATTAAAAATAATAAAATAAAGTAAATTTAAAATTAAATTAAAGCCCCTATTTAACAAACAAGGTGGATTGAAAGATGGGGCCCGCCCCCCTTTTTTAATTCTTTACAAGGCAATGAACTCGTCGATAAAAATTGATTCATCTATAGGACAATAAAAGGTCTCATCGAAACTAGATGTTTCATCGAAATGGAAGTATTGAGAAAATAAGAGAAAGTCTTATCGAAATATGTGTTATCGATATAACATCATTATCTAACAAAGACTCAAACAGTTTTATCAAAACTCAACGTTTCACAAACAAAACAAAACATTAAAAAAAAAAAAGTGGCGAAATCAGTTCTCTCATTAAAAGTTTTCAATGAAACTCAATTCATTACCAAAGTACTAATTCATTTCATCAAAATGGCTTATTTCATTGTTATGGTGAGATCCTCTTGGTGGTGTCATCTATGAGAATTCATGGTCGACACATGAGAGAATAGAAATAGCATGGTGATTGTCCACTAAAATGCCCCAAAGAAATGTGTCCCGATATAGAAAATCATATGGTTTGAATATGCACAAACTGGTTAAAACAAAAATATTGCGAAGAAAAATAGTATCACAGGGCACACATTTGAGAAAAACATTGCTAATATCCTCATGGTGTCCACCATCTATAAGCTTTGGAACATAATACAAACATTTATTAAAGGATTTACATTAGATTTCATATTTGTGTATGCCATTGTAGACATAAACCCAATATGGAATCATAATTATATGTTTGACATAATGTCATTTTGACAATAACGTTTCAAGAAAAGTAACATAACATTGATTCATTGAAAGGGCTTTATGAAAATTCATATTCAATGAAATAAGAAATCATAGACATGTAGATCGACTGTAGATATGATGTCTTGACAACAATACAAACAGTGTGTAGAATGCATATGTAAGGTTTACTAAATATTTTACAAAATGCCTCAAAAGAGTGCGAAGCATTCACACAGAAATGTATAGTTTATCAGAATGAAGGGAAGTTATTAGATAATTATAGTTGGAAGTTCTCAAAGAGGAACGCATGCAAGATGTGAGGGCATTTTTAAAAGCTTAGAAACTATTCAAAGATTATGTAGAATAATTGGTAACTATCTCAAGACATAAAATGTGAAAGTACAGATGGGATCTCAGGTTTTAAACAAAGTTTTCTAGAATCAGATAATAGTAGAGATGTTTAGTTTCAGTTTGGTGGTGTACATAGGATCTTATTACCAATGAGATGTGGCATATCTATAGATGTAGAGTTGGATGATAAAGTGGATGTAATAAATTCTATAACTGTCGACTATACAAATACTATTGATAAATCAGAAATTATTCTGAAAAGTGATAAACTTGTTGAGCTAGTTACCTAGAGGGATCACATATCAAAAAAGTTACTACTAGGGACACTCAAACATTAGAGGTTTTTATGCAGAGATGGAATCAATAAATAATAGAATGAAGAAATTCAAGTGAATGTCACAAAGAAAATGTTACTCTTTCAACAAGTTGTTGTAACAAGCAGTTGTGATTTTTCATTGATAGACTAGAGTAATTAAGAGAGAGAAATATAATGTGGTTATGACTCTTAACAGAGATGGAGGAAATTATGGGGATGTTATTCAAGTAAATTACAAGAGGAAGAAAGTTTGTTTCAAACAAATAATGTGTTTAAATACATTATGATGTGTTGATTTGTTGTGTTTGTAGTGTTTATTAGGGAAGTTGATAAGTTTGTAAGGGAAAAGTCAATAGTTTCAAATTGTACAATCACTTTATTTCAATATCAAGAGTTGTAACCTTTTTGTGTGATCCCTTGTGTCGATAAAAGGGAATCACAAATCAGATTGGAGTGGGAAAGAATCAGATTTTTACAAGACAAAATGTAATATATCATCAAATGTGAGTTAATAAAAATACAATCAGTGCTTTCTCATTGTGTTGTAGAATTTTTTTTTTATCTAGATCAGTTCTCTGTAATTTTCATTTTGAGTAAATGAATGCAATCTTGAATCATCTTATGAAGAAATTATTTATTGTCATGACAATTTGAAAATCAAGATTCATTTGAGAAGTTGTTGTCCATATGTTTCTCATCTAATTGGTCTTTTCCAAAAGAAGTTAAATTCAATTGGACTAATTGTGGTGGAAGATAATAATTATCTAATATTGAGGGTTAGATTAGTTGATAGATTCATCCAAGTGGTGAGTTTAAAAATTGTCTCATGAGGTTATACATGAAGGTCTAGGAGGGTGACTCTATAGCCCAAAAGAGAAGAAGACATTGGTCTATTATATATAACTTTATTCAAAACATAAATCAGATTATAGAAGGAGAAGTAGAAGATACGTAGAAGAAAGAATTAGTCAGAAATCAAGATATGGTTATATAATTAAAGAAGAAGTAGCAGTAGAAAGAAACAAGATAATTAAGAAGTTAGAGGGAATCAAGCAATCAGTAATCAAATTGGTCTATTTTAAAGATACATGTCATTCTGAGAAAGAGACTAGAAGTAGAATACATATAGGAGATATAATCTTCTATAAAAAGCATCAACTTGAAGATCCAGTTGATGGATAAGTGCACTCGCCTAGGTCTTGTAGATCCTAAAGTGAAGGGGATGATCAACCAAATTTTGGCTACTCTTGCTCGTTAGCCAAGTCAATTGGGAGGTTTGAGCATATAATTTGGCATACTCTTAGAACTTTCCAATTTGTTGATTTTGGAACCAATAGGGTCCACTCTATATTTTGGTCTGGATACTTCTGGCATGGGACCTTATTGAATTTTTCTATTGCCTTGGCTTACTTGTAACTTAAATTGTAATATCCCTTTGACATGCCCGACCTTGTTGTAATTTCTAATGAAATATATTGTATATAAGTATAATTTATGCTTTGGAAAAATGTTGTTGAATAGGATGAATAACTAAGATGGAGGGTGAATTAATTATTCATAAACACATTCTTAACCTTTTACTAAATTGATAAGAACTAAAACCATTCATAAACTTATAATAGATATAAACATGAAAGCAAAAACCATTAGCACAATGAACACCATAATTTACTTTGAAACCCAAACTGAGACAAACCACAGAAAGCTAATTCTCATGAAATAAACATTGGTTAAGGTGACACCAATTAAGGTGATTTTTACAAGGACTCACTGCTGGTTTTCTCACTGTTGTTTGGCTCATAGCTGGTTGGGCCAACTACCTAGAAAAGAAAGGCTAACTACTGATATAATTAGGCTCACTACCAATACATGATCACTGCCAAAATATAAGAAATGAAAGTAGAATCCACCATTGAAGTCACTCTCACTGATATTATGCAATACCAAAATGATATAACAGTCGCGCATGCATCAACCCATTGAGCTTTCCTTTATAGATTCACATTCACTTCACATAATCAAGCATTGCATCAATTAACTGAGATTATCACTCTTCTTATACTACATGATGTCAAAAAGCATGTCATCCTAAACTGATTTGAAATAGATCACACTAAAATATTCCCAGAGTGGTAAGGAATGAATCATGGACCACCTTTCTCAATACAACATGTTTTACACAGATCAATACACTACACAATGTCCAAGATCTTCGGTACCAACAGATAGGATCTATACATTACAATGCATCGATTGAAGCACAATGAACATGATCCAAGATAGGAATGATCCAAACCAAATGTTCCACCATATATTTCACATAAAAAGGGACCATCACTGCCATGGATAAGGATAAACATTTAAAGCACATCTTCCGGTGAACACTTCTATCGATACACCATTACCGATAGCCAAAACTTAAGTGAACCTAACAACTCATTAGATATGTTGAAATTAATGAAAAAAATAAGAATAGAATCAACCTCTCATTATAATAATATCCCCCTTTATCATTGATGGTGAAATTCATCATTAACAAAGAAATCATCTCACTATTAAAATATATCAACATAAAAAAATTTCTGCCATTTTCTCTGATTATTCTTCTCCCCCTTTGACAATAATGACAAAGGTCCAAAATCCCTCTTAATATTTCATTCTACTCCCCCTAAGAGGAAGGCCCCAGTAATTGATGTAGAAATGAGTAAACATCCAATACGCTAGACCAATACACACATAGGTGCATTTACTGAACACTAGGAAGGTTCAAAATGACCAACTTCCCCCTAAGATACTCAAAATTTCTCAAAGGTTTTGTAAATATGTCTTCTATTTGATCCTTTGTACGTGTAACCACCTAGATTTGGTTTGTTCCGACTATGGACCCTATTTTTTCTAAGTGTGATCATAGCCCCAATTATGTCATGACAATATTACTTTGGCATAATTCATTTTGAAATCAAATTTAATGTTCTAGGTGATTTTTATCACTAAATTATATTAACTATTATAACCATACAATTCAAATCAATTCAAACCAATTAAATCAAATCAATTTCAAATATGGCTATAGTATTTAATTATAAAGGAATTAAATAAAATCCCTAAATCAATTTCTCACTTGCAAATGAACCCATTCCCCTAGCCCTAATTAATTTAATTAAATTGGCTATAGTCCTATTGATTATTTAAAAACAATTAATTGTTTAAATAATTAATATCCTATTTTTGAATGAATTAAATAAGTTTAATTCATTTTATTTATTTTCCCCTAAACCCCAACTCAACCACTTTGACCATAGGTTCAAACCTATCCCAACCCATTCACCCCATGCTAATCTAATTCTAATCCTAAGCTAATTTTAACCCCCTTCCTGATGATGCCACATTCCATTAAGGAAGTGATTAGGGACTCAACCCACTTGAGAGAGTCAACTTTCTCAAGCTTGACTTCTCCAAGGACCAACTTGCCAAGTTGAGCCTTACTCCCTCCCATGCCTCTTAATGAATTTCATTAATGACCCCTTAATGGATATTCCCTCTTGCCCATCCCTCATTAATTCCCAAGACATTAATGGCTCTTACACCTCATTAATGACCTTAGGGGCTCCATTAATGAACCTTGTCTCCCCTCTCTCTCTCCCAGTCTTCTATAAATTGAAGAGGTTGGGAGCTCATAATAAGCCTCAAATTTTGAATAGTAGTGTTGTTATGCCAAGATTTTGAAGGAATCTCAAAGCATTGTTATGCTACCCATTCCTTCATAGCTTCATGCACACTCCATAGTTACCTTCTTATATGGTTATAATGCTCATTTTACACTAATATGCATGCTTAAATAATCAAATAGTTGTTTTAAACTTGAATCTTTCATGCTAGGTTGTTTATGTCACTGGTATTAGCATAATCTGAGGGCTGTTATGTTATTAGCTACACTCGTCCTAGTTAGAAAGAAATAGGTCAATGTTAGGGCTTTAATATGTCCATTAACCCTTGTTTCTCACTAACATAATGACTTATTGAAGTGTTGTGTTGTAGGTAATAGGTGCACAAATATACACACACATTTTAGGCGCCCACCGTGGGGCCTGATTTCCAACTTGGCCTCATTTTGAATCAATTTTTCACTAATTTGCATGCACAAGATTCTGTTATAGGGTCATTTCTGGTCATTTTGGATCGCATTCGGGATACGCCCTCGCACCGCAGAAAATGAGGCTTGCATCCGAGATTTCCTGGATCATTTTTGGTTTAGGATCGCATCTAGGGAGCATTTAATCACATCTAGCAAGGAAAGTCGCATATGGTTTTTGTCTCATTTGTTGTATTTCTGGATCACATCGGGGGAAATTTTTTGAGAAATTCATAGCCTAACCACTAACATTTGCGTGTTTGATTTCTTTGGTCTTTTCATAGCTTAACCAGTGCTTGCAGGTTGCATCAAAGGATTTTCTTGGAAGTTGAATGAAGGATACTAACTTTTGGTTTTTCAGGTTTTCCAAACCCCATCTTTACCTCTATTTACTTTCTTTAAAAACTAAGGAACATTTTCCAATCCATCACTAAATTGACTAGAGGACTATGCTCTTTTCCTTTTAAGGAAAATCAGAAACTCACACCTCAGTTTATGGGTTGAAAGAAATTTGGAGTTAATTGAACAAGCAATCACATCGTATAATTTATTTTGGATCATGTTTTAAACAAAAAAAAAGCACTAAATATTGTGGGCTAATTGAACAAGTTCAATCGTATAAATTCTTTTGGGACACACAAATTGAACAAGAAAACTCATTAAATATTGCAGTTAATTAAACAAGGCAAAATTTATTTTTCAAGCATCCCATTTTCATTAAATAGGAACATCTAAATCAGGCACAACATTGCTTGAGGGAATGAACTCTTTTCTTTCCTTTTTTTTGGGAGAAAACAACTTAGATTAGGAGAGTATGCTCTTCTTCTTCCGAAGAATTAGAAATCCAGACATCCAAAGCTCACCAATCCTTTGTACGCATATTTAATAGTAGAGGGCCTGCCGGTTGAGGAAAAAATCTCCCAAAAATGACCCAAGTGAGGACAGGTTTTACGCCAACCCTTCCAACTCACTATAAATAATTGCTTCCTCGTAGGCTAAAGCCTCGGTAGATGGATCCGATTTTGTCCATGGAATTTCAACATCATTCCTTTAACATGCTTGGGTATGTGTAGAGTGGAGCCACTTGAATCTTGCTTGCGAGACTACACATATTCAGGTACTCATAGGGCTATACACCTCAATTTTTTCTTGTGCAATTCTATGGGGGACGGTTTTGAATGGATTGCCCAATAATAGAAAAAACTTGAACTGAAAGAATTTCTGATTCACCCCTGAAATGGTGATAATCTTTGTGCAAGGAAAAAAGTAATTGCCCCAAGACACCCGTCATATCGTGCCCTCACTTGCATTTGGAGTCAGCTAATACAGCGTCATGACTGGAGCCATTGCGTTCTTGGTGATGGTTGTATTTTGATTAGCATTTGAGTGTGTACCTAAGTCAACGAGCAAGGATTTTCATCGTCCACCTAGAAAATAGGAAAAAAAGTGTGTTTGTTCCTTTAACAATGCAACATTTCCTTGATGTGTCTGAAAAATCACTAAAAAGATAAACTCCTTCAAACAAGCAACAAAATTCAAACCTTCAGATACATGTATCTTTCACTCATTGGTGAGTCCCCAAACGCGATCAAAGATCAGATGAACTTCACGCACTTCCAAAATGCAAATTTCAAAATTGGCAAATTCTAACAGAGACATCATAAAAATGCATCATGTATATCTTGTATCGCATTTGGTAATTAATATCACATCTGGTATCCTTTCTCGCATTTGGTTAGCACATAGTGACATCTAGGGTTTAGGCTTGCATCTGGGGGCTCGCATCTAGGACAATTGGTACTTGTAGAAGTATTTCTTGAAAAGTCTCAGTTGATTTAGATACTTTTAGTCTGTCCTTGTTGTCTTTTATGGTCTCCCTGCTGTTGTATCAGAATGATTTTTCAAAACATCCACCTTGCATGTCCTATCAATTTCTTGCGATCTATCTCAATACATGTGGTCTATCCGCTTCTTACAACAACTTGATTCCCAGCTCACTATCAGGGCATTTTAACACTCTAATGCTGGAATCATTTACTTCCACCAAGACTCAAATGATACTTCCACCTAGACACACTCACTTGAATGATTTAAGATACTACCTGACACACTTGGGAAATGTTGACAAAAGTTGAGACACAACTTCATGGTTAACACAAGACGTAACAAGTACACCTCTAAAGGATCAAAAGTGCCTCCTAAAACACCACACTTTCAAGGGGAAACATCTCGTAGTTCCCTACTCAATCAAGACTCTCCACAAATGGATAGTGACACTCGCAAATGGAGTGAGCTTTTTGAGGAATATAATAATGGCAAACACCAAAAGCCCGAAGATACGGATGAGGAAGAAGAACCCAAGTTTGACCGTCCTTTATTTGAGTCTGGCAGTGAGAACAAAATCACTGAAGAAGAATATGAAAAACTCAAATAGGGCAAGAGATTCCATAAAATAATGGAGAAAATGATTGACAAAGATAAAGAGAAATACTTCCTTCATCTAGCTTCCACGGGTGTCAAATTACCCAAGGATTATGATGTGGAACAACTCAAGGAAAAGGAGGTACCAAATCCCATATCTATTCTTGCCAAATAGCTCACATTGATGCAAAAAGAGCTTACAAACCTCAAATAGGATAAAGAGGAACCCAAAACAAAATACTCTTTGGATGCCATTTTTCCATTTCTTTTTGACAAGAGTATTACTATGATCCCATTTCCTCCTAATAGGACAAGACCGAAGTATGACAAGTACACATGAGAAACTGACCCACATGATCATGTAAGGGAATTATGTGCTCTAAGCATAGAATACATGCATGAACCTACATACCTCATGCGACTATTTCTAGGAAGTCTAGGAGGTAATGCCATGGAGTGGTTCTCAAAACTGAACCCTAAGGTCAAGACATTTGAGGAACCAAATCAACGCTTTATCCAACATTACTCCTATAACATACAACATGATGTGACCATGATGGACCTATGTAATACCAAGAAAAATACTGGTGAATCATTTACACACTTCCTACAAAGATGGAGGAAGATCTTAGCATGATATTTGAGGGCCATCCTTGAATCAGAGAAGATGGAGATTTTCGTTAATAACCTGGTGCCTGAATTGAATTATGCATTACAAATGCAAGACTCACCAAGCTTCAAAAAAATGATTAAGAATTCCCTTCATATTGAGGAAGTCATGGTCAAAAGGGGGAGATCACCCTTCAAAATGAAAACAAAACCAACAACTCCAACTCCAAGCCTAAATGGTGGAAGCAAAACAAAAATGTTGTCAATGACGAAGTAGTTGACGCCTCTAACATTAACCCTAAACCCAAGGTGTTCAATCTAACCAATAGTATGCAGGAAAGAAAAGATGCCAAGATCACGACCCCAATACCCAAAACAAATAATGATAATAGCAAGGGTCAGACATGGACTTCAAGACCTCAAAGGACATTCACTCCTTTAGGAGAGCCTCTCGAGACTATTTTGAAGACACTGTTGGATAACAAAGTTCTCACAATTCCTGATTCAAAGCCATTGGAACCAACAGTTAAACCCAAGTGGTGGGATGATAATTCCTACCGCATCTTTCACAAGAACAAAGGGCATAAGACTAATAACTGCCTTAAACTTAAGCATGTCATTCAAGACCTCATTGAGGGCGGTAAAATCAAAGTGGATGGACACACTATCAATGAGGATCATACAAAATTCAATAAACCATTTCCTAATTATGACAAAAGAGAAACATCTAAAAGGAAAGGTAATAAAGTGAACTACACCTATTCCAATAATGACAATGTGATCAAAATGCTAGACATTAAGACTGAATCAATTAATGTGGTCACAATCAAAGGTGTTTCCTTCCACTCAAATTCCATAACACGAAGCCAAGCACAGGTCATGATCAAAGGACCCCCAAAACCAACAAAAACATCCAAGGTTCCTATCATTACTATTCCTAAACCAACATCAAAACATGTGGTTACTATCCCTAGAGCAAAGTATGACTTGGTAGACCAATTGCAATTAACCTTTGCCAAAATTTCCATTTTTGAGTTTCTCAAGATATCCAGAGTACATAGAGAAATCCTAGGACAAGCTCTACATGCTGCTAACGTCCCAAAGGATATTGATATAGACAAATTCCAAGCAATGGTCAATCACATCTCAGCGCCACATTACCTCTCCTTTTCTGAAGAGGATGATAAGTCATTGACACATCCACATAATCAACCCGTCCATATCGAAGTCCTTATTCATAAATCCCATGTTAGACATGTGTTGATAGATGGAGGTGCAGGATTGAATATCTATACACTTGATCTAATCAAGAGACTGGGTCTCTAAGAATAGACAATTGACTCCAGAAGCAAAATAACTATCAAAGATTATGATGAAGAAGAAAGATCTTCCAAAGGTCTTATTGTTCTACCTATCAGAGTTGAACCAATTGAGAGAAATGTTGTATTTCAAGTTTTGGATTTACCTTTGGCCTTCAATATACTATTGGGAAGACCATGGATTCACGAAATGCAAGATGTACCATCCACTTATCACCAGTGTATAAAGTTCCCACATAATGGGGGAAGTGACTATACCTGTAGATGCTAACTATACTTGTAATAATATCAAAGCAAGTAGTATGATCCCGCATAATAAAGAGGCTATGGATGCAATTGCTACTAAAACTACCAAGTACATGGTTATAAAGATTTTTGGTAAAACCTTGAAACTTGAAGAAACCGGTATGGGAGAGTACAAGATGGACTTGACTCCGTCACTGATAGAACTTCTGATGTCACCAAGATCCTATGGAAGACCCTCCTCATCTTTCACACCTACTGCATCCAAGGAGTCAGAAGTACATAAAGAAAATGGCATGGTAAAGGCATCCACATCTTCTTTAGATAACACAGAAGAACAGGCAGTCTTGGACTGGCTTTACAAAGGAGAACTAGTAGAAGCTGAGATCAAACATGTAGAGATATCTCCAGAATAGTACGGAAAGGTATATGATTTCCTCAAATATATGGGATACAAGGAAAAAGGACCTCTAAATGACATATGATGAGGGCTTATTGAGCCTATACCCATGGAGTTCCAGAATACCAGAGACAAAATAGGACTAGGTTTTAATGCTAAAACTAATGGACTTGCTTCAAAAGATAGTCCAAACTGAGATAAAGGGAGTGATGAAATAGACGAACTAGAATAGTGGTCCTATGAAAGATTATTACATGTTGGCATAGAGGATCCTAACTACCAAGGAGAAATCTATGTACCCATCTTTGAGGTGCCACAAGATCTTCACACCCCTTTGTTAGCAAGATCCCCCATTCAAGAGGTAGGAAACATAACAACGGCCGGTCCAGAGATATCATTGATAGAAAAAGTTACTCAAGACACACCCTGACAACAGGATTTACATCCTAACTGGGGGAAATTGGTCACGGTTTCACATGTTCTTGATCTACCACACTTTGATCCACAGGTAGTCAACTGGGTACATCAAATAACCATTGCTGAATACTTAAACAGATCTGATGATGAGGTCACCAACTCTCATGATTATGAATGGGATGAGCTATCTGTCACCACATAAGATATTGGAATAGATACAATCCACATGTTTGTGGAACCCTTAGCTCCTTGTAAATAGCCTAACACTCCTCCCAATGACACTGATAATCCTGAAGTAGAAGAAGAGTTCCTTCCCTCGATCATTGATGAAGAAACTGGTGATTACATAAGTCTAGAATAATTTCATAGGCTACAAGAAAGAAGCCTCCTTTTATGGAGAGGTGATGATGAGATTTCTACTAACGAGTCACTAGATTTTGGTCTGCATATAACTAACAATGAGCCTTTTAACGATGATCTCACTCTTATTGATCTAAACATTGAAGAAATAAAATTAATAGAATGTGTCATGTCAGTTAATGGTCTTGATGCTAGCGTGATGTTGTCCTTCCCAGAGTCTGATTCCCTATCATTGATACTTCCAGACCTAATTGATTGGACTGAAATAGATCCTACTCCCATCCTTGACTTTCCCAATGACAATACTCTGGCTTGTTATCTAAATGCTTGCGAATCTCACCCTTCTTCCACCAATGCAAGGAGCGAGATTATGTCACCAGAGGATATCAAGTTTCTCAGTCAAAAATTGAAAAATAAAAAGAAAAAGGGGACTGATGGTGAAAACCACTTTGTGGCAGTATCAGATCCTAAAATAGTAAAAATAAAAGACATATCCAATGGTGAAAACCTCTCCAAGGTGCCAAAGGATGGGATTATTGATATCCTCCCCGAACAGTTTTAGGAAAGGTCTTTAGTACTTATTGAACCAACATAGCCAGTAAATTTGGGTACCATTGAAGACCCTCAAGTAGTCCACCTTTCACAATCTTTATTAGAAGAAGAGAAGACACAATTTACAAAGTTCCTGAGAGAAAAGAAAATCAACTTTGCATGGTCTTACACCGATATGCCAGGGCCGGATCCTAATCTAGTCATGCACCACTTATCTATAGCTCCCGGGATCAAGCCTGTGAAACAAAAAATTAGAAAGATGCATCCTCATGTTGCATTATTAGTAAAAGAAGTGCTAGAGAATTTTTTAAAATTTGGATTTATCAGAGTCATTGCCTACGCGGGATAGATCTCCAATGTGGTTCCCATATCTAAATCTGATAAATCTATCAGGATCTGTACGGACTTCAGAGATTTAAACAAAGAATGTCTGAAAGATGACTTCCCTCTACCTAACATTGACATGATCATAGACCTCACAACAGGCTACCAGATGTATTCTTTAATGGATGGATTCTTGGGCTATAACCAAATCAAAATTGCCCCTGAGGATCAAGAGAAAACTGCATTTACATGTGGATGGGACACCTTTTGTTGGAACGTCATGCCATTTGGGTTAAAGAATTCCAATGAAACATATCAAAGAGCCATGAAAACTATATTCCATGACATGATGCATAAGAACATGGAGGACTATGTGGACGACACATTGGCTAAATCCAAAGAAAGAGGCACTCACATTGATGACATAAGAAAAATATTGGATCGTATGGAAAAATTCCAACTCAGGCTCAACCCAAAGAAATGTGCCTTTGGGGTCCAATCAGGGAAGCTCTTAGGGTTCATAGTTTTAGCAAAGGGAATTGAGGTAGACCCCACTAAGGTTAAGGCTATTCTAGAGATGGCTCCTCCATGCAACATGAGTCAAATGAGGACACTGCAAGGGAGACTCTAGTCAATCAGGCGATTCATGTCCCAACTTGTTGGCAGGGCACAACCCTTTACCAAATTACTACATAAAGGGGTCACCTTCAAATGGGATGAACACTGTGAAGCTAACTTTAGATAATTGAAAGGATACATGGCTACTCCTCCTATTCTTATGGCACCTATTCATTGAAAGCCCTTACTCCTATACATTTTAGCTACAGCTACATCCTTAGGAGTATTGCTAGCAGAAGAGGACAAAGCAAAGAAAGAAAGAGCTATCTACTACATTAGTAGAACACTAGTCACCTACGAGCTCAATTACAACATTATTGAAAAAGAATGCTTAGCAGTCGTCTTCGCATCCCAGAAATTGAGACACTACATGCTCTCTCATACAGTCAAGCTCATTTCTAAGATAAACCCTCTGAAATATCTCCTAAGAAGAACAACATTAATAGGACGTCTAGCTAAATGGGTCTTGATTCTGAGTGAGTTTGACATTGAATACATAGAAAGGAGAGCTATTAAAGGACAGGTCCTTGCAGATCAATTGGATGATTCACCACTCTAGGATGATGAATCTTTAAAGATTGAATTCCCTGATGAAACAATCATGCATTTAACTAAATATCCATGGAAGATGTACTTTGACGGTTCATTCACTCAACAAGGCTCTGGAGTAGGGGTGTTGTTCATAACTCCTCAAGGTTACAAGATACCGAAGTCTTACAAATTGATGTTCCCATGCATGAACAACATTTTAGAATATGAGGCACTAGTTAATGGTCTTAAGCTCACCATGGAATGGAAAATTATAGAGTTACACATATATGGTGACTCCCAGCTCATTATCAATCAGGTCAATGGTGATTATTAGATGAAAGATGAGAAGTTGATGCCCTACAAGAAACTGGTTGATGACCTAAAGAAATAATTTGTCTTCATCACATTCCAGTAGATACCCATAACATAGAACAAAGCTGCAGATGATATGGCTACCTTAGCATCCATGTTACAACTGGAGGAATATCAATTCTGCTATGACTTCTTGGTGGAAGAATTACCCTATCCTGCCTTTGATACCCCTGATTACCAAGTAATCTGTGCTTTGAACACCCCAGACCAATCTTGGTATACTAACATCATTGCTTACCTAACTGACCAAACCATTTCCCCTAATCTATCAAGAAATGAGAAGAGAGCCCTGATTAGGACAACATCACGTTATGTCCTCATAACCAATAACCTATATCAACAAGGTCTTGATGGTACACTTCTTAGGTGTTTAGAACTCAAAGAGTCTGATCTAGCATTAAAAGAAGTCCATGAAGGTGTATGTGGATCACACTCAAAGAACTTTTCATTAGCAAAGAAAATGCTCAGAGTAGGCTATTACTGGCCTACCATGGAAAAAGATGCTATTCACTTTTCTAAAGCATGTCTTAAATGCCAGACACATGGAAATCTCATCCATGCTCCTGCCAGAGAACTTATACCTTTTATTAAACATTGGCCATTTCAGCAATGGGCCTTTGACTTGGTTGGAAAAATATATCCAAATTCTTCAAATGGACACAAGTTCATCATTACGGCCACTGAGTATTTTATGAAGTGGGTCAAGGTTGTGCCACTAATCAAAGCCACTAGCAAACATGTGGCTATGTTCATTCTGAACTACATTATCCATAGGTATGGGGTACCCTCTTCATTGTAACAAACAATGGGGGCCAATTTAAAAATCAAGACATTGATGACCTTTGTGAACAGTTTCATATCACTCAACATTGCTCCTCAATCTATTACCCTCAAGGTAATGGACAGGCTGAGGCATCAAACAAAAATATTCTAAAAATCCTACACAGAACTGTAAATAAGTCTGGCAGAGACTGACATCTACAATTGAATCCAGCACTATGGGCCTATAGAACAAGCATAAGAGCACCAACTAGAGCCACACCATTTTCTCTAGTCTATGGTGTTGAAGAAGTACTACCTATTGAGGTTGAAATCTCATCTTTGCGGATATCTTTACAAGGTCTTGTGACTGATGAGTAGTATCACATAGATAGGGTAAATTCTCTGGACCTACTAGATGAGCAGACAATATACATTCAACCATCTGAAGGTGTACCAAGCACGTATGTCCAAAGGCTACAACAAGAAGGTCAAACCATGAAAATTTGAAGTGGGAGATCTTGTGTTAAAAGAGAATCCTAAGAACCAACCTAATAGAGAGCAGAAAGGAAAATTTGAACCTAATTGGTCGGGACCTTATGTTATCACTACCACTTTTGGGACTGGAGCTTATCAACTAGCTACACCTGAGGGAGATGTTCATCCAGATCCTATCAAAACTCTACATTTGAAGCAGTTCTATGCTTGATGTTCGGCTAGCAGAGCCTGTACAGTAAAATTTTTCAGAAAATAACAAAAAAATTCTAAAAATTGATCCTGAAGAAATCCAAAAACAATGGAAAAAGTCCTAAAGAAAGGTAGCCTTGGTGAAAACCTAGCAAATAGGTGCCTTGATACTACAAAAACATTCAAAAAAGAAAAAATAACAAAAAAATTGAAAAAGAGAATAGTGCCTTGATGAGAACCTAGTAAAACAGACATTTTGGTAGAAAAAAGAAAGAAAATATCTTGCCAAGTGGTGAAAACCTAGCAATTAGGCATCACTTGTGTTCTGCGCTCCATCTATCAATGCACTACTGATACTGAGCCTTCATAAATTTCACCTATGCTCAAACGATGAATTCATCTCCTAAATGGCTATCTTATCCTCACTTGGGATTTGTCTGCATTTACATCTTAGGAATAAGTCATTCTGCACTGGGGGCATCTTTGATGGCATGGTAGGTTGCAGTTGCTAGGTTTCTCTAGGATGGTTTTCCTTGTGAACATAATGTTTCTTGATACACGCAAAACGATGTCACTTTTCAAAACAAGGGTGTCTTTCCAAACATCACATATCTAGACATGACATTTACATTAACGGAGTTCCTACAAGGCTATATTGGATCACAAACATGAACAAATTATCCAATCAATGCACAGGCATGGAAACACCATATTGCTTGTATTCCAATTTTCTGATTGATGAATCTTTACTGTGTTTGACAAATGAATGCACAAGTACTACTTAAACACATATTTTAATGTTGGTTTGATTATGATTCTTTCATGTCTTGATGATGATTTTAACTAGGGGCATCTAAGTAATTATAAATTTTATTTGCTTGATTCAAGATTGATAATTTGTTATGCCTTTCGATTTACTCCATGACGTCTATGCAAAGACAAAAAGTTGCAAGGACAAGGGGCATAACATTTTTTTGGTTTTCTGTGTATGGTGATTGTTCCAAATGATCCTATAAATTTCACCCAAGTTAGATGTTTATGGTAAGAGCTGCCACTATGGGTGGATAGCCGCATATATCTCGATCTTTGTTATGTGTAAACTACGGTGAGGTTGAAACAATTTCATTGTCTATTTTCTGAATTAGATTCTCGCTAAGGTATACGAAGCATAATGTACCCAAGGATATAAATTTTCAAGGTCATTACGGGTCTAATATCTTGCCTTACACAGAATCTAGTATATTAAAAGGAAGGTGACTATTTTGTTATCCTAGCTTCCATGCCTTGATGCCTAAGTCTATTTCTGACATTCCAATAAAACATGTATTCATACTTTCATAATATCAGGGGGTATTAGTGATGGTTGTACTATCAAGTGGTATCCATTCTGAAAGAGTGCCCAATGATGATAAAAAGATATACATTTGCATATCAGTGATAAAGTCCTAAGAGTCTTCATATCATTACATTTTTGACAATTGCATAGGACATAAACAAGAAAGGAGAAGCATTAAAGGCATTTTGAGCTCCAAATTAACTCATTTTTTCTTCTTCTAAATCAAGTTAATTATATCATCCATATTACTGATATATATATCATTGCACATCCATAGTGATGAGCCTGTTTTACTGTCTTTATTATATTAATCCTTGCACTCTATTTTCAAGTATTATCAGAACAATTGTGAACTTTTAGTTAGTTGAACTTTTGTTAAGTACAAAAAGAACCATTAAGCCATGGGTGGAATAGATATGTCATATTACACCAATATTATATATATGTTACAGTATTTCATATAATAATCAAAATGTGCATTCTAACATCTGGATTAATTTGATAAGCTACTTGCATGAATATCTTTTGCATATTAACTAATCTTGCCAGGAAGTAGGAGTTGCTGAGAGTGGTCGACAACATTGAAGGAGGACGTCCAAACCAGCTTTGAGAAGATAAGCCATCATGGCATCAGAGACATGATTTCCGCAAATTAGGAGCCACTATTTTAAAGATGCATAAATGTAGTTCTGCTATATTCCCTCCATATTACCAGCATGTTGACTTGATCTCCCAGACTTCATTGTGCACGTCATGGGCCGTTGCACTTCCTGTTCTCTTTGTTTGGCATGATTTTAGTTAGTTAGTTCCTTTTTTTTTTTGGAATAAAGAAGTCAATACTCTATTTATAGGGAGGAGACTATTTTTTTGGAAGTTTGGATTTTTGAAAGGAATACAATGTTCTAATTGTATCTTGCACAACAAGTTCATTTTTAGTTTCATGTCTTATTCTCATGTAATCAGTTTTGAAAGATAATGAAATAACTCTTGGTTCATATTATGTGTTCATAGACTAGAAGAATCCAACCAAGGGGGTCCACTTGGTAGGTGGATTAGAGTAGAAGTAGAATAGATTTACTTTATTTACTTCTAGTATTCTAGATATAATATTACAGTTTCTTCCTGCAGCGCCTGCAAGGAAAGCTATAGTGAATGATCTAGGTTGAAAGAATAGATTTAAGTAGAGTTTGCAAGTTGTAGCATTCATTTTAGTAAGGACTAAGTGTGTTTTAATTTCTTGTAGCCCTAGTATAGATTTCTTTCATGTATTTTACTTTCCTGTAGCATAGGTAGAATGGCTCCTTAAGGAACTTAGTGCACATACTGTGCCGTACCATTTCAAGTATACGTCCCTGGGTGCACAAACTAAATGCAACTCATGGTGGGAGAAGTGATCCTTAGATTGAATAAAATATTCCTAAGAGAGGCTTTGGGCATGATTACTAAGCACCTATTGTGAGGCGGTTCATTTTTGGCCCTACTGCTAGGGATGGTGTCAAGCTAAGAAATCTTCTGAGTCATTTTTTTTCATTCTTTTAGTTAGTTTAGTGGTTTGTGGTCCTAAATTTGCTTCACCAGTGTGAAGAATTCATTTTCATGCATTGAAGGGGAAGAAGAAGAGTTGAATATGGAATATTTCTTCCAGGAGAACCTACGAATTTGAATGAGCAAGCTGAAGAAGTTGAGTTGCCTTTTGTTGACGCAAGTCCTGAGTTTCCTACAGCATCTACCACTGGAGAAGGGTCTTTTGATATAAGTGGTCTCTGGCCTTTTGCTGAAATCTTGGCCAGATTTATTAATAATTCTGACCCAAACACACCTGCCAATTACAATCTTATGGCTAATATTCCTTTTTGACAGTAAGTACCACCCCTGATACCTCTAGTAATGGCACACCCTACTTTCCCATTTCCTCTGCCAAGCTTTATAAACAATGCTACCCTCAAGAATATACCCTCAGCTACACTTCCAAAATTTTATGGGCTGATAACCGAAGATCCTGACACCTTTTTGTTCAAGTTTGAAATCCTCTATTGTAGCTTTGACTATAACACTAATGCCCACAAACTCAAGCTATTTCCAACAACACTGAAAGAGTCAGCCTTATGATGGTTCATGGGATTAGGAGCAAATGCAACAGGCACATGGGATGAGATGCAGACCCTATTTCTAGAGAAATACAAAGAATATTGCAAGGGGAGTGACCCAAGGGGAGATGACATTTTTAGAATGTCGTAGAAGGAGGATGAAACTTTGGAGGACTATGTTTCACATTTTTTATACATGATGCAGAAGAATCCCCAACATGTTCTGGCAGAGGATTCATAGAAACTAGTCTTCTTGAGAGGAGTGAACGACAACTATCTAGAAGCATTGGACCTCATGGATGGTGGGGACATATCCCAATCTTCTTGGGATGATCTCAAGAAAATCTATTTCAACTACTCCAGATCAATTGGGAATAAAAGTAGAGGATATCACTCTACTACAATTAAAAGGAGCAGTTCAGGCGTTTCTAAGTTGGAGATATCTAACTTGCTAGTAGATTTCAAGTAAGACATTATTAATGATGTTGCCACACATCTCGACACCATGACTGCCAAGAAGAAATATGTAGATGTTGAATTGTAGTTGGCTGAATATTTCCCTTATTGCCAGAAACAAAAGAAAGACTGCGAGTGCAAGCTGGTGGTGAACCTGGAAAATCACCATTTGCCTACTGAGTACATGAAGATAGAAGGAGATAACAAGCAAGTGTTATTCATTGCTCAACGTCTCCCATGGGCACCATGACAAGGTATGCCTCAGGACCCATTACAATTTTCAAATCCTTACAATAGACAATGGTAAAACCAAAGTTATCAGAATATTCCTCAGTATTCTCCGCCAACCTGGAATAACCAGTGGCCTAACCAGCAAAACCAATGGCAACCACCGCAAGGGAATTGGCAGAAAAATAATCAATGGAGGGGACCTCCACAGTGGCCTAACCAAAATCCTTCTTTTCCACAATTACCGCCACCAGTGCCACCTCCTGCAATAATGCCGCCTCTTGTAGCCACTAGCCCCAATCCAAAGCAAACACAATTTCCTACTCAGCGACAACCAAATCCAAATAGCAAGCAACAGCAACAACCAATGTATACTACTAATACACAATAGTATCCTACTTATGCTCTAGAGATATCTGACATACATCTGAGGTTAGGTACTACTCTTCCTACACCTGAACATCCTATTATCATAGAAGTTGCAGACACTCCTACAACATCAACACCTCTTCCAAAGGCTATATTGAAAAATACCACCCAATCAAATAAAAAATCCAGCAAAACTAATGATGAAACCTCAGTTGAACCTCCTTTTCCACAAAGGCTCACAATAGAAAAACCTATATCCCAAGAGGAAATGCCTTTTGATATTCTTGAGCAGCTAAAAAATATGCACATCCAAATACCTCTGTTTCAAGCTATCAAAGACGTTCCTATCTATGGGAAAGCAATTAAGGATGCATGCCTTAAAAAGCTTGGGAGGAAGAAGAAAGACCCTCAAACAGTTCATGTCATAGGACAACTTGCAGATATCATGTTGGGTAAGGTAGCTATACCCAAGTATTTAGACCCTAGAAGTCCAGTAATTGACTTGATAATTAATGGAAAATCTGTTAAAAATCATTTAGTTGATTTGGGGGCAACCATTAATGTGATGACCAAAGATATAATGCACAGACTAAGTATAGAAGGCTTAGGAACAACACCAACAATATTATAACTTGCTAATAGTTCAATGGTCGCTCCAGATGGTCTTGTAGAAGATGTGGTAGTTACCCTAGACTCATGGGAATACCTTGCTGATTTTCTCATCTTATAACCAAAAGTAAACTTTGTTGGCTATCCAGTCATCCTGGGGAGACCTTGGTTAGCCACCACTAATGCAAAAATTAGTTGTAGATTAGGGAGTATGACAATTTCAAATGGCCAGGCAATAAATAAAATAACACTCTATCCTCCTGCCCAGCCTCAGCCAGATTTGAAGGATCCCATTTGGCCAGAACTAGGAGATGAGGAAGAAGAGGTCAATTCTGTTGCTTAGCTTATGATGATGCATAGACAGTCTTTTCTAAAAATGCAAGAGGAAGATGATGTAATACAAAGTATTCTTACCAATGAGTGTATATCAGCAAAAGATGTTTTTGAAAGTGTTATTCTGCAGATATGTACCTATGAAGACTGTGTCTTTCCAACAAGCCCTAAAATAATTAGCCAATTGTTACCATGTGAAATAGCTACAAACCTAGTACCTAAGATGTCAATGGTAGAGCTAACAACTGTTGTGGAAATTTCTCCTGGTCATAATCTCCATGTAAACAACAAGTTGCCACCTCAACAAATGGAACTGTTAACAAAACTCTTGTGCAAGCATGAGAAAGCCTTTGCTTGGAATTATGGAGACATGCTAGGACTGAACCCCAAGATCTATACCAATAGGATCTACATTAATGATGGTAGCTTACCACTATGCCAACCTCAAAGAAGGATAAATCCAGCATTGAGAGAGATAGTTAAAAGTGAATTACAAAAATTACTAGATGTTGGTTTCATCTATCCAATCTCTGATAGCAAGTGGGTATCACCATTAGTCATTGTACCTAAGAAAAGAGGGAAATGACAAATATGTGTGGATTATAGAGAGTTGAATAATGCCACAAAGAAGGATTATTTTCCTTTACCCTTTATTGATCAAGTCCTGGACACTCTGGCTGGTAAGAAATATTTCTCCTTTCTGGATGGATATAGTGGTTACAACTAGATCAACATTGCTCCAGAAGATCATGAGAAGAATACATTCACATGCCCCTGGGGTACATATGCCTATTCTGTATTACCATTTTGCCTATGCAATGCACCAGCTACTTTCCAGAGAGCTATAATCAACATTTTTGCTGATATATCACATGATTGTATGGAGATATATATGGATGAATTTACTACATTTGGAGTCACCTTTGAGGAAGACCTAAAGAATTTGGAAAGAGTGCTAATTAGATGTTAGGAACACAATTTATCTCTCAATAGTGACAAATGTTTCATGATGATGCAAGAAGGCATAGTGTTGGGACATTTTATATCTGAAGTTGGAATCCAGGTAGATCCTGAGAAAATAGAGGTAATTCTAACATTACCTATTCCTATAAAGCAGAAAGATGTTAGGTCTTTCGTAGGACATGCTGGCTACTATAAAAGGTTTATCCAAAATTTTAGTCAAATAGCTAGTCCTCTGTATACTTTGCTTACTAAAGAGGCTAAATTTAACTGGACAAAAGAATGTGATGAATCCTTCCTGCAGCTTAAGAAACTGTTAACCACTACACCCATACTTGGGGGTCCTGATTGGACTTTGCCATTTCACATTCATACAGATGCTTCAGAATACACAATAGGTGTTGTCCTAGGACAAAAGTCTAGTAACCTAGAAAATGCAATTTACTACATTAGCAAAAGCCTCCATGGATCAGAGTTAAACTACATAGTGACAGAGAAAGAATTACTAGCAGTAGTATATTCCTTGAACAAATTCTGTCATTACATAATTGGCTATCCTATTTTTGTTCATACTGACCATGCAGTAATAAAATATCTCATGAACAAACCTGTTATCATAGGAAGGTTAGCAAGATGACTTCTTCTTTTGCAGAAATTTGACATTACTATAGTTGCCAAGCCTGGCAAGGCAAATATAGTAGCTAATTATCTGTCAAGAATCCACCATACATAACAAGATACTACTCTGATAGATGATGCATTTCTAGATGAGAATTTGTTTCATATTTCTGTCCAAAGTTCGTGGTATACTGACATAGCTAATTACCTTGCAGCTAACAAAGTTCCAACACATTTTTCTTACAAAGAAAGGAGACTACTAGTTGAAATAAGTTTTAATTTCTCTTGGATTGATAACATGATGTTTTTACACTAGACCTGATCAAGTAATGTGCAGATGTGTGAGAGAAGATGAGACATATTTAATTCTCCATGCCTGTCATAATGAACCATGTGGGGGACACTTTGCAGCAAAAAGAATGTCAGCCCAAAATATTTTAACAACCAGATATTATTGGCCTACACTTCACAAGGATGTAGCCAGGTATACAAGAAAATGTGACAAATGTCAAAGAATGGGTTGATCGACTAAGTCTGATAAAATTCCATTAAATCCACAAGTGGTGGTCACTCCATTTGACAAATGGGGTATAGACTTCATTGGTCCAATAGACCCTCCATCCAATGGGAAGTCTTACATCCTGGTGTGCACTGATTATTTGACCAAATGGGTCAAAGTAAAAGCTATGAAACATGCCCGAGACCATAAAGTTGCAAAAATTTTGTATGATGAGATTTTCACAAGATATGGAGTACCAAGGGAACTTTTAACTGACCAAGGTGCCTAATTCACTTCCAATTTAATAACAGAGCTCACGAAAGAATACAATATCAGACATAGGAAGTCTAGACCTTATCACCCTCAAGCCAATAGACAGGATGAAGTTACAAATCAGGAAATATAAGCCATCTTAACAAAGACAGTTCATCTGCATTGTCAGGACTAGAGCAGCCGACTATCAGAAGTCTTCTGGGCGTATAAAACAACTTGGAAGACCACTACAGGATTCACTCCATTTGAACTATTTTATGGAAAAATAGCTATGCTACCATTTGAATTTGAACACAAAACACTGAGGACATCATTGTAGTTAAATATTGAACTTCCTGCAGCACAGAAGGAATGATTACTACATCTCAATTCCCTGGATGAAATGTGTAAATCTGCACTGGAGAGAACTAAACTAGTCTAGAAGCAAAGGAAGAAATGGAATGACTCGCATATCAAGAGAAAATACTTTCAAGTTAGAGACTGGGCATTGCTGTATGTTTCAAGATTCAAAGAAATACCAGGCAAGTTGCAGACAAGATGGCTAGAGCCAAATGAAATAAGCCATGTTTTCACCAATGGAGGCATCTAGTTGACCACAATTGATTTGGTACACTTCAAGCTACTAGTCAATGGACATCGGCTAAAGTTGTATCACCAACCCCAAACAAAAGAAGACTTCCTGCAGAAATTTAAACAACAAAAATTAAACGAGCAACAGGTAACACTTCCTATAGCAGAGGGTGCGAACCTTCTTCCTGCTGCTCTTCAATAAAAATCCATCGATCATGTCGATAATAAATGCTTTGTGTTTACATGAAGTAAATTCCTCCATTCACTTTCTATTTCTTCTTTCGAACTCATCTCATTTCTTTAATCTACCACCCATCCACCTTCCACGTCATCATCATTTTTCCTTTAAAATATTTCAATAAGTAGCTAGGTATGCTGATGTAAGCCACCGCCACTTTTGTACCACTCTTGCCACCTTTTCTAGCATGTGCAAAGATCAAATGATAGGTACACGCTTCTCAATTTTTTTTTTCCATTTTTAACGCATAGATTTTGATGATTGTATCTAAAACT
Organism: Thuja plicata; assembly: GCA_018584345.1. Lineage (NCBI taxonomy): Eukaryota > Viridiplantae > Streptophyta > Pinopsida > Cupressales > Cupressaceae > Thuja > Thuja plicata. Next base: position 1,015,601 of record MU225941.1, read on the forward strand.
GCAATACATATATCATTATGACATTATGCCAGTTCCATCCCTCATTCCACGTCTGCCAAGTGTGGACACTTGTCAATGTTAAGTAGGGGGAGGGAAGTGTATTAATTCCAAAATTTAATTTCTATTTATGCCTAAAAGATTTTATGTCACCTCAAATCTATACTTAGCCTTGTCTCGTTAAAGTTCTAAGTGTTATATCGCACAACTGTCCTACTTTTATTCCTGAATCCTCCATGATTGTCAGACTTGGTGTGACTTATAATTAAGTTAAGTGAAAACCCACAGTAAAGATTATAATTTCTCCTATTTTAATTCATCACCATTGTTCATGCCAAGAAAAATAGAGAAATTCAGGAGAAAGCTCATAGTCCTTTGTTAAAAAAATGGGTAGTCTGAAATTCAAATAAGGAATAAGGCATCTACCTACTGCTGAGAAGACATATTGAAATTAGCAAAGCATAGATGGGAGGCCAATTATAAAGACATGAGCCAGTAGCACACGGTGTGTTACTCTCAGATGTTGAAGTGGTTAGAAGATTCAATGCATGCACTTGGTTATGGTATTTCCTAAGGTTAACAAAATTTGATGAGGACTCAGCAGTGGAATTTGTGAGTATATTTGAAGAAGGTCAGGCAACAGTGTAATGATTAACAGTGGTCACAACAGAGGAGTGGATTGCAAAATTTACTGGATTACCAATGCTTGGAGAACATTACCCTAATGTTCATGATGCTAGATCAGCAAGGGCTCAGTTCACCCTACCAGGTGATCCTCCTTTGGAGATTACCAAACAGGGTTGCAAGACAATGTTTATCCCTCCACCGTATAATGAGTTGGCCATGCATGTTATCAGGTATTTCACATGTGAAGGGATATTTTCCAATTTACATGCACATAATTTCAAATTACTAAGTTATGTGAGGCATAATCTAGTAGTAAATGTTCCAAATTTTTTATATAACATGCTATGCATTAGTGCTGAAGAGACCCAAAAAGGGAATGCAAATTTTGTTACCCACCATGCCCTAATTAAATTGTTAATAGAAATATCTCTTAGGGATGCCTCTCCCATGGAATGGTTGGAGTTTGTCCAGTGCAAAACCCTACAACCACAGGTTAACCCTAATGATAAAATTGGTCATGATAATGTAATACCAACTAACCCAACCGTTGAAAAAGATACCCAAGGGGCAGAAACCGTAAATCTTTAAGCAAATGTGCCCTTACCTTCTCATGAGAGTAATGTACCTACTTCTTCTTGAACCAAAGGAAAATAAAAAATTAGAGGAAGAACCTTCAGTTCCTGTAGCCAAACCACAAATCCCTACTTCTTCGAAGGGGAAGAAAAGGAAGCCGGTTCCTGCAATAGCTACTCCTACAACAGAGAAGATGGAGAAGACTACTAAAGAAAAGTCTATAGAAATTATAGAGACCCTTGTGTGAAGGAGTCCTAGAATGAGAGGACAGCTCCCTAGGGCATCCTCCATAAGCCAACCCACTTCTCCTTTGCAATCTGATGAATAGCCCAATGTGAAAATAATTCTAGATGATTCCCCAAATCAGTCTGCAGTTCCAGACTTTCCTCTGCACTCCGCAGAAACTTATGAAGCTGAAACTGGTGTTTTTCAAAATAGTTGCTAGGAAATCCATCAGGATATTCCAGTCATTAACATGGGGAATGCCTCAATAATCCATCAGTCAGCCTATGCAGAAACTACCTTAGTGCCCTACAAAAGAACTTGGTTAGTAAGTTTCTTAGAGCAGTCTTGGAAGGAACAAGGGAGGAAAAGAAACCAGGCAGAAGATTGTGGCCTAATCACGTTGCAAACACTTCTCTTTGGATTTCATAATAAGTATGTGTTAACAAAAAATATATGGAGAGAAGAAAATAAGAAACTAAAGAAGGTCATAACAGAGCAAGAGGAAGAAATTGTAGAATTGAAAGAACAACTAGAAAAACAAAAATAGAATATGGATCATGCCCTCAAATTGGCTGATCAGATCATTGCATGTAGGCCACCTCCTAGGGTCTATACCATCTATTTGAAAGAATAGTTCCTCTTGTTCTAGCTAATGATGACCATCGAAGATATTTATTCTAAGTTCAAGTCAGCCTAAGAATTTTATGGTCTTTATCAGACTCTTCCCTCATGGCAACAAAATCTACTTTGTGAACTATACATGCATAACTTCATTATACTAGCTGAGACTAAGTGGAATCCTCTACTCTACATAAGGGATATCCACCTAAGGGCATTGATGTCTTGGATGCACAATGAAGCTAGCTATGATAGATATTTGGAAAATTATAGGGAATGGGAGAAAATAGAGCCATTACCATTAAGAGCAGAGAGTAGCAAGCCAGCTACACTCTTCAGAGACTGGCTCAGTTTGACTTGTGGAAAAATTAAGGAAGAAACAAGGGACAAATTTTTCAGCATTAGAATAGAGGTTTATGCAGAGTATGATGATTTATCTTACTTTGTCTTTCAGAGAGCGCTGGCCAGAGCCAGAAGTAGATGGGGTAGGTTATCCAAGATATTGAAGAGATCAGAACCACACAGTCCTATCAACCTCCAAGAAGCTATCCAAAGAGCACAAAAATACATACATTTGGGAAGGAAAACTAGACAAGAACTTTGGTGTCCACTCACCATGCAGCCACTGATGCTCCTCTGGCCCATGTATGACATCAACACTGACAGACTGGACCAACTTCAAAAAGATCACATAGTGGATGTCTAGGAGAGAACAAGAGGGTTCTATTACACCTTTAAAAGCCAAAGGAGAGGAAGAACAGAGGTTGGAGATTTCAGAGAAATTACTAGAAGATGTAATGCTTGAGGACAAGCATTCAGCTTGCCAAGGGGAAAATGATGAGCCTGTTTTACTGTCTTTATTATATTAATCCTTGCACTCTATTTTCAAGTATTATCAGAACAATTATGAGCTTTTAGTCAGTTGAACTTTTGTTAAGTACAGAAAGAACCACTAAGCCATGGGTGGAATAGATATGTCATATTACACCAATATTATATATATGTTGCAGTATTTCATATAATAATTAGAATGTGTGTTCTAACATCTGGATTAATTTGATAAGCTTCTTGCATGAATATCTTTTGCATATTAACTAGTCTTGCCAGGAAGTAGGAGTCACTAGGAGTGGTCGAAAACATTGAAGGAGGACGCAAAGACCAGCTTCAAGCAGATAAGCCATCATGGCATTAGAAGACACAACTACCGCAAATCAGGAGCCACTGTTTCAGAGATGCATAAATGTAGCTCTGCTATATTCCCTTCATATTAACAGCATGTTGACTTGATCTCCCAGACTTCATTGTGCATGTCGTGGACCGTTGTGCTTCTTGTTCTCTTTCTTTGGCACAATTTTAGTTAGTTAGCTCCTTTTCTATTTTGGAATAAAGAATTCAATCCTCTATTTATAGGGAGGAGACTGTTTGTTTGGAAGTTCATATTTTTTAAAGGAATACAATGTTCTGATTGTATCTTGCATAGCAAGTTCATTTTTAGTTTCATGTCTAATTCTCATGTAATCAATTTTGAAAGATAATGAAATAACTCTTGGTTCATATTCTGTGTTCATATATTAGCAGAAGCCAACCAAGGAGGGCCACTTGGTAGGTGGATTAGAGTAGAAGTAGAATAGATTTACTTTCTACATTTCCAGTATTCTAGATATAAGATTACAGTTTCTTCCTGTAACATTGTACTTTGTGAATGTTCTTCCAACACCTGCAAGGATAGCTATAGTGAATGCTCTAGGTTAAAAGAATAGATTTAAGTAGATTTTACAAGTTGTAGCATTCATTTTAGCAAGGACTAAGTGTGTTTTACTTTCCTACAACACTAGTATAGATTTCTTTCATGTATTTTACTTTTCTACAGCATAGGTAGAATGGCTCCTTAAGGAACTTAGTGCACATACTGTGTCATACCATTTCAAGTATATGTCCCTAGGTTGACAAACTAAATTAACCTCATGGTGGGAGAAGTGATCCTTAGATTGAATAAACTATTCTTAAGAGAGTCTTTGGGCATGATTACTAAGCACCTATTGTGAGGCGATTCACATAGCATACATTTTGCATTCATAAAAAGAAGCAACAGGAAAATACCAAACAAAGCATCCATGTATTGCATTTTTAATTTTACATCCTAAGTGCATCCATACATTTTAATTGCATAAAGAAAATAAAAAACATACATTTGCATCTTCACATAAGTATCATTTAAAACATATTTATGTCAGTGGTCAAATAAAAAATGATGTTATCATCTAAATCTAACTCATCACGAGACCAAGATATCATCACATGTGCAAATCACATCTATCACATATACCAAAGAAAATAGAACTCATAAAACATGTCAGAATCAGGAGCAAGTGCACCACATATATATCTCTCAAAACAGGATCCATAGATCAAAATATGATACAAGTCTACATACAAGTCTACATAAAGAGTATCAATGAGATAGAATGAATCAGATATACATATATGAGTGTCATATATAAAAGAGGATCTCAGAAGGATCTAGATATACAATGTGAACTCAGATATACAAAATATGACAATATAAATTAGCCCTGGCTCCCCCCCTCTCCCTGATCTAGAGGAGGAGGAGGAGGAGGAGGGGGTACAAATGAAGGAGGAGGCATGGCCCCCTTTGACTGCTGAACCAAACAAGAAAATGATGCTACTCTTTGCCCCTCTAGCACTACTGCATAATAAAGTGCATAATAATACATGGCTCTTTGGCCCTGGTGAACCGCTATGTGGGCCTGCATATCTTGCTCTGTCCTGAGCCGCTCAAGATGGGCATCTCTATCAACAAGCAAAGCATCCACAACAGATATCCTAGACTCTGCTGCTATAGCCCTAGCCTCTGCTGCTATCGCTCTGGCCTCTAAAGCTATAATCCAAGATCTAAGCTGCTCTCTCTCTCCTACTCACACTAAGATAGACAATCCTCATCTTTTCCAGATCCCCTTCCTAAATCCTACCCTGAGGCCCTGTCCTGTGGTTTGTCTGGCTGTCTCTGTGGCTGCTATCTTTGCTGCCTCTACTGCTTTCCTATAAGTAATGGACCAGGATTCATCCGAGGATAAAAAAAATCTAAATTAGGTATGCTGACCCTCCCCACTCCCACTAACAACCTCTATGTGGCCACCCACTAAACCACCCCCTGTCATCACCACCTTCATCACCATCATCGAGAGGAGGTTGTCTCCCATCTCTCCCTCCATCTTGACCTCCATCTCTACCTCCATGTTGGCCACCACCCCTATCTCACTATGGTCCTCCCCTCCCTCTAGTAGGATTTTCATCAAGATCATAATCTAAAGGCTACTCTATGTGCGAAATAACCTCCTCTGCCACTGTGAAACAAGGAAACAGATACTGAAGCATCTCTGTGGCATATCCATCAGAAACACCTGCATTGGAAAGATCAAGGAAGAGATCCTAGTCTACTCCAACCATGTCATGAATCTCTTGATGTGTTGTATCATACCTCAGCTGGGCACCCCACAATGGTGCCTCATCTTGGATCCATGCATAAACAATAATATCCTGTATCCTGCCCTGCTGTCGGCCATACTATCTCAGCACTTGGGTGTGAATAAAGCACTCTATAATATATCTGGTCCTCCCAATAAGATACTAGCTCTGAAATAAAAATGGTACCTACCATGCATCTGAGGTCCACTCTTTGTAGTCTAAATATGATTTCCAAAAGACCTCAGTCGTATCATCAAAGAGCCACTGCCAGTACTCTACCTTGTCTAGATGGGACTGCTGAATAAGGCCTGTATACATGTATACCTAAGGCTGCTCTGATACTTGTTGTCTATCTACTATTGGCCACGTAACAAGGATGTGCTCCCAGGCCCAGATCTGAAGAATCAAAATACCAATGGTCATGCTCTGAGTATAATGATATACTATCTCATGTAACTCTTAATACATATGGGCTAAAATACAACTGCCCCATGCAAATCTCTGTCTATGGGTAACCATCTTCTCTAACATGTCTACCTAGCTGACCATGAATCTGTGCTGACCTCTATCTGGCATCAGGATGCCACCTATCAGACCTGCTAAGTACATAGATAATCGATGATAGTGATCGACCATATAGTCCCATGAGAGGTATCTACAATTAATCATGTCATCCTAAAAGTATCGACAAGCTGCTCCAATCGCTATAGCTGATGTCACCTTGAAGCACACCTCATGACCAATAATTGAAACCTGAAGTATCTGCCATACATCCTCTAGAGTCATTGTGATCTCCACGATTGGTAGATAGAAGGTGTTGTGCTCTGAGTGCCATCTCTCAGTAAGAGTAGTCAATAACCCTCAGTCTACCCCTATCTCAGGTAAACCTATCAAAGAACATAATCCACATCGGATCACTGTAGTCTGCTCATCATCAAAAAGTAGTCTAGATAGAGCAAGCACATGACCTGGATATGTGCCTCTAAAAGTGACTACCTCAAAATCTGCCTGTTTTTGATACATACAAACATGAAATCAGTATTATATCTACAATAGAGATGCAGAATCCTGATCAGCTAAGTGATTCAAGATCCACAACACACAAACAGGTCAAAAGGATAAAAATCTTAAGTCTACAAACAAGATACAATTCTAAACAAACATGGTGCAATCTCTTTTATAGGATGCAATCTGGGGTATACCGGATGCAATGGAGTATAGTGGGTGTGATCCTTGACATATGGGATGTGACTCTATATGCAAGGTACAATCTTTAAAGGACATGGTATGACACAAAATCAAATATAAACAAAAACAAGGTAAAAATAGGCACACATGATGCAATCTAGGATATCTTGGATGCGATGCAAAAATCTAGAAAAATTGGATACGATCTGGGAAATACTGGATGTGATGTGGGTTTGACAGGGTGCGATCTGGAATCCCGAATGTGACCCAAAATTAAAATGGCTATCAAAGCTAAAAAAATGCATAAAAATCAAATTTGCGAGATTCATGAGGTAGTTTTACGAGCACTTACCGAAGGTGGGTAGTCAGTCAGGCGCTAGTGTCAATGAATCATCTTGAAATGATGCTTCCTCACAGGGATCACCATCTTCTCTATAGAGCTCTCAGAATTACTATGGAGGAAAGAGAAAATAAATAATAAAATGGTAATTTTTGAGGCTTATATTAGTCTTTTGAGCTATTTAGGGGTTCCGAAACTCCTCCCAGACAACTAAAAATCTATTTATATTCTCTTTTCGATCAATTAGGAACCAAATCGAAGGTTCCTAAGATGTTTTACACTGCACAGTGCCATTTTTGCAATAGTTCTAAAAACTATGGATTTGCTTCATTTGTTCCAAACATATGTCAATACTGCACATTATATCATAAATCTTGGTCTAACATCATTTTATCAGTCTCATCACTCACATTTTCATGTAATTAACTTGGTACTAGTGTGTTTATTTTTAAACACACCATCCTTTTCCACTTCTAATCCATCCTTTCTTGTCCTAACCACTTCCTGCAAGTGATACATTCTTTCAACTGAGGGATTTTATTCTTTTCCTTTGATTTTGTTCCCGAGGGGGCATGATCACACTATCATCAATTCAAATTTTTTCTTGAAACAACATTAAAATGACTTTGTTATCGAACAAACTAGGGGCATGACAATTTCCTTGACTAAAGTTGAAATTGTTGGATAGAAAGCTTTTCATAGGCTGGATATCTTGTGTTTCCTCATTTTAAAAAAAAATTCTTATTAAACTCCTGGTAGCTTCTTACTAACTTTTGGATGACAACCAAGTTCAGAATCAATATTATCAATCTTTGGACGACAACCAAGTTCAGAATTGGTATCTTTAAGATCTTTTATTGACATTTGTACAAAAACCAAGTTCAAAGTCAATTCTATCATTTTAGTTCAATCAAGTGCAAGACTGATCTCATCAACATTTCGTTCGACAACCAAGAATAGGATTCTTAATCTTTCTAAAGTCAAAATAAAAAACTTTCTTTGAATCAATGCGCTGCTTGCACATCAATTTAAAGAGGGGAAAATGTAATCACCTAGATTTGGTATGTTCCGACTATGGACCCTATTTTCCCTAAGTGTGATCATACCTCCAATTATGTCATGACAATGTTACTTTGGCATAATTCATTTTAAAATCAAATTTAATGTTCTAGGTGATTTTTATCACTGAATTATATTAACTATTATAGCCATACAATTCAAATCAATTCAAACCAATTAAATCAAATCAAATTCAAATATGGATATAGTATTTAATTATAAAGGAATTAAATAAAATCCCTAAATCAATTGCTCACTTGCAAATGAACCCATTCCCCTAGCCCTAATTAATTTAATTAAATTGGCTATAGTCCTATTGATTATTAAAAAGAAATTAATTGTTTAAATAATTAATATCCTATTTTTGAATGAATTAAATAAGTTTAATTCATTTCATTTATATTCCCCTAAACCCCAACCTAACCCAACTCAACCACTTTGACCATAGGTTCAAACTTATCCCAACCCATTCACCCCATGCTAATCTAATTCTAATCCTAATATAATTCTAACCCCCTTCCTAATGATGGCACATTCCATTAGGGAAGTGATTAGGGACTCAACCCACTTGAGAGAGTCAACTTTCTCAAGCTTGACTTCTCCAAGGACCAACTTGCCAAGTTGAGCCTTACTCCCTCCCATGCCTCTTAATGAATTTCATTAATGACCC
>MU225941.1:1024433-1042920 GCA_018584345.1 Thuja plicata
CAAGCTTGACTTCTCCAAGGACCAACTTGCCAAGTTGAGCCTTACTCCCTCCCATGCCTCTTAATGAATTTCATTAATGACCCCTTAATGGATATTCCCTCTTGCCCATCCCTCATTAATTCCCAAGGCATTAATGGCTCTTGCACCTCATTAATGACATTAGGGTCTCCATTAATGAATCTTGTCTCCCCTCTCTCTCTCTCTCCCATTCTTCTATAAATTGAAGAGGTTTGGAGCTCATTATAAGCCTCAAATTTTGAATAGTAGTGTTGTTATGCCAAGATTTTGAAGGAATCTCAAAGTATTGTTATGCTACCCATTCCTTCATAGCTTCATGCACGCTCCATATTTACCTTCTTATATGGTTATAATGTTCATTTTAGACTAATATGCATGCTTAAATAATCAAATAGTTGTTTTAAACTTGAATCTTTCATCCTAGGTTGTTTATGTCACTGGTATTAGCATAATTTGAGGGTTGTTATGTTATTTTCTACACTCATCCTAGTTAGAAAGCAATAGGTCAATGCTAGGGTTTTAATATGTCTATTAAACCTTGTTTCTTACTAACAGAATGACTTATTGAAGTGTTGTCTTGCAGGTAACAGTAAACCTTGTTTCTTACTAACAGAATGACTTATTGAAGTATTGTCTTGCAGGTAACAGGTGCACAAATATACACACACAATATGCACCTACACAAACTTGAATTCCTTTTCCAACACCCTTTCTCTAGAGAAATTATATCTGATAGATACATATTTCATTTTAGAATGTTATGATTACGTAAAAATAGGTTTTACAAGGACCTAAAACCTTTAAAAAAGTTTTACAAATATTCAATAAAGTTCAGCAGAAACTGTGCCTCAGCACCAAGAAAGGACAATGAAAAAATCCTAGCAAGCTAACAACCAAACAAAAAGTCCCACAGATCAACAAGCATAAACAGGGACAACAAAAAAATAGGACCAAAAAAAAGGATAGCTACATTCTGTCCATAATGTCCTATGCTTGGATAACCATTATATGCATCTGATTGATAGAGTTCTTGAGGTCTTTAGCCTCTTTATCTTCTTTAGGACTCAACTTCCTAGTACTAGCACACATGCATTTTCTAGGTCCCACTATTTCCTTCACCTATTTTCCATCCTTATCCCCTTTGTCCTATTCTAGCTTCTCCATTAGAATTTGTGCATGAACTGTATACATCTTTAAGCTTACCAGACATTGCTCCTCAAACTTGCGCACCATGTCCTCCAGTTTTTCCTCTTTGTTGTTCAAAATTTGGATTTTTCCTACATGGTCATCTTCCACTGCCCTGTCATTCATATCCTTCAGCTTTTTTTCCATGCTGCACACTTTATTCACAATTTCCACATGGGATTTAGATCTTCCAACCATATCTTTCATCTCCTCTAGATAGAATGCAACGAGTTTCTCACCAATGCTAAAGATTTTAATGATATTAGTCTCAACTTTCATAATTTCCATTTGATTTTTAATATTGGCAATATCATCCAACATTTTACCCAAAGTACAGGTAAAATTCACAAGCTAATCCTTGCTTTTCTTCATATCATTAGAAGCATTAAAACCTTTACCTGTTTCCTCATTAGCAGGGATATCTTTCACTGCATGCTCCATTGCATCTTTTCAACACTTTTAACTATTTCCTCCACATTCTGATCCAAACACTTTTGCCAATTAGTCTTTGTGTTCATCATGGTGGTTTTATCTACATCCTTATTGTCTCTATTATCCTCCCTATTATCTTCCCCATAATCCTCTCCAAGGTTATCCTCTATGTGCTGCTCCTTCTCCATCTAATCCTCCTCATCTAAGGACAAAACAATTCTTCTTTTATTAGGGTTTTTACCTTTTTGGGTGCTCTTACTTTTGCTTCCTGTAACCTCCCAAAATTTTCTTTTCTTAAGCTCTTTTCTCTATTTCTCCTCATACTCTTCATCCTTTATTTCCTTCTCTATTTCAGAATCCTCTGTCATAGTCTTCTTCTGGTTAATCTTGGAAGAATAAACTTTTTTAGTTTTTTTCTTAGGAATTTTATTCCCCTCACGAGTGTCATCATCAGTCTCCTTCTTTGTTTGAGATCCCTCCACCATATTCTTCTTCTGGTTCCTCTTGGATGAAGAACCTTTTTTGGTATTTTTTTAGGAGTTTTATACCCTTGAGGGTCCCCGTCTTCTTGCTCCATTTCCTCCTCATAAATAGTTTCTTCCTCTTCACCTTCCATCTCCTCCTCATCCCTCTCAATATTTTTCAACAGAGGTCTCTCTACCTTTTTGGTTTTCAGGGTATCATAGATTAAAATCATAAAACCCTCATGAGAAGCATGGTCACCCTTCAGGTCTTTTTGCAGACTAGTAATAGTAAAATCCAATGAGCTAAGAAGATAAAAAGGAAAACTTATTTTCACATTGTGCCTAAAGTGATTTAGAAGCATGAAATGATGTCCATAGGCTCGGGTAAACCTACCATCGAGTGTAATGTAGCTAATGATCGCATATACCACATACCTCTATGGCCCTAATATATGTTTGGGATTATGATATGAAGTATCCACCTTCACCAACCTTGCGTTCTCTTCCTCAGACTCCTAAAATTTCTCCCAAGCTTTATCTGAAATAGTTCTATCTCTGTAGAAATTTAGCCCATCCATTCTCATACCAGTTGCCTTGGCAATTATCTCCTTCGTAACTTCCATAAGCTGGTTCCCCACCATCAATTTACCATCTTTCCACATTTTGAAGAATTTCTTTGACACCATAGGGTTTCTTCCATGAAGCTACTCCAAAAACACAACCATCCATCCTTCTTTCAAAATACTCCAAACTTTTTTCTTATCTCTCCACTCCTCACAGTTAACAGGCTCAAAGCGCTTCTTTCTACCACCCATATTTGCTCTCTAGTGAAAAACACTCTCTCTATGATATTTTTTTTTATGCCATTAAGAGTAAAACTAGTCGCTCTCAAACTTGCCAAATTCACCCAGAATCCATGCCTCATCTAACTTGTAATCACCAAGAAGTACTTGTTCCAGAAATGGTAATAATGACACTTCACTTCAAAATTAAATATCTTTAGTAGACTTACCATTTATAAAAAAAATTGTCTTCTCCGCAGCCGGTCACTATCTAGTAATGATTTCACTTGATATAGTGTGGTGTCCCCATCATGCCATTGTGTGTCACCTCCAATTTGCATGCCATGTTCGTAGTCCATTTAGCTATTTTGTTATTCTCTCTGTAGTTATGCAAAAAATAGAACCTTCAAAAGAATGAATAATAACTTTCACTTTTTGCATTATGTTATGTATAGTCCAAGAGGCAGGAGTTTCATTATTCAGGCATTTAATTATATTTAGGGAGTCACCCTCAAGCCATAAATTCTTGCAAACTTTATCCCTAGTAAGCATTATCCCTTGAAGAGCTGCATTCACCTCGGTGGCATGGTTAGTTTGAATTTCGATAGGAATAACTTTAATACCCTTGCACACTCCATGTTCATCTCTTATGACTATACCATTCCCAAACACCCCCAGGTTACCTTTCAAAGCTCCATCAAAATTGACTTTCATCCTTCCAGTAGGAGGGCAATCCCATCTTGCTTCTTCTCTCTTAGCTTTATTTTTTTGCTTCTTGAAATTGCCTTTAATTCTCCAGTTACTGAAGAAAATAATATCCTCCTCATTTAAAGTTTCCATAAATATTTTGTTTAGATACAAGCTTTCTTTGACCACTCTCTTGATTTTGTAGAACACCTCTTTTTCACTAGCCACTTTGTTTCTAAAAATTCTCTCATTCCTTTTTTTCAAGATTCCCCAAAAAACATAGGGAAGTATAAAATTCCACACCTTTATCATAGTTACATTCTTTGAAGTATGGCTCCAAGAGTTAAAAAGACTCTGCAGATCCTCTAGAAAAATCCATTCAATGTTAAGAATTTGAAATAAATTATCCCATATTTTTCTAACATAGGTACAGTGAAGAAACATATGATTCACATTCTCCTCATCTTGATTACATAAGTAACATCTATTAACAATTATAACACCTCTTTTTCTCAGGTTATCATTAGTCAAAAGATTGTTTTGCAGCAAAATCTAGAAAAAAAAGAATTAATCTTAGGAGTAAGGTCCTTAATCCAAGCTTTGGCCCAATAAGGCTCATTAAGATTTTCATACTCCTGGTGATACAAAGAGGAGATATTAAAGTTCCCATTCAAGATATACTTCCATATTATCCTATCTTCCTCCTCAATCAGTATGGTGGAATTAAGAAATTTATTGAGCTGACCCAAAGAGTTGTCAATAACTGTTAGGTCCTTCCAATGATCCCTATCCCAGTAGTCCACAACTTTCCTTCCAAATCTCAACTTGCACAGGTTCTCAAAGTCCTTCCATCGAGGGAAATCCTTGAGGGGGTTTTGTAGTATCCAATCATCTTCCCATAAAATTACATTCCTTCCATTTCCTACTTTCCATTTGACACCTTTTCTTATGATTTCCTTATTTTTAAGGGTATTTATCCATATAAAGGATCCTCCAGCACCACTATCACTACCAACAAACCTAATAAGGTTATGACACTCCTTATTGTATTTTTTATCCCATATCAGGGTTCATTCTCCCTTGGAATTATAATATCTCCATATAAGTTTAGCTAGAAGGTAATCATTAAGATTTATAATTTTGCGTAAGCCAAGCCCCCCTTTGTTAACTAGTTTTCAAACCTTATCCCAGGCAATGAGGGCTATCCTTTTCTTTTTTTCCATTCTAGTCCAAAGAATTTTTTTTTGGATTTTTTCAATTGCTTCTCCAAACTTCTTAGGTATTTTAAAGATACTCAGAGCATAAAGGGAAAGATCTTAAGATCTGAATCTTTCCAGCTTGACTCAACAGTGTACCTTTCCAGCCAGCAAGTTTATTATGATACTTGTCCACTAAAGAGCTCCAGAAAGACTCTGGGGGTTCCAAGCATAAAGGTAGACCAAGGTAAGTACCTGGAAGAGTCCCCATATCACAGCCCAAAATCCTCATGATTCTTGTCTGTCATTTTTCAGGAACATTAAAGAAAAATATAGAGCTCTTTCCCCAATTAATAAGATGTCCCATATTCAGTCAGCACATTTTTTATGTTTGAAGCATTTTTAACTAAAGCTTCCCCCATAATAACTGAGTCATCAACAAACTGCTGATGAGAATAGACTTGAATGGAAGAAGGCAGATATAAGCCTTTGAATTCCCCTTTCACAACAATTTTCTGCATGTACCTACCTAAACACTCAGCCATAAGGATGAAGATAATAGGAGAGATAGCGTCCCCCTTCCTCAGACCCCTGGAAGATTTGAAAAAATAAGTGGGAGAGCCATTAACCAAAACAGAGAAAGTGACAGAAGATATTAACTGAAATATAATGTCAGTACTTTTCTTGTTAAATCCAAAAGCCTTCAACATTTTCACTAAAAAATCCCAATCAACCCTATCATAGGCTTTTGACAAGTCAAGTTTTAGGATGAGACCTTCTTTCTTAGATGCCACCAGTGAATGCATATTTTCATGTATATAAATTATTGAGTCCATGATTTGTCTACCAGGAACAAAACCATTTTGCTGCTAAGATATCAAGAAAGGAAAAATAGCCAAAATCCTAGTGGTAAGCACCTTAGAAATAATCTTATAGGAAGTATTACATAAACTTATAGGCCTAAAATAATCCAATTTGTTAGCCCCTTGTTTTTTAGGTATAAGAGCTATAAAAGTGTCATTCAGTTCCTTTAACAATTTTCTAGATCCAAAACATTCTTTAACAACATTATTAACATCCTTTTCAATAATATTCCATTAGTTCTGGAAGAAGAACATAGGATAACCATCCAGACCAGGGTCTTTGTCCCCATCAAAAGAAAAAACAACCTTTTGTATTTCAACATTTGAAGGGATAGCATTAAGACTCACATTGTGGTGGTCATTAAGGATTTGAGGAATGAAGTCCATAAACTCCCTTTGTTCCTCTTTGTTCGAGTCTTTTTCCTATTGGACAAGATTTTGGAAAAAAAATTTGGCATCCATTCTTATAGCATCTTCATCCTTCGATAGACTGCCATTAATTTCTAGATTGGATTTTCTATTTTCCATTCTATGCTTAAGGGTAGTCAAGAAAAAATATTTGGTATTCTTGTCCCCTTCCTTCAGGAAAATACTTTTGGATATTTGTCTTCAAAAAGTTTCTTCTTTGGAAATTATGTCATGAATCTCAAATAATTTCTCATTTTCCTGATCTATTGATATCCTATCATAACCTTCCTTCTGAATGCTGCCCTGAATAGCTTTCAACTCCAAACAGATATTATTAGTAGAAAATATATTGCTGAAGGTATCCTTATTCCAAGATTTAACATTCTCCTTGACATGTTTAAGTTTTTTAGCCAGAATAAACATACAAGTTCCTTTTATTTTAATCTTCCACCACTCCTCAATTTTTTGTTCCACTTGTGGATGCATAGTCCAAATTTTCTCAAATTTGTAAGGAAAGTTCCTTTTCTTGGATATAAGATCTGTCAAAAAAGTGATAGGATTATGGTCCAATGCAACCCGCATATGGGCAAATAGTGAACAATAGTAATGGGTGAACCAGTCATTGCTAATGAGAGCTCTATCAAGTATAACATGGATAAGATCCTCTCCACACCTTCTGTTAGTCCAGGTATAATTAATATCTTGCAACTCAATATCATGGAGAGTTTGATTATCTATGAAATTACTAAGGTCCATTCTGCTTTCCAAGTTTGTTTGGCTACCTCTCTTTTTTTCCTCTTCTTTTAGGGGTGTATTAAAATTTCCCATAACAATCTACTTCTCAGATCTGAAACTATTTCTTAGAGAGGACAGCTTGTCCCAAAAAACCTCTCTTCCCTTTTAGTATTAGGAGCATAAATATTAGCAATCACCCAAGAAGTATTATCCTTAATATGGCTAAATATAATACAAGCCACATTGTTTCCCTGGTATATAACATCACCTTTGATGATATCACAGTTCCACACTGTTGCAATACCACCTGAAGCACCTTCAGAATCTCCCCCACAAATATTGTAATTCTTAAAAAATATGAGTTTCTCCACTTTCTCCTTAAGCATTTTATTTTCGTGAATTAAAAAAATTTATGGTCTATTATCCCTAATCATATTTCTAACAAGATCTTTCTTGTGGGGATTATTCAATCCCCTTATGTTCCAAGAGATAATCTTCATACCTTAACAAAAGATCCCACCTCTAGGATGGTCATCTGGCTTCCATCCACTATGTTCTTCTTATTCTCCTTGGCTCTTATTTTCTGGAGTGAGGGTCGGCCAGAAGAGGATACCAATCCTCCCACATCCCCTATTTTGTTGCTCCTTGTTTCTATAATTCTCATTGGTCTGCCACTCTTACCCTTATTATTCTTTGATATTTTTCCCTCCTAATGAGACTTTGTCCCATCATACTGATCACTCTTGTAACCCAATAGAGCTTGGATAATGGAAACAACATCCCCCCATTTTGGTGTTTTAACATTCGAGAATGTTGTTCTTATCCCCTAGGGTGTATTTTGTGATGTGTCTGATGTCTCTTGGCCTAAAATTATGCATTGTTGGGCATCCTGCCATTATATTTCCTCCTCCACTTTGTGACCTATAGTCTCCAAACTCTAATCTTATTGGTTAACATTATCAGATCTATTGGGAGGCTTAATCCCTTCCCCCTCTTTGGCCTCTTGTTCTATCATTTCTTGCTGGCATACTCCCTAAATTTCCCCCTCTTCACCTTGTTCCTCCACTTTATCTTGAGGAAATTCATTACATTCATTACTGTTAGAGCTACCATTATTAGTTTGATCATTAACCATACTCTCATCACTAGTCTCAAGAGTTAAAACCTTCTATCTCTTGTTAATTTGGGCCTCCCTTGAAGTCTCTCCCCCATCTATCTTCACCTTTCTAGCAGGAATCCATTTCTTTATCTTTCTTTGGTGAGCCTTAGACAGACATATCTTTGCCCAATGCCCAACTTTCTTACAATGAAAGCACACAAAAGGGATAGTTTCATATTATATATTTTGCTCCCACGATCCCAGTTTTGAGTGAATATTAATTTTCTCTGGCATATCCATATCCTATGTAATCCCCACACAGATCCTAGCATACGTTAGTCATCTCCTTGAGGTTGTTACATTATATATGGTTAACAACTCCCCAAAGGAGTTGGCTATCCCATCAAATATGTCCTCCATCTAGTACTCCAGAGGAAGGCCATGGAGATTAACCTAAACAAGCACCTAGTTTACTGACTCATCCTCAAAGATAAGATTAGGGAACCATTTTTGAAGGACCAAGGTGTTTTTTCTATCATCCATGACCCATTGCATAAAATATTCATTCTATCCTCTTCACAGGAAACAAATAAAGACAAACATCCTTTTTCCATAGCTACCACATCCACTTGCCCTTTCAAGTCCCATTTCTGAGAAGCATAGGCCCTCACCACTTTAATATTGGGTATAACCCCAAGGAATCTTCCAACTATAAAGTTTTTACTTCCTTGGGAGGGTCTTGATATATTCTTAATAGGTGGTAAAGATGACTTATCTGTCGGTTTGACTCCAAATAGGGAAGACCACTTTTTTCTTCTTTTCTATTGCTCCTCTAACTCACCAGACCTGGCCCCCCTGGGTCCCCAGGCACAATTCTAGCATCATGATCCTTTCCACGGTTCCCTTTTTCCTTAGCATCCTCTAGTTTTCTATGCTCTGTAGAAGGCCCAACACTTGCATCCTTCACACCAGACCCACTCAAATTCAAATTTAAATTTGGCCACTCTCCTCCTCCCCGCTCTCCCATCCTAAAATTCATAATTTTTTGTTGTTTTACAGTTGTTACATGAATCGTGTACTTCCCTTTTTCAATCAATAGCTTTCATTTTAGAATGTTGCACTAGCTTATTTAAAATGCACTAGGTTCTTTAAAATATTTGTAGCATTGATATTATCACAAATGATTGAGATGGGCTCATTAAAACTTATAGTTATATTCTTCAAATTTTTTTTATCTATAATAACTAAGTACAACATGAGGATGATGCAATGTATTCTGATTCAATAGTTGATAGTGTTACAAAATATTGCTTCTTGCTTGACCAAGACACCAACTAGGAGACAAGAAGTAAGCTCCACCACTGGTACTTCTCCAGTTATACAAAAAAAATAGCCCAATCTACATTAGTATAAGATGTCAGCATAAAATATGAACCTTTTGGATACTAGAATCCAAATTCATATGTTCCCTTAAAATATGTAAAAATCCTCCTTACTTCCATAACATGTGATTCTTTTGGTTCTTGTTGAAATCTGTCTGCCAAACATACTGCATACATAATATCGAGTCTAGTAGCAGTCAGATAAACAAGTCCTCCAATCATTGATTTGTATTTATAACTCACATCATCTTTTGGTAAATCATCTTCCTTAGTCAACTTTCATCTGTTAACAATAGGAATACATACCATCTTAGAGCTCTCCAAACCAAACTTCTTCAATAATTCCTTGACATACTTGGATTGAGAAATGAAAATTACTTTACTGTTATGATTTACTTGCGACCCAAGAAATAAATTTAACTCATCAATAATAGATATCTCAAATTCCTTCTACATTTCTTTTTCAAATTTCTTGCACAAGTCATCCTTTCCTTCAAATATATTGTCATCAACATAAACCACAACAATTAACATTTTATCTAAATATGTTTTGTTATAAAAATTACTATTTGTTGACCCTTTCTAAAATCCTTTTCCAATCAAATATTTATCTAACCTACCATACGGGTGCCTATTTCGATCCATACAATGCCTTCCTCAATCTACACATAGCATCTGGATTCTATTCTAATCTAAATCCTTCTGGTTTTTCAATGTAAAATTCTTATTTTACTTCTCCATTACAAAATTCTAACTTAACATTCATATGATAAACCTTGAAACCTTTGAACGCTTCAAATGTAAGAAATATCTAGATTTCTTCCATCTAGGTAGTAGGAGCATAATTATCATCAAAATATATGCCTTCAATCTAAGTGTAACCTTTGCATACTATCTTTTCCTTATTCCTCATTATTATACCATTCTCATCCAACTTGTTTCAGAGAACCTATTTTGTTCCAATTACATTCTTGTCAACCAGGCTGGGCACAAGTTCCTAAATCTAACTCTTCTCTATTTGATCAAGTTCTTCCTTCATTGCTCTTACTAAATTTTGATCATTACATGCTTCTTCTATAGTCTTACCTCCTCAATTTCTAAAATTAAACACAAAAAAATTTTCTCTTGTGCAACTCTACTTCGTGTAACAACACATCTATACTTATCACCAATAATTTGATTCTCAGAATTATTTCTCTATACATACCTGGGTGTCTTAGTTGTAGATGTCAGAGCCTTCCTTGCCTCTTCCTCATCTATCTTATCTCCCTTTCCTCTCTCCTCTATATCAGATTCATATTAAAGGTGTTTCTCAAGATTTTATAAAAACCTTCATCAACCTTCACATTTGAACTTTTAAAAATCTTATTCAATCTTTTTTTGTAACACCTGTATACTTTTCCCTTTGTAGAATAACTGATAAATATACCTACATCTTCTCTACTTTCAAACTTGCCAAGATTGTCCTCATCTTTTCAAATGTAACATTTTCTTCCAAAAATCTTTAGATATTTCACTATAGGTTCTCTTCCATGCCATAGCTCATATGATGTCTTCCTATACTTCTTTTGGTAAAGAACCCCATTAAGGATGTACATAGTTGTATGTGATGCTTCTCTCCAGTAGATCTCTGATTAAATTTCTTCCTTCATCATTGTCCTTTATACTTCTTGTATTGTTCGATTCCTTTTTCCACTACATCATTCTGTTGTGGTGTTCTAGCTGCTAAAAACTGTCTCTTAATACCACATTTCTCACAAAATTTCTCAAACTTATTATATGTAAACTCTTCTCCTTTATTAGATCTCAAACATTTAATATCCCTACCATATTCAATCTCAAATATTTCATTAAAAATATTGAACTTCTCAAATGCTTCTAATTTATCTCTTAGAAATGCAGCCCAAGATAATTTTGAATAATCATCAATGAAAAGTATGAAGTATTTCCCACCTTATAAAATCCTTGTTTTGGTAGGACCACATAGATTGATATGCACAAGATCTAGTAAACCGGTAGATGAATAATATTTATCCTTGAATGATTCTATTCTCTGCTTTCCTTCTTGATATCCTTTACAGATAACATTTTCTGGTTTCCACAATCTAGGTAAGTCTCTTACTACACATGATGAACCGATTCTTACCAAGTTATCAAAATTGATGTGGCACATCCTCCAGTGCCAAAGACAACTGTCATCAATCTGAGATAGTAAGAATCATTGTATATCTCCTTAAAGTTGGTACATGTTTCTTCCTATCCTTTTTCCAACTCCAATCACTACTCTAGATCTTTTCTTAATCTCTCATTCTTCATTTTTTTTCAACAACATAGCCATTCTAACACATCTATCCAAAACTCAAAATATTGTGATGTAAACCCTTCACACAGTAAAATTTTTCAGTGTTATTTTTTCTATCAAAAGTAATAGAACCTCTACCGACAATAAATGCTACCTTATAATTACCAAATTAACAAGACCACCATCATATTTCTCAAGTGTTAGAAATTTTCTTTTATCAGTAGTCATATAATTTGAACAACCACTATGTATCAACATAAAAAATAGTCTCAACATTATCATCAATTTCTAGATAAATTTTAGAAATATTAATCCCTAGTTTTTCTTCTTCAAATAAAATAGATAATCTTATATTTCTGACTCATCATTTGAACTACTAGAATCTTCATTAACATAGTAGGTTTTCTTAATGAACTTCTTAAACTTATGTCTAGGACCTTTCTCTGAACACCTAGTAGAAGAATGACCAATCTTTCCACATATAAAAAACTTAAGGGGTAACATACCTTTGTATTTACTAGTACCTTACTTTAGCTTCCTTGCAAAGTTTTCTTCCAATCATCTGAATATTCTTCTTCCAGATCTTCTTATGTCTTTGTGGATTTGAATTCTTTCTTATATCTTCTCTTATCTTTTCCAAAATTTCTCATCTCAAACATGGCCAGGGTTCCAAACAACTATTCTCTTCTAAACTTCTTTAGATCATAGACTTCCTCAATTGTCCACATTTTTTCACTATAGCTTTCTGGTAGGGACATCAAAATGTTCTCCATAACATCTTCATCTAAAATATTTCCTCCTTGATTCTTGACTTCATTTACTACATTGTCAACCCTCTAAAAATAACTTCTAATAGCTTCACCTTTTCCATTATCAGATTCTCATAATGATTCTTAGTTGTTAACTTCTTGGATAACTTAACTTTATCATTGCTTTCATAAATATATTTCAATTCTTCCCAAACTTCATATGCAGTATTCAATGAAATAAAATTAGCTAACTTGGTCTTTGATAAATCACTAAATATTTCATACCTTCCTTTCTCATTCTCCTCATAGGCTATGATTTCATCTTGAGTTTTGAGGGCATTCGGAGGAACAACATACTTTGTTTGCACATTCTTCCATGTAGTATAACTATTTGAGATCATGTATCCTCTCATATTCTCTTTCCATGAACTGTATTCAAATCTATCAAACATAGGGATGTTATATTTGTGTGCTATCAAATCTACCTCAAGAGGTTAATCTCTTCACTGAGGAACCAGACTCTAATACCAATTATTGAACAAACCAAATAATTGAGGGGGGCGGGGTGAATCAATTATTCATTAATACTTTCTAAAACTTTTACTAAACTGGTAAGCACTAAAACCATTCAAAAACTTATAATAGAAATAAACATGAAAGCACAAAAATATTAACACAATGAACACCAAAATTTATGTGGAAACCCAAAATAGGAAAAACCATGGAGAAGATAATTCTCATGAATTGAACACCAGTTAAGTATTAGTAATAACTGAGAGGGGGGGCAGGGGGGAGAGGGGGGGTGTGAATCAATGGCCTCAAAAATTAATCCTTAAATAAACCCTTAAAACTTATAATCACAAATTATGTCTCTAGTTATCTTCTATCCTACAAGATGAATGCCTTGAAATACTATTATCAATTTTCTACTTGTCGGATTGCTTTGCAAATCTCTCTTCTGTATGATTACTGATAGGCAGTCAACTATTTACCGAAACATAGTAAATATGTAGAGTATACCGATCAATCAAGAATTGCATATATGAAATGTAAAACAGTAAAGTAATAAAAAATAAACACATAACACATGAATTTTCAACGTGGAAACCCTGTTAAGGGAAAAACCACTGGGACCAGTACCCCAAAGTTTCACTCTTCTAAAGTGAGCTCTGTTAGGAGCCAACCTTGTTAAAGGTTACAAACACACTGTTAGGTGTGACCTTGTTAGAGGATTTAAAAGATATTTTTTCACCTAGTATCTGGCATCTAATGCTACCATCCTTGATCAAACACTCACTTGGCTTGTCAATAGGTATTAGGAATATCCAATGCTACTTTCATGATCAAAATTTTTGATACTCCTTGGGATGTACCTCAATTGTAAAAGAATTTTAAGTCCTGCTCAGTTAAGATACTTGATGCTTTAATGGTTAAACTAAAACATTAATGATTTGTTCATACATACAACTCAATTGCATATTTTCAGATCTATTGTAAGTGCATTACCTCTCTGATCAATATAATCAAATTTATACCTTTGCTCCACATTGTTCTTCTCTATGATGTTGTCTCATTGTTCATCGGTGTCTATAGAATCTAGCTCTTTCCTTAGCTTGATTGATCAGGACTGAATGAAGACTTTCTTCTCCTTCAAATTTTCTTTAGCATTTTTCCTCTTCTATTTTTTACCCCACACACCAATTCGTAGTAAATTGGGTTTGTCTCTTTATAGACATGATTTAACTTTTCTTGGCTTTCTTGATTCTTGGCGTGATCCACAATTCTCGCCAATAGATTTAAAGAAAACTCTAGTTTTATCTCAAAGAGATTTTCTTGCCAACCCGACAAATCAGCTTTAAATCAATTACTTATCTCCAACTTTATATGGATGATTAAAACAATGATAAGTATCTATTAAGTCTATTTATAGCTTCTTGACAGCTAAGCATTTTTTTTTTTTTTGAACTCTCTGTTCTATTGGTCAACACTCCAGTTAGTCATCGGTAATAACTAAGTATTCTATCGATGTGACTTTAGTTGTCATCGGGATCTCCATCCTTGTCTTTTCCATCGAGTAATACTCTAATTATTTCCATTGGGTTACCCTGTGTTTTTCTCATCAGTCAACACTATAACTCTGCTCGTCAGTAATGATGTGCAGTAGCTCATCGGGTAAGGCTGTGACTTTTGTTCTTTTTCTCTATCCATTAGCATGCACTTCATCGGTGTATGCAATCACTTAGTGAATACTTGACTTATATGCATTAGTGATAGCATAGCCTTTGATTCATTGGTTCTTTGAATTCTTTGACAATATTTCCATGACCATAGAGATTATATCAAGTTGACATCAATGACAATACAATACATTAACTATTTTAATGCCTTGCATGATCATCAACTTAACATCTTAAAACATTCAATCAGTTACATGTCATAAATCTCTCCCTTTGGCATTGATGGAAACATACTTCATTATCATACTATACTATTACTAATAAAATATGAAATATACAGTTTCATCAAGATTTCCTAATGTAACTATTAAAAATGTCTGGCTTTTGGTAAGCTCAAATAGCTTTGATTTGATTCTTGCAACTTTCTGTTATGCCTTCAGTCCTTTCACTGGATAGATGTAGAATTTTTCTTTCTTTAATGTGATGTGTTCTCCTAGTGTGTCAAACTCTCTCATTTTGATTGTTCTCCTTTCTTGTGATGTCTCTTGTCAGCAATTCTTTCCCTTTGTGTGTACTCTCCCTTTCTTGTTACATCTCTCCCTTTGGATACTATGATGGATATGATCTCTCCCTATGTTGATAATGGATATAATCTCTCCCTTTATCATTATGATAATGAGATATCTCTCTCCCTTTGACAACAATGCTAAACAAACATTTTTTCCAAACAAGCTTTTGATAGTGATGCCAAATGGGTCCTTTTTATCCATAATATATTCCTTGAATTTCCCAATCCATCGGTAATAACTCTTGTGCTCAGAGTAGATAAATACCTTGTTGTGTATAGATGTTGCATTGAAGTCCATCTCTCTACTTGTATCAACATGAATGATATTCTGATGATATGTAGGTTGATGCAGCCTTCTAGTCAGCTTACTGACCAGTAGACAAGGGTCTAACCCCTAGTCTCTTTCTCAAGTATTCAAATGCATCCTTGGGCAGTGGCTTGGTGAAGATATCAGCCAATTGTTCCTTTGATTACACATACTCAAGTATCACCTCCTTTGCCTGAACTTGTTCTCTTAAATAATGATACTTGATGGAAATATGCTTTGTTTTAGCGTGCATGACTAGATTCTTGGAAATGTTTATTGCACTTGTATTATCACAATAGATAATTACTGGCTCTAAAATTTGCATATGAATACCTTCCAGTAACTATTTGATCCATGCAATATTTGAGCAGCTTGCAGTAGCAGCAACATACTCTGCCTCTACAGTAGACTGAGAGATGCATCCTTGCTTCTTGCTGATCCATGTGACAAGTCTATCACCCATAAAGAATGCTCCTCCAGTTGTGCTCTTTCAGTCATCAATATTTCCAGCCCAATCAGCGTCGGTAAAGACCTTAAGTTCAAATTTGCCTTATCTTCCATACCATAAGCCATATTCCTTTGTATTCTTTAGATATCTTAGAATTATTTTTATAGTAGTCATATGTGATTCCCTGGGATTAGAAGAAAATCTTGCAACTATTCCTACTGCATGTGCAATATCTAGTCTAGTGTGTACAACATACATGAGTTTTCCAATCATTGATCTATACAAAATTTGATTTACCTCTAATGACTTGTCCTCCTTTGTCATCTTACATCCAATTTCCATCGGTATTCCAACTAGTTTGGACTCTTCCATCTTGAATGTTTTTAGTACTTATTTGATGTATTTGGATTGTGTAATGAAAATACCTTCATCTTGTTGCATGATCTGCAAACCAAGAAAGAACTTGATCTCTCCAAACATAGACATCTCAGTCTCTTTGCTCATTTCATTGGAAAATGAATTTCATAGCATATCATTGCCTCCAAATATGATGACATCAACAAATATCTCAACAATCAAAATATTAGCATCAGTATCTTCCTTCAAATAAAGATTATTGTTTTCACTAGTCCTTACAAATCCAATACTTATAAGATAGGAATGAAGTCTTTTATACCAGGCTTGGGGTGCTTGTTTCAATCCATACAGGGCTTTGTGTAGTCTACATACCATGTCCCTCTTGTCTGGATCAACAAACCCTTCTGGTTGCTCAATGTATACCTCTTCTTCAAGTATTACATTTAGGAATGCAGACTTGACATCCATTTGGTATACCTTAATGCCTTTATATACAACATAAGAAAGTAATATTCTCACTCCTATCCTAGCAACGGGTGCAAAGGTCTCTCCATAGTCAATTCCTTCTTCTTGTGCATACCCCTTGCATACTAGTCTTTCTTTATTTCTGGTGACTTCTCCATTCTCATTCAGGTTATTCATGAATATCCTTTTTGTACTGATGACATTCTTTTCATTTGGTCTCGGTACAAGTTTCCATGTCTTTTTTTCTCTATTTTTTCAATCTCCTCATTCATAGCACTTATCCATTCATCATTACTAGTGAAGCATTAAAAAATTTGGGCTCATAATCATAAATAAGACATCTTGTATTTAGAGACTTACTTCTGGTTCTCATACCAACCTTCTTGTCTCCAATGATCTGGTTCTGTGGATGGTTATTTCTGACATATCTTGCAAGCATAGGTTCAGCTCTTTGTCTATCAGCTTGATCATCATTTTGTTCTTCATTCTATTCTCCATCACTTTGTGCATCATATTGAGCAATATTTTGATCGTCGGTATTTTTAGCCTGATGCTCGGGTGCAGTGATCTGTTGCTCGGTGTGTGCTAAAAATGTGTCACACTTCTATGAATCATTATATCCAAGATTGCTCAAGAATGAGATCTCAAATGGTGACTCATAACTCTCTATTCATGGAGTGCAAGGGCTTGTAATGAAGGCCCTCAGATTGACCTAGTTTGTGCCCATGCAAGTACACCATAAAACAAAAGATTCAAAGAGGAAGAGAAAGAATGATAGTCTCCATGATCATCAAGTATGCATGCAAATGAAAGCTATTATATATGATAACAATGCAAGAAAGGAAATTCATCTATATGGCAACAATGCATGATTATTCTATGAAAGGAAATAAAACTACAAGATTAATCTATGAAAGGAAACATGAATCTATTCTAACATGCAAGTGCAAAATTAATCTAAATAGATTTCCATGGGGCATGAAAGAAGAAGATAAGAAGAGAGAAGTTGCAATATCCAAGCTCAAATGCCCAGATTCTCCTCCAAAATTGCTCTCCAAACCTACAGCATAACAATAGCATAAAAGTGGTGATCTTCAAATGAGGAGAGGTGTCCTTTTAAAGAAAAATGGACGGTGGAGATTAAGAAGCAAAATCAAAGACTATGATTAAGAGGCAAAAAGACCACCACCTAGGAAGATGTGTAGAAAAAGGAACTTTATTTATTTTTATTTAATTTATTTCCCTTTTCAACAAAGAGAGATTTAAGTGGGGGTTTTATTTAATTAAAAGAGAGATTTTCTTTTAATTAAATAATATTATTTAATTTAATTAAAAGGGATATTTTAATTAAATGAGATAATATTATTTAATTAAGATAGATTTTAATTAAATAAGATAAGATTATTTAATTAAAAAAGAATTTTAATTAAATAAGATTATTTTATTTAATAAAAAGGAATTGTTTTCTTTTAATTAAATAAGATAATTGATGAAATGATCAAACCTTAGAAAATATTGAAATAATGGAATTAATTACAATTTGGTCAAGGAAATTTATTTGAATTGAAAATGTTGCAAAGTATTGATTCAGGAATTTGATAAATTGATAAATTGATAAATGGGGGCCCATAGTCCAGGCGACCATTTTAGGGTGCATACATTTGCCCCTCTTTGACTAATGTGTGATCTTTATGGGAACCCATGTAGTCAAATAATGGAGTTGAAGTGTGAGATCAATTTGGGATCACAAAACAACCCAGATGTGTGATCTTTATGGGAACACATCAAGACAAAGATAAGTTGTTTGAAAAAGACAAGGTCAACACCCCTATAAATAGGTAATTGACATGTCCAAGATAAGAA
>MU225941.1:1042970-1126700 GCA_018584345.1 Thuja plicata
GGATCACAAAACAACCCAGATGTGTGATCTTTATGGGAACACATCAAGACAAAGATAAGTTGTTTGAAAAAGACAAGGTCAACACCCCTATAAATAGGTAATTGACATGTCCAAGATAAGAATCTCAAGCAAGGTTGCCCCAAGCGGAGAAATTTATAGGATTGATAATGTTGAATCAAGGATTGAAGTTTGATAGGTACTGCCCCCTCGTGATTGAAATCAAAATGAGATAGAGGAGAAATAGCAAATTGATAAAATCAAACTAAAGATAAGGTTCTTGATGTAAGATCAAAGATATAAAGATCACAAAACCAAGGTAGATCATCAAGCATGAAAGATTATGCCCCAAGGTTGAATTAGAAGAAAAGAAGTGGGGTGAAAGAAAATGGAAGATAGAAGTTTGGAAGAGGTGGAAAAAAATTGAGAGAAGAAAGAGAATTTTCCTTAAGAAAGAGAATGCCCCAAAATCAATCAACTATTTAAAATAGAAAATTTTGATTGAGATCACGAAAGAAGATAAAGAAATGAAGATCAGAATGTGATCACAGTTGATTAAAAGTCGACAAGAAAGATGAAGGAAACCCTCTCAACTCATAATGTAGCCTAAAAATGCAAACTAACATGAGGTCTAACAATGCAAGCTACATGAAAATGCAAAAGTGTACTTGCAATAGAGAAACTGTAACATAGGACTTTGTGTTCATCATTCATTAGAGAATGTTAAGGAACTTATTTTCATCATTGGGCCATTATTAACGAACATCGGAAAATCACACAATCATCACTAGTCACAAGCGCAACTATGAAGATATGAATGTGATTTATATCGGATTGGAATGTGGAAAGATTCTAACATAAGCATCAAAGACATAAAGTTCAAGATGACTGTGATGTTAGCTTACCCAATTTAATATAGCAAAACCACGCTCGCATCAAGACATAGAGGCCAATATGACCAACAAAATAGTTGCGCAAAAATAGTGAAGCATAAAGCGGGAAGCAAGTAAAAACATGTTCCATGCCCACAAGTCCTTTAGCTATGCATCCCGGAGAGACTTATGAAACAAGGACACTCAACAAAAATCAATAATAGTCAAAATACAAAGAAAATATTATGACATAGCTCAAGCATTAAATGTTGCATTTAAAAATTCAAGTGTGTTAACTGATAGTGAGTTCCGAGGATAAGGATCAAATGGTCGCAAGCAGATAAGACCACATGACAAAACAAGGTAAGACCAAACTGATAAGTGTTGAAAAACACTCGATGTCAGGAGTTGTATTGAAAAATACAGTTGGGGTGATGTTGAAAAATACCATTTGTGAGATGCCCTAAAGACTAACGTATCCAAGAGACCAAAGCTAACACAGCTATGTCCCCTAGACAAAGACAAAGACCAATTCTAAACCAAAGAAACAAGGACAAAGCATGATGGAGAAAGGCTAAGTGTCGTGGACACGCGCTAAGAAACAGAGGTGCAAAGGCCTCAAGTAGCGCCCATTTCCAGGTTTTCACCACTAGGATTTTATTACAATTTTTTTTCTTTCATTTTTTTTTCAATTTTTTCTTCTTTTTTTTTCAGGACTTTTTATAATTTTTTTGAATTTTTGCTACCAAGGCGCCTGTTTCTAGGTTTTCACCAAGGCACTTTTTCTATTTTTGAATTTTTGAATTTTTTATTTATTTTTATTTTTTGGAATATATAATTCTTTGGAGATACATCAAAGCGCCTATTGCTAGGTTTTCACTAAGATGATCATTTTTTCAGGAGATTTTCTAATTTTTAGCATTTTTGATAATATATCATTTTTTGGATTTTTTCAGGATCAATAATTATGTACAAAAGATGCCCCCAAACAAAATGGGCATCAAACTCCCAAGAAAGATCACATCGCACAGTCCCAATGTTTTAGCAAGGTGGAGGACAAGAGGGATTAGCAAGCTGGTGGAAGAGATGGAAGATAGGAGAATGAAGGGAAGAAATCCTCAAAGGCAAATTCCTCAAGAGTACCCAAGCTAGGGAAAAATAAACATCATGCAAAGCACATTTGGACAAGAAATGAAAGGCCAACATAGGATAAGTCACAAAAGTGTAATGCAAGAGCAGGAAAGGATGCAGACCAAAGGTGTAGACATGTCAAGAGGCTTCATAGCATCGTGTTTTACTCTTTATTTTTTTCAGATCAAGACCAAAGGGGAAAAGGATAGCGATAGGTGAAAAATGAATGGAGGAAGATAGATATGAAGGCTAAACATGAAAGGAATGAAATCAAGATCATCGTAAGATAGATCACAAGATAGCCCAAATATTCGTGTATAGATCAACATTATCAAGATCAAAGAGAGAATACATAATGGATGAAATATGTAGAAGAACTACGCATGATGCCTAATTTCCAGGTTTTCATCATGGTACTTATCCAAGGTGCCACAAGGGAGTGGTTTCCACCATAGGATGAAATTATTTCTCTTTAATTTTTTTTCTCTCTTTTTTTTAATATTTTTGAATTTTTTGAATTTTTTGGAAGAATGATATGCCAAGGATTCAAAATCATATGATCAAAGATGCTAATAGGAAAAGGAAGATGAAAGAGAAAAATGGAGGATAAGGTTTTGTGCAAAGCGAGTGAGGTTGGAAGATAGGAGGAATAGATAAATGAGGAAAAAGGATAGAAGGTAGAAGGATAGTGATTGGAAGGATTGTGAAAGGGTAGATAGAAAGGAAGGAAAGATCAATGTCAATACACACCTTGAAGGGTGGAAGAGTAGAAAGTGGAAGCAAACATGGAGTGGTAGAACAAGAAGATGGAAGACTTTGATCTTGACAAGGATCTTTGGATAGCATAAGCGCATAATTGTTCTCTTGATTTTCAATAGGCTCAACATTGGAAGTAACAGTACCATTTTTAATAACCTTAATAGAAGTATCATCTTTGTAAAGTGCAAGTGAGGTAAGGTTATTTTGATTATCAATAAGCTCAACGGTGTAAGTAGTAACTTGATCTTGCTTAGGAGAAGACTTAAGACAGGGTGGAATGAATGAGAAAGGGCGTGTAGGATCAAAAGAACCATGAAAAAAATAAGAGACATCATAAAAAGGATTGGATGACATGGATGTTTATTGATATTTCTCTTTCTTTATGTTATTTTCTTTATCATTTTTAGAGTCCTCTTGACATGGAGCCACTTCAAAGGACAAGGAAGCATGTTGGAATTGTATGGGAGGCTTGGGAAGAGATGGGGAAGGATTAGCTAAAGTAGGAATTATAGCATATAAAGGCTTAGGCTCTTTAGGTTTAGCATTATTGAAAGTATTTGCAACCAAGTGAAGGTTAGATTGAGTTTCTTGAAGAGGTAGCCCTTGAGGACAACTATAGGAAATCACATGAAAAGCATTAGGACCTTTGTTGGATGAAGGATTTGTGAAAGATTGGAAACTTTAGGAGATGTATGGGTATTGGAGGAAGTAGAGGATGGAAGGGAATCATCACAAAACAAAGGTTCATCATTAACATGATCTTGCTTGAGAGTGTAATCTTTATTTTCAGCATGAGAGATCTTAGAGGAGAGATTCTTATAGTATTTGCATTTATAATCAGTGCGGGAAACTTTCTCTTCCTCAATAGAAGTAAATGTATCATCCAGGTATTGTTCACAAAAATAATCAAAGTCTCTTTTGAAATCAAATTCATATGGATCACCATCACAATCTATCCAATGTGACAACCCATTACGAGTAAGAACAAGCACACGACTAGGAGGATTCTTAGGAATAGAGGTGTCATAGGTATCACTATATTGTCCATCATCATAGTCATCATAGTCATAAAAAATGGGCGTGTCACTCTTTTTGGAAGAGGTATCACAAGGATTGTCACGTTGCTCATTATGGTATGTCTTGAAAAGAGAAGTATGACTCTTGGGAGAAGTAGAAGAAGAACGAGATCATGGAGAAGAGAAAAGTGAAGACCTAGTGGAGGAAGAAGGCTTGGATGATGAGGAAAGATGAGAAGAATCAGAAGATGAAATAGGTTTGGAAGAGGGAGGTTGTGACAAGATCATGAATATGATCCTAGAAAAGGCATCTGATTCAACTGATTTTTTTTGTCATAAATTTATTACCCATGCAATTTTTGAAGGAATACCACTCTTCGAATTGAGAAATGAGTTCAAGATCATATATTCTCAAGAGAGGTTCCATAATAATATAGTTGAAATTCATGATTCTGGAGGAGGAGGAATTAAGCACGGGAGTGACAGAAGAGATGAATAGAAGAAGGTAGACTAGATAATAAGAGGAAAAGAAATGTGAAGATCTTAGGAAGAAGAGGAAGAAGCATGAAGGTAGAAGAGAAAGGATGGAAATGAGAGACTAGGAAGACATGGGAGATGTGGAAGAAAGAAAACTAAGAGTCATTTTGTGCAACTTGATACCATTTACATTCATTTGGATGCTGAGAAACATGTCATAGCACTTTTTGGGGAGACCAATTAAATTTTTTATCACTTGGGAACTCAGATTTGTTCATTTTAATTGACCAACTAGATGCATTAACAAATTTTTATCATCAATCAAGCACGCAAGTTAGAAATCAGGGAGTTCAAGCAAACAAATGTCTTCAAATGATGAGCAAGGGATGAAGCAACCTTGCACATGAACAAGAATAGTGACATAGTATTCTACTCCATAAGAATTTTACTTGTGTATGTTCTCAAAATGTTTTTCAGTCACGCACATAGTCCTAGAAAAGAAAATTTTGGTTGCACTATGGTTCATAGTAATGGTTAATTCTGCAACTTTTGCAATCTCAAGTGGGTGAAATCCAATCCCGGTGCACTGAGGTTTTGACACAGTCTGAGAATTTAACCAATCAGGAGTTGCTAAGGAGATCTAACAACCCAACAAGAGACCACACATATGGAGATTTCTTCTACAAGGACATTTATATAGTGGTTGTTGCTACCATGGTGAAAATGGATATCACTGCTTGAGGTTCTGTCCATGTGGTTTACCCAATAAAGGGAACGTCCACTATGTTTAACCCTCTCTAACAAGGAAGACTCACAATATGAACCACATAGGGACTTGGTTCAGATTCAAGGGTTCCAAGTTTCTAATTCTCCCAAAAGGGAAAAGAGCATAATCCTCTAGCCTCTTCACCTCACCCAAACATAGAAAGAAAGATTAATTGACTCACTAATTTGAAATCACCCCACCCAAGGTTCGTAAATCAACAACAATGACCACCAATCTCAAGAGAGAAAGTATCATTAAAATTTGAAGACCAAACCAAGTGATATAATAACAAATCCTTCCCTACCTACAAGGGGATCTATCGTCAAGAAGAGATTTGCATGTAAGACAAGCGAATGAAGTCCAATCTCTCAAGATCACCACAAATAGTGTTCATAGGGCCTAATTAATATGTGAAACATATATGCAAGAAAGCAAATCTAGGTTCATTCTTTTAGAGCAAAAATTGGAAATGTGATCTATGAAAGCAAGAAACACTCAAGATAAACACATGAGAGATTCATTTTTATTTCCAAAATCTAAATTTTATAGAGATGCAAGAGAATACCTCAAGTCCAAAGCAACATGCTTAGTATATTTTACCTTATTTTTTCTTTTGTTGAGCTTTTCTGTGAAAGCAAGCCACGAACTCTCCAACAAGCAAACAAACAAACAAGATATGCAATGTATATTAAACTTATAAAAACCCTAGGGTTAGATCTAAAAATAAATTGTTAGGAGAAATGATAACTAGCAAATAATCCAAATGACAACTCACATCATGCATTGAACCATGTGAAAAATAAGTGCAAGCTAATCATTAAATGCCTTTTTTTTAATTTTGATTTTTGACCTAGTCAACATGATTGGACCTATATGACATGAGTTCAAATCCCAGACTCTATTTATAGAAAAGAGACCCCTATTAAAAAATAGAGATCTTTCTAAAAATATAAATTTTTTAGCAATATATTTTGATTTGTGTCCTAGGGACCCTATTTATCAAAACAAGCTAGTTTTTAAAGATCAGATTTTAAGCCATTATTTGTTATCAAAACAAAAGACATAGAGAACATACCCCCTATATAATTCCAAGAGATTTCTAGAAATGTAAATTTTTCTAAAAAAATTGCTGATGTACGGCCAGAAACAAATTTTCATGAAAAATCATAAAAAAATTATAAATCGCAAAAAAATGATCTAAAAAATCTGATTTTCAAACTGAGACACCTGTGACCCAATGCCAACTTGAAAAAAAACATTTAGACCAAAACTCCAAGCTATTTGGGAGATATGATCAAATATTTCAAAAAACCCTAGGTTTTGTCTTCAACTCATCCTACACAAGGGTTAGGCTTGAAAAAATTCAATAAAATATCCATGTAAAGATTAGAAAATCTGAAAATATGAATAAAATGAAGGAAAATCATGAGCATCATGCCCCATGGTGGGTGCCAAAAATGTGTGCTAAAAATGTGTCACACTTCTATGAATCATTATATCCAAGATTGCTCAAGAATGAGATCTCGAATGCGACTCATAGCTCTCTATTCATGGAGTACAAGGGTTTGTAATGGAGGCCCTTAGATTGACCTAGTTTGTGCCCATGCAAGTACACCATAAAATGAGAGATTCAAAGAGGAAAAGCAAGAATACTAGTCTCCATGATCATCAAGTATGCATGCAAATGAAAGCTATTCTATATGATAACAATGCAAGAAAGGAAATTAATCTATATGATAACAATGCATGATTATTCTATGAAAGGAAATTCAAATGCAAGATTAATCTATGAATGGAAACATGAATCTAAACTAACATGCAAGTGCAAAATTAATGTAAATGGATTTCCATGGAGCATGAAAGAAGAAGAAAAGAAGAGAGAAGTTGCAATATCCAAGCTCAAATGCCTAAATTCTCCTCCAAAATTGCTCTCCAAACCTGCAGCATAACAATAGCATAAAAGTGGTGATCTTCAAATGAGAAGGAGAGGTTTCATTTTAAAGAACAATGGACGGTGGAGTTTAAGAGGCAAAATCAAAGGCTATGATTAAGAGGCAAAAATCCCACCACCTAGGAAGATGCGTAGAAAAAAGGAACTTTATTTATTTTTATTTAATTTATTTCCTTTTTCAACAAAGAGGGATTTAAGTGGGGGTTTTATTTAATTAAAAGAGGGATTTTATTTTAATTAAATAATATTATTTAATTTAATTAAAAGGGATATTTTAATTAAATGAGATAATATTATTTAATTAAAAGAGAATTTAATTAAATAAGATAAGATTATTTAATTAAAAAGAAATTTTAATTAAATAAGATTATTTTATTTAATAAAAAGGAATTGTTTTCTTTTAATTAAATAAGATAATTGATAAAATGATCAAACGTTAGGAAATATTGAAATAATGGATTTAATTACGATTTGATCAAGGAAATTGAATTGAATTGAAAATGTTGCAAAGCATTGATTCAAGAATTTGATAAATTGATAATTGATAAATGGGGTCCCATAGTCCAGGCGACCATTTTAGGGTGCATACACTTGGGAGCTCTACATTGTTGGTCGGGTAGAGTGTTAGGTTCCTCATTGTAAGAAAACCTATTGTAGTCCTCTAGTTTTTTAGTGCTTTCCTTTTAATTCTTCTCTGCAAATTCATCTATCTTTACATTTGCACTTTTAACAATTTTGTTAGAGGCTTTATTAAGACATTTATAAGCCTTTCTTTTGGTGGAATACCCTAGAAATATTCCTTCATCACTCTTGGATTCAAGCTTTTCATTTCTATCATCTTTTAAGATATAACATTGAGTACCAAAATTTTTGAAATAACTCACATTGGGTGTGTATCCATACCAAAGCTCATAAGGTGTCTTTTTGGTGTCTTTCTTCAATTGTACTCTACTCAATGTGTAAACAACAGTACCAAAAGCTTCTCTCTAGAAGATTTGGATGATGAATTTCTCTATCATTAGTGTCCTTGCACAATCAACTATGAATTTGTTCCTTCTTTTAGCAATTCCATTTTGTTGTGGTGTTCTTGGTGCAGATACCTGTCTTTTGATTCCATGCTCATTACAAAAGTTAGTGAATTCATCTAAAATAAATTTCCCTCTATCTAATCTTAAGCATTTAAATTATTTACCAATTTGTTTCTCAACCATTTCCTTATACCATTTAAACATCTTAAATGCTTCTAATTTATCATTTAGAAACATGACTGTCATCATTCTAGAGTAACCATCAACAAAGAGAATAAAATATCTATCTCCATAATAAATCTTTGTCCTCATAGGTCCACATAAATCAGTATAGACTAATTCTAGAATGGCATCAGATGTATGCATTTTTCTTTTGAAACTAGACTTTGTCATCTTACCTTTTTGACAATTATTACACATGATGTTGTCGGGCTTGGTCATCGTCGGTAAGCCTCTGAAATTTCTCTTTTTGATAATATTTATCATGTTATCAAAGTTCACATGACACAATATTTTGTGCCACAACCATATGTCTTTGTTTGTAGCAATAAAACAAGTGGTGTCAGTATCATTCAGATAGAATAAGTTACCTTTTGTCTGCTCACCGATACCAATCACATTTCCTATTTTATTGAAGATATTTTCCTTCTTATTTCAAATGCTACTCTGTGACCTGGATTATTGAGCTGAGAAACACTCAATAGATTATAATTCAATCCATTTACCAAATAAGCATTTTCACAATTTATCTGGTTATTCAACATTATGGTTTCTCTACCTTCAACTGGACAAGGTGTGTCATTACCCATTCTTACTGAGCCACCTTTATAGTATTCAAAAGTCTCAAAATTTTGCTTATCACCAGTCATATGGTGAGTGTAGCCACTATCTATGATCTAGACATCATTTTTACTAACTTTAGATATGAGTGCAGTTTCTACATACCTTTCTTCATCATCATGTGATTCATTTTTTATTGCCATAAACACCATTTCGATGCCTTCCTCAGATTCGGTATCAGTATCATCATCTTTGCATTTTTCTAGGTAACTGGCCTTCTTTCCTTTGTCCTTGTAGTCTTGGGTATCTCTTCTTTCTGATTTTCAGTAGCTTCTATAATCACCTCTGTCAGACTTCTTTTCAAATGATCTTTCATTACTTCTATCATCTTTTCTTATGTTAGGACATCTTGTAGCAAAGTGTCCAATCTCTTTACAACTAAAAAAAACAAGTGATAATTTACCTTTGTATTTCCCTTTGCCTCTTTGTATTCTTCTAGCCATAAGCACTTCAATTTCATCAAGATCTTCTTCTTCACTTTCACTATCACTATCTTTTCTCATAGTGTGTTTATGACTTGATTTACTTATTCTCATAAAAGTTTTGAATGCAGAATCTATGTTTGGTAAGACACTATTATCAAATTTATTCATTTCAAATGAAATCAGTCTTCCAATCAAACTATTTAGAGTAACATTGCTATTTGCTACTGCTCTCATTTATTTAATGGAAGATACTCTAATAGCATAAGTAGGTAGTAAGGTTCTTAGAATTGTAATTACCACTGTATCTTCTTCTATTACACCTACAAATCCTTGGATAGCATTGAATAGCTCTTTGATTCTTGTGTTGTATTGTGTGATGTTTTCACCTTCTTTCATTTTGAGATCATCAAACTTTCCTCCAAGGCTTTCTTCCTTGGCTCTCAAAATATTCTTGTCACCACCATGTATAAGCATCAATTTGTCCCACATCTACTTTGCAGTCTTGCAGGTTTTGACATCTTCAAATTCAGCATCGAAGAGTGAGGAAGCAAGCTCTATCATCATACAATTGTTCTGATGCTTCTCTCTCATTTATTCAACTATTGGTGCTCTTGTGGGAAACACATATTCAGTATCTAAGTATTGAGTAACATCATTTCCAATACCTGATAAGTGTAGTCTTATTCTGCTCTGCCATGAAGCAAAATTATCTTTGTTCAACTTGGGCACATATCGTCTGTTCATCTTGTGATCTTTAGCTTAGGTCTTGAAACCTTCCTTATAAGAACACAATTTATGATGCCAATTTTCAGTAATAACTGAGAGGGGAGGAATGAATCAGTGGCCTCAAAAATTAATCCTTAAATCAACCTTTAAAACTTATAACCATAAATTATGTCTCTAGTTATCTTCTATCCTACAAGATGAATGCCTTGAAATACTTTTATCAAATTTATATTTGTTAGATTGCTTTGCAAATCTCTCTTCTATATGATTACTGATAAGTAGTCAAATATTTACCAAAACATAGTAAATATGCAGAGTATACCGATCAATCCAGAATTGCATATGTGAAATATAAAACAGTAAAGTAATAAAACATAAACACATAACACATGGATTTCTAACGTGGAAACCTTGTTAAGGGAAAAACCACTGGGACCGGTACCCAAAATTTTCATTCTTTTGAAGTGATCTCTGTTAGGAGCCAACCCTGTTAAAGGTTACAAACACACTGTTAGGTGTGACCTTGTTAGAGGCTTTAAAAGATAGTTTGTCACCTAGTATCTGGAATCTAATGCTACCACCCTTGATCAAACACTCACTTGGCCTGTCAATAGGTATTGGGCATATCCAATGCTACTTTCATGATCAAACTTTTTGATACTCCTTGGGATGTATCTCAATTGTAAAAGACTTTTAAGTCTTGCTCAGTTAAGAGACTTGATGCTTCAATGGTTAAACTGAAACATTAATGATCTTTTCATACATACAACTCAATTGCATATTTTCATATCTATTGTTAGTGCATTACCTCTCTGATCATAATAATCAATTTTATACCTTTTCTCCACACTATTCTGATTGGTGATGTTGTCTCACTATTCGTCAGTGTCTATAGAATCTAGCTCTTTCCTTAGCTTGACTGAACTGGACTGAATGAAGACTTTCTTCTCCTTCAGATTTTCTTTAGCATCTTTCCTCTTCTCTTTTTCACCCCACACACCAATTCATAATGAATTGGGTTTTTCTCTTTATAGACATGATTACCCTTTTCTTGGATTTCTTGATTCTTGGCGTGATCCATAATTCTTGCTAAAATATTTAAAGAAAACTCTAGTTTTATCTCAAAGAGATCTTCTTGCCAACTGGAGAAATCAACTTTAAATCAATTACTTAACTCCGGCTTTATCTGGATGATTAAAACAATGATAAGTATCTGTTAAGTATATTTATAGCTTCTTGATAGTTAAGCATTTTGTCATTTTCTAAATGCTCTATTCTTTTGATCAACACTCCAGTTAGTCATCGGTGATAACTGACTGTTCCATCGGTGTGACTTCAGTTGTCATCGAGATCTTCATCCTTTTTTTTCCTTCGAGCAACACTGTAATTCTTTCCGTCAGGTTACTCTGTGTTTTTATCATCAATCAACACTGTAACTATGCTCATTGGTAATGCTGTGTAGTAGCTCATTGGGTAACATTGTGACTTTTTTAATTTTACTCTATCCGTCGGGGTGCACTCCATCGGTGTATATAGTAACTTAGTGAATACTTGACTTATATGCATTACTGATAGCATAGCCTTTGATTCATTGGTTCTTTGAAGTCTTTGGTAGTATTTCCATGACCATACAGATTATATCAAGTTGAAATCGATGACAATATAATACATTAATTGTTTTAATGCCTTGTATGATCATCAACTTAACATCTTCAAACATTCAATCAGTTACATGTCATCAGTTAAAGTGATTTTTACAAGAGCTCACTATCATTTATGTCACTAGTGTTTGGCTCACTGCCAGTTGGG
Source organism: Thuja plicata (assembly GCA_018584345.1). Lineage (NCBI taxonomy): Eukaryota > Viridiplantae > Streptophyta > Pinopsida > Cupressales > Cupressaceae > Thuja > Thuja plicata. The sequence goes on from MU225941.1 coordinate 1,054,768, forward strand.
CTAATTACCCAGAAAAGAAAGGCTAATTGTAGATACAATTAGGCTCACTACCAATACAAATAGGCCTATTTCCAATATAGACTCACTGCCAGAATATAAAAAATAAAAGTAATATCCACCATTGAAGACACTATCACGGATACTATGCAGTACATAAATGATACTATCAAGAATCACATCAATCAAATAAGATCATCGCTCTTCTTATACTTCTTGCTACCAAAAATCAAGTCACCCTAAACCAATTGGATATAGGTCACACCAAAATATTATTGTAATGGTAAGTAATGAAACATGGACCACCTTTCTCAATAAAACATGCTTCGTACAAATCAGTGTACTACACAATATCCAAGATCTTTGGTACCAATGGATAGGATCTATACATTACAATTCAAATGCATCGAGTGAAGCATAGCGAACATGATCCAAGATAGGAATGATCCAAAAAAAAATCCACCATACCTTTCACATAAAAGGGATCATCACTAACATAGATAAGGATAAACATTTAAAGAACATCTTCTAGTGAACACTATTTACACAAAATTCTCCCCCCTTGTTTAGGTGATGATCAGTGACCTAAACAACCTCATGAAACATGGAAATAATCTCTCAATGTGGGAATTTATTAATGAGATTGAGTCTTTGGAGAAGATCAGCTTCCTTTACAACCAAGGTGCATCTAACAACTAACTATCTTGAAGGGAAACAAGAAAGAAAAACAACTTGAAATTAAATAGGGTGATACACTAGATTGAATGTTTTGATTTCCTCTTTCCTAAAACTGCACTTGAATTCAAAAGATCCATATAACTACACTATTCAAACACTTATCGACCTTAGTTTAGAGTGAAGATAAGAGACCAGTTCAATCATATGAGAGATACAATTATCCACTAAATAGGAGTGAATCAATCTAATATTTACTTAACATGGAGAGATTAGATGAAGAAATACATCCAAATACGTAGGCCAAAAATGCACTAAACATTTGAATTTTAGAATAGGTAAACAAATATTTTATTAAATTTAGACAAGGCAAGATTATAGTTATAGATAAGAAAAAAAATTCTATAATATAACCAAGGTGGAGATCTCTTGAAAATATTTACAAACATTTCCTTTATCGATCAGGCACAACTAGGTGTAAACACTGGAGTTCAAACCCCTACCTAGGTCAAGTGATAGAAATATTAGATCAAGAAGAGATTGGTCTATGAATTAAACATTGAAGGGACAAAAAGAACCAAACAATAAATAAACCTACAACCAAAAGGAAAGGCCAGCTCTCTGGTAGAGCTTGATAATTAGTCTAGTAGTGTGTAGGAGTGACTTCAACTATTTTCAATCAAAGGAAGTGACCTTTCCACTAGAAACAACCCTAGTAATAAATATGGGTCCCCAAAATTCATCATTCTATACTCGTTTGGTGTATGGGATCGATCTTGAGCCATCTTCTATCATATAGGCACCACCAAGAAAGAAATCAAATCAAAATGATGATGATAGATGGGCACTGGGGCAACCAAAAAATAGTTAATGCTCTATCCATTATCACTAAGAATTATACTCATAAAACATCTTGTTATTGGTTCCAAAATGGACAACCATAACCATTGGATAAATCCTCCTAATATCCAACTACCTGTGATGAATGAAATGGCCTATCAGTATAGCATACACTATTGGCCCATAGTTTTGGTCACCTACAGTCAGTACAAGCTATACTGATAGAAAAAAAAAATCATTGGTATAACCTACACTAATGAACCCTCAAATTACCTCAATGTCTTCCCACAACCAACCCATTGACACCACACACCAATGGAACTACTGATAATATTCATTAGCAAGAGTTTCAACTGCTATGCCAATATACGACCCTAGAACCTGATGACAACTTCGCTTTGGATTTAGGGAAACCATAAACCTTCTATGTCAATTTTAGTCCTTGAACCTATTAAAATATGGTAAGACCATATCAGTATAACCTGAGATATGTTACACCGATATGCTTGATTTGAAATACCCATAATCAATTGGCCTTGTAGTCCTGCTCAATCAAAACTCTATGATCCTGAGGATAACCCAGAGGACTAATGGTGACAAATTTCAACATTTTTGGTGACTTCAAGGGGAATTTTTCTTCTAAACATGAAATATCAGTAGCCCTTAATAAATGATTGGGTATGGAGTCAGCCTAAAATACCTACAACCTCTCCTCTTTGTGACTATCAAAACTCAAACACTGCCATTCCAATAATAGTTGCACTCATGCACTTATAGGAAAAAATAAAAACTAAGATAATATATACAAGACCTTAAAATTTATAAAAAACAAAGTTTGAGGTGAATCCCATTGACTAGAATAGGGAGAAATTCACCATCAGGTCGGGATAGATGAAAAGCATTGGTCCCCTTGCAACTAGTAATAATATAAGGGCTACTCCACATGGTATCAAACTTGGAATTCCTTATTGGTTTGGCTCTATCTGCACCCCATTCAAGGACAAGATCATCTTATTTAAAGGTTCCAATAGTATACTTCTTATACAAAATCCTATTGACCTTTTGTTGATGTGCTTCTAATGTCCTCATAGACTAATTTTTCACCTCTTCAAACTTCATTACCTCTGCTAATTTGATTATCATGGCATGATCTTCATCTAGCTCCAACTGATGAGATAATTAAAGATAAGGAAACTCAAGTGAAAGTGGAACTCTCCTTCCATTAACTAACATGAAGGGTGCATTTCCAATGTCTCTCTTGGGTGTAATCATGTCAACACATAAGGCTATCCTTAACTTAGTATGCCAAACCCTATGATTGTCTTCTATTGTTCTTTTAATTTTGATCCGCATGAAATTATTGTTAGAAGATTGAGCTAATACATTTCTCATGAGTTGATGTGAGGCCCAAAAAAGGACTTAGCATTATCTAATATGATATTTAAAGGAGCACATAATTGGGTTGTAATCACATTAAGGAATTCTACCACTAAAGTCTTTGTGGCATCCTTCAAGGAAACTGCCTCTTTTCATCTTGTGAATTAATATATGGCAGCCAAGATCCACTTGTGACCAGTGCTAAATGGTGGGTTTATTGGACCAATGAAATCCAAACCCCATTGAGTGAAAGGTTGATCAAATTGAATAGGTTGAAGGGGAAGGACGTCCAATCTCTATTTACCTATAAAGAATGCACACTTTCCACACTTTCTCACCTATTGTTGAGATTCATTGAACAATGGTGGCCAATAGTAACTAGCCCTCATTATCTTCATGGTTGTGACCCTAGATGAAAAATGACCACCCAAAGGGCCATCATGAAATTATTTAAGAAACCAATTAATCTGATCTGAATTAATGCATCTTAGTAGAATACCACTAAAATATTTTCTAAATAGTATACCATCTACTAAGGCATAAGGAATGGATTGCAGTCTTAATTTTCTCCTTTTACTCTTGTCCAAACCTTGTGTATATCTTCCTTTTGTCAAAAATACAATCATATCATGCAAGCAATCATTCTAATTTTCATTCTCAACTGATTATTCAGCTTTTAATAAAAGAGAAACATCTTTGGATATCTCAAAATATGAGACCATTTATTCACATAGGCCTTTTCCCCTCACAAGTTTAGTAATCTTGATTTCAATGTCATATTCCATGACCTTGGTGATCCATCCAACTCTTTTCTCACTAATATCTTTGTATAAAAGAAAATCGTTACACTCGTATGTGGAACCAAGATTTGAATATTGTTGTTGGACAATAGATGTCTAAATTTCTTGAGAGATCTTATGATAGAAAGAACTTGTCTTAATACATAATTGTGTCTGCCTTCATACTCTTTGAGATATTTAATGAAGAAATCAATGGGGTACTTTGTATATTCATTATTCAACTATGTCAAGACAACTGAGATGCTTGATTATCCTCCAAGAGTATCAAGGATGAAATCTTTGTCAAAATTAAGATTGATAAGAATAGGAGCAGATGCAATTGATATTTTCATTTCTTCAAAATTTTCCTTTCCTTCCTTGGTCCATATGAATTATATGTTCTTCTTTAGCATACTTTTAAGAGGTTTAACCATTGTGGCAAAGTTAGGAATGAACCTTCTTACAAAATTGATTCTTCCAAGGAAACTTTACAATATTTTTTTGTGCTTAGGAAGTGGGAGATAAATTATTTCTTCTACCCTCTCTGGATCTATAGTTAATAAATCCTTTGACACAATATGTCCTAAAAAATTTCCTTGATCAATGACTAACACACACTTTCTTGGATTCAAGGACACACTGTATTCCCAAAATTTGATGAACACTTGCCTTGGATGATAAAGATGATTTGATGCATGTTTTGAGTAAACAGTTATATCATCAAGGTATAATAGCACAAAACTTGCCAATAATCCTTTAAAGGCCATCTCCATTTACTTTTGAAATGTGGCACCTTCATTATTTAGTCCAAATAAAATTTTACAATAAGAATAAGTACCCCATTTAGTGGTAAATATTGTCCTATACTAGTTATGATTCTTGGACTAAGACTTGGTTATAACTTGAGAAACCATTTAAGAAAGAGAACCTTTCAAACCCAATAACTTTGGAAAAGATTTGTTCCATGGAAGGAAGATGATGGTGGTATTTAAGAGAATATTTATTAAGGTCTCTAAAGTCTACACATAGTCTAATATCTCCACTCTTTTTTATTACAGGAACAAGATTAGCTACCCAAGAGGAGTGCTTCCTGGGAAAAAAAATATTATCCTCTATGAGCTTGGATAATTATTTTATCATCAAAGGTTCAATCTTAGGATTGATTGGTCTCTATTTTTGTCTTGGTAGGTTGGTATTAGGATTTAATTCTATAGTATTTTGAGATAAACTTGGATCAAAACCCTTTAAATATTCATATGTCCTAGCAATAACATCAATGAATTCTTGACATAACTTAATGAAAGTTTCATTTTCAGTCTCAGAGCATACATTTCCCAAGTTAAGATTCATTCCATCACCAATGGTGATAGGTCTATAGCCACCTTCCTTTCAACTAATTTTTGATTGTTACTTCTTTTCTGATCATTAGAATTAAAGATGCCCTCCAAAGTGACTAATCCTTTGGGAAATTTGTTAAAATTAAGATGCATAATCTAATTTTCATATTGATTTTTTAGCATAGTCTGATTTCTAGCAAAGAACTCAGCTTCATTTTGTAATAAATTAACAATACATAAGTCAGAGTCAAAGACTTTCTAATTAGTGCAATTTTCTGGGACATCAGGCCTTACAACCAATCTGATTTGTTGTTCCTTTTCATCTGCAACATGCTCTGGCATTTCATAATGAGAACCCACTATTGTAAGTCTATCAACAAGCTTGTTGTAATTTCTTAGAATAATTTGAATGTTGAAGGCTTGGAAGGCCTCAAATAGATCTCAAACTCTGTGTTTATATGATTTGAGAAGGTTTTTATTTGTAATATTTTGATTTCTAATATGATTAACAACCAACTCATTTTCCTCATTGACTTATAGGGCTCTAATTCCTCTTCCTTTTGCAAGTTGAAGACCTTGGATTTAAGCTTCATATTCAGAAACATTATTAGTGTAATTAAAATGAAGTCTAAATGAATAATTATATTTTTATGAATTTGGAGAAATAAGCATTACACAGACACCTGATCCATTTTTATTCCTTAAGCCATCAAAGAACATAGTCCATAGTAATTAGTTTCTTCATGTTCTTTCATAATACTAGGGATAGGGTCATTATCCAGATAATGTATACAGTAATTTCTAAGGCCTGTCTCTTTAGCTTCTTGTACTGGATCAAATTGAAAAGAATTAGCCCATTCATCCAAGAGATAATCAAGAACTTCTTCCAGGAGAGTAAAAGGTTCATGGATTATGCATACTTCATCCCTCTCATAGAGTGTGCAACTAATATTTATGGGATAGGTGTGTAAGGCTCTATATGATTAATTTTCAATGGCTCTTCTTTTATTGAATATGTTGTTCCATATGTAGTCCTAAAGACCATGTAGGACTAATTAGATGCAATATAACCTCCTATTTGAGGAATGAAGTCTCTTGAGAGGAAAAGACCAAAATTTGCAAGAAAATCAATGACTGATATATCTTGAATGATAGTGTAATCGATACATGCATGCAATGCTAATTTAACATCATTTAGTACCCATAATGTTTGGAAAAAAGTACCATCCAATTGGACAACCCTACTAGTCACAAGTTCATATTTAATACCTAGAAGATCAGCAACCTTCTTTGGCATAATTGAACTACTTGCTCCCGAGTCTATCATGAAATTTTGAACTAGTTTATCTCCTATAATCAAAGAGAGATAAAAGGGGGAAGGCTTGTCTTTCTTACTCATTTTTTCTTCTTTGGTGTGTTGCACAAGACTTTTTGCATGATTTGATATCACACTTGTTGTTGCTGTTTTATTTTGAACTTTCATAGTCGTTAGCTCTTCTTGTAGAAATTCAAACTGAGATGGAATTGTGAGAAAATATCACATAGGAACATTGCCATTGGTTTTCTTCATGTAATCTAAAAAATTGAGAGGAGTAGCTGATATCTTGATACAACTCTTAGCAAACATAAAGTCTAGTTTTTTTCTTTGGAGTAGCTTGAGGCTCTTTTGGTTTCTTGCTGCTCTGATGTGTATTCTGATATTTTGAAGGAGCAACAATATCATGCGGTATACTTATTGATGAAGTATTTGCAACAAATGTTGAAGTTGAAGCTTGACTTTATGAAGGATGTGAAACAATATCTAATGCCCTTGTATTTATTCTAGTATTATGAGTTATTCCATCATTGATATCATAATTGGCACCACAAAAATCCTCTTGATGAAAGATCACTAGAGAAGAATCTCTTTGATGTTGGGGTTGAAAGACAACATTGGAATGATTTTTTTTATATTGATATCCTAATATTTTTGGGTCATCTTGCATGATTAGAGCTTGAGAAAAATCTTCTCCTTGATAAACACACTGCTTAAGAGCCTGATTGCAAGTAGTACTGATGAACTACAACTGATTGTATGTTTGAAGTCATTTGTCGATATTCAACCGAGTTGCAGATGTGATGCTAAACATTATCAGTTAATGTATTGTCATTGATGTCAACTTATTTGAGTATTATTATGGTGGAAAATTTTTTTTATGTATGGAAGATTTGGAACAAACAAATTTTATGTGGTCATAAAATGATGAGTTCTTAATACATTGAAAGACAATGGACACCGAGTAAAACAAAGTGCATATCAAGCACAGTGATAACTGAGCTAGGGATCTCTGGCACAACAAGGTATTGACCAAGAAATTAATTCAAATTGAGGTTGAGTAGAATGCTGAGATGGAAAATGATGATTTTAGGGTAAAAGATAAATTTTGTTATTTTGATCAAACGACTATGAAAAATCAATGAAGATCAGATGACAAAGAATGAAACATGTTTTTAACACAACTGCCGAGGAAGGTTTAAACAGTAAAAGCAATGATGGAGATTAAGCAAAAAAATTTGAAGGATGAAAATTAAATGAGACATGATGACTATATAAGAGACAAGAGATTCATTATGAATATACATGCGAGCACATATGTCAAAGAGCACATGCCAAGTTTATGCATGACTGATCAAACTAGTTAAAGATAGAACCAAGATTTTTTCTGCAGACATTACCAAGAAAATAGAGGAAAGAACATTACTGAGAAGAATAGAGTATGGTGAATCAGATGAACTGAAGTGAACAAATTGATCAAAGCTATTATTTACTTAGCATAGATCTGAAAATCTGCAAAAAAGAGTTGTATTTGAATAAGATCATTACTATATCAATTTAACCATTGTTATAGATAAATCTCTTAACCAATTAGGATAGTGAAAGTATTTATTATGAAATTCAGAGAATTTTGAGTGTTTTATTTTTGACCCCATAGTGCATGCATGGTCAAGAGAGAACTGTTAGTTTTAAATCCTCTAACCAGGTTGCATTTAACGGTGTGCATTGTAACCTTTAACATGCTTGGCTCTTCATCAAGATCACTTCAGAAGAGTGAAAATATTTTGGGTTACCAGTCCCAGGTGGTTTTTCCCTTAGCAGGGTTTCCACGTTAAAAATCTATGAGTTAATGTGCATGAATGTTGTGGATTGTTATTTTACTTTACACTTTATTTTATTGACCTAGATCAGTAATCACAGTATTAATTTATGGATATTTGGTAAACACTATTGACTTAAGTTTGAGATACATAATATATTTTCACCAAGTTCAATTATATGTTTGAATTGGTTTTGATATGCATAGGGAGGAATTTGGGACTGAAGGATAATTACGAGGAAATTGAGTCTAACTAATTCACCCCCCCTCTTAGTTATTCTAACAATTGTTATCGGAGCATATAGTGCTTAGAAGAAAGTTTTGAAGGACTTAAGCTAAATATCACAAGATGTATAAGAGAGATGCACCGAATATGAACAAGGATAAATTATCAACATGAAAAATTAGAATGAGACTATACCTATCAAGGATTGGAGACAACATTGTATATTATCTAGATAATGAATTCATTCTACCTTCTATACCTTTAAATGTTAATTAGATGAAAGAAAAACATGAACATAACCTTATAATCATTGAGATTTCTTCTTCACTTACTGATACAAAATTTGAGGATATCAAGACATGTACAACTACCAAGTAGATGTGGGATCATCTTTCACTAGTTTATGGAGGAGATGCAAATGTACTAAGAGCTAAAGTTGAAAGTCTTTGAGGAAAGTTTGATGATATGAGAATGAAGGAAGGAGAGAACATAACATAGTACAATAATCAAATTAAGGAAGTTGTGAATGCTATTTGAGGATATGGTGGAACCATTGATGAAGACACCATTGTGAGTAAGATTCTTAGAACTTTATTGCCTATTCATTCTCTAAGAGTCTCTGCAATACATGAAATGAGAGCAACACTTGGAAATAACATTACTATTGATAGTCTTGTTGGAAGATTGATTTATTTTGAGCTGAATAACTTTGATAACAGTATTGTACCATCTATGGAATCCACATTTATGTCTACTTTGAAAATTGGTAAATCTAGTAGAAAACACATAATCAGAAATAGCAGTGACAGTGATAGTGATGACAAGAAACTTGATGAACTTGAAGCTTTAATTGTTAGAATATTGCACAAAGGTAAAGGAAGAGATAAAGGTAAACTACCTTTGATATGTTTTAACTGTAAAGAGATTGGCCATTTTTCTACAAGATGCCCTAACAGAAAGAATGATGAAAGAAATGATAGATCTAACGATAGAAATAATAACCAAGACTACAGAAGCCACTGATAGTATGAGAAAAGAGATAACCGAGATTAAAAGGATAAGGGTAAGAAATATTTTTACATTGCTGAAGACAAAGATAATGGAAATGGATCCAATAGTAATGAAGATATTGAGATAGTGTTTTTAGCTTTGAAGGATGATTCAGATGAAGATGAAAGGTATGTAGAAACAATACTTATTTCTAAAGTTAGTAAACATGATATTTGGGTTATTGATAGTGGTTGTACACATCACATGACTGGAGATAAAGGACAATTTTAATTTATTGAACATTATGATGGAGGATCTGTAAGAATGGGAAATGATACACCTTGTCAAGTAAAAGGAAAAGGTACTATTATTCTAAACAATAAAATCAAATGTGAAAATTCATATTGTGTAAAAGGACTTAATTACAATCTGTTGAGTATTTCACAGTTGAATAAAATAGGTCACTGAGTTTCATTTAAAAATAGAAAATCTAGAATCTATGATGGAACACGAAAATTGATTGACACTAGTGAACAATCTAAAGGTAACTTATTCTACCTTGACACTGCTGAAACTACTTGCTTATTGGAAAAGAATGAAGATATATGGTTATGGAACAAAAGAATTTTTCATGTAAATTTTGACAACATGGTTAAGATTATTTGAAAAGAAAAGTTAGAGGCTTACCAAGCTTATCTAAACCAGACCATGTAATGTGCAAAAATTATCAAATGGGTAAGATGTCAAAATCTAGTTTCAAGAGAAAGAATTTTTCATCTAATGATATTTTGAAATTAGTTCATACAGACCTATGTGGATGAATGAGAACACAAAGCTATTATGGGGACATATACTTTATTTTATTTGTTGATGACTACTCTAGAATGATGACTGTCATGTTCCTAAAAGAAAAATTTGATGCATTTAAGATGTTTAAATGGTTTAAAGCTAAAGTGCAAAAATAAACTGGAAGAGATCTAAAGTGTTTGAGATTTGACAGATGATGTGAATTTATTTATGATGAGCTCACTAATTTTTGTAATGAGTATGGAATCAAAAGACATGTTTCTATACTAAGGACACCACAATAGAATGATATTACTGAAATAAGAAATAGATCAATTATAGATTGTGTCAAAATACTAATGATTGAAAATAATTTTGCACAAACATACTGGAGAGAAGCAGTTAGCATAGTTGTTTACACACTGAACTAAGTACAACTGAAGAAAGATTAAAACAGAACACCTTATGAGATATAGTATGGTTATACACCTAATGTGAGATATTTTAGAATATTTGGTAGTTGGTGTTATATTCTGAAAGATGATCAAAATGGTAAATTTGTTTCACAAAGTGGTGAAGGAAGATTTCTTGGATATTCTACTAAGAGTAAAGCTTACAAATGCTTGAACAAGACATCTAACAAAATTGTTGAAAGTACAAATGTAAAATTTGATGAATCTACTAAGCAAAATGATGAGGACAACATGAAAGAACCGGAAGATTACAATATATTTGTCTACATGGAAGAACCTGATACTATATCGATGCAGATGCCTAACATTACCATGCAACAGGGTAATGTCATAGGGCAATAGGTAGCATAGACCGATCATCAATAAAATGAGGAAACTGAAGATCATGAACAAGAACACAATGAACCTACATGAGAAGACAATGAAGAAGAAATAACTGAACCTAAACTTGCTAAATATGTGAGAAGACATCATCCAAAAAATTAGATTATTGGAGATAAAAGAGTAGGCATGATGATAAGAAGTTAAGAGATAACACTTGTTTAATTTGTGAATTTGAGCCTAAAAATGTTAGAGATGCATTAGAAATTGAAGAATGGATTAATGCTATGAATGAGGAAATTGAGCAGATACATGAAAATAAGACATGGACATTAGTACCGAGACCGAGTGATAAAAATTTCATTGGCACCAAATAAATATTCAGAGACAAATTGAATAAAAATGGAGATGTAACTAGAAATAAAGCTAGATTAGTTTTCAAAGGGTATGCACAAGAAGAAGGAATTGACTATGGAGAAACTTTTGTACCCGTTTCTAGACTTGAAGGAGTAAGAATATTACTTGCATACGGTGCATATAAATGATTCAAAGTATATCAGATGCATGTTAAGTGTGCATTTTTTAATTGAATACTGGAAGAAGAGGTATACATTGAACAACCTGAAGGATTTGTTGATCCTAATCAGACAAACATGGTATGAAAGATTACATTCTTATCTTATAAATATTGGATTTATTAGAACAAGTGACAACACAAATTTTTATTTAAAAGGAGGAAATGATGATAAGACCCTTACTGCTGAAATATTTATTGATGATATTATATTTGGAAGTAATGATAACCTATTCACTTCATTTGCTGATGAAATGAGGAAAGATTTTGAAATGTCAATGTTTGGTGAGATCAAAATTTTTCTTAGATTACAAATTTTATAGCAGACTGCAGGTATCTATATTACTCAAGCTAAATACATCAAGGAAGTATTAAAGACATTCAAAATGAAAGAATCAAAACCAGTCAGAACACCTATGTTGACAAGATGCAAATTTACAAAAGAATACAAGACACCTGAGGTAAATCAGACTTTGTATAGCTCTATGATTGGTAAATTGATGTATGTTTTACACACAAGACCTGACATATCAGACACAGTTGGAATAGTTGCAAGATTTTCTACTAATCCCAGAGAATCAGATATGACTTCTGTAAAAATAATTTTTAGATATTTGAAGAATACTAAAGATTATGAACTTTGGTATAAAAGAGAAGGAAAGTTCAAAATGAAATTTTATACTGATGCTAATTGGGCTAGGAACATTGATGATAGAAAGAGCACTACTGGTGGAAAATTATTTATTGGAGAAAGATTAGTTACTTGGATAAGAAAGAAGCAAGGATGCATATCTCAATCAACTGCAAAAGCAGAGTATGTTGTTGCTGCTACAAATTGTTCGAACATAGCATGGATAAAACAACTATTGAAAGGAATGAATAAAGAGATCACTGACCCAGTGATAATTTACTTTGATAATACAAGTGCTATAAATATTTCAAATAATTTTGTGATGCATGCAAAGATAAAGCACATATCTATCAAATATCACTACTTGAGGGAACAAATACAAGATAAACAAGTAATATTGGAATATGTACAATCAAAAGAACAACTTGTAGACATATTCACAAAACCATTACCGAAGGATACATTTGAGTACTTGAGAGGTAGACTTGGGTTGCGTCCCTTGTCTATTGATAACTAAGATGATTAGGAGGTTGAATCAAACTACATGAAATCAAAACATCAAACATGTTGATGCAAAGTTGAACTGGACAGACATAGACATATCAATACACTGAAAGGTACCTACTGCACTGAACATCAAAGATATTTTATTATGCTACTGAAGAGCTCTATATTTCTTTTTGGAATTATTGTCAAAGGGAGAGATAATCAATGAAATATATATCCATCAAGGAAGAAAAGAGAAAGGGAGAGACATATCCAATCTACATATATTCAAGAATAGAAAAGTCAAAACTGCATGGTGAGTTTTTAAATACTAAAATAACTTATATATTCAAGCTAAGGAGCGCTACAAAATTGTGGCAGTTTTAGAAAAAAAGTTTGATATTTGTTGTATGGCATATTTTTATATTGCATATTTCATATTATGTTTCCATCAATGCCAAAGGGAGAGATTGATGAACTACAATTGATTGTATGTTTGAAGTCATTTGTTGATATGCAAACAATTTGAAGATATGATGATAAACATTATTAGTTGATGTATTTCCATTGATGTCAACTTATTTTATTATTATTGTAAAGTGGGAAAATGGAGATCTTTAGATAGGGTTTTGAACAATGGAGATTAACACATAAAAGATACCCTATACCTCTATTGACCACTGACATTTAATTTTAATGATAAGGAATATGAATCTGGAAATTTTTGCAAAGAATAATGAAATGAAGAAATAAAAAGAACTTATCTTAAAAAAAGAATCTACTGAAAAACCCTGTCAAACGGTCTCAGAAACTATTGATTTCCACTTTCCTGAAACCAAAACTATGAGATCTACAAAACCCAAAAATATTTTTCTTTTCTAAGTCATCTCGACCTTGATCCAAATGTAGGGGCACAATTGTACCCAAAAATGTTGACCTTGACCTGCACTGCTCCAATAGAAATTTTGTTTGCAGTTCCTGAAAGTTGGCCAAAAAGGGTATCCAAATCTACTCTGAAACTCCTAAAATAGTGACTATAAATATCTAAAAATGATAGGTCATCCTTGACCCTTTATGTCGACCTTGACCTGGACTGCTCTGACGTAAATTCTGTTCTCAAATCCTGAAAGTTTTCCGAAAAGGGTATCTGATTATGCTCTGTAATTTGTTGTTTCGTGCCTGTAACTACAAGAAAAATGGTTTTCTTTGTTGGGGGGGAGGGTTTTGCCTTGGTCAAACCCCAATTTTTGAATTAACCTTAAAATATAATTGAAATTGCAGAGATAAACAAGGTAAATGAAAAAATTCACCTTGCTTATATAGAAACCCTTGTGGCGGACCCGAATCCTTAGATCCACAAGTATGGATGCTCCAAATGGATGTATAATGTAGAATTTAGGATGTAGGATGTATCAAATCAATTGGCTTTAGATCTTCAAAACCAATCTTGAATGGATCTTGGAATAGGAAGAAGCTTGCATGGATGTGGATGGAGAAATCTTCAACAAGAGGGCTCCATAGAGCTTGAATCCTTCAATGGCTACCAATGGACCTCCTTGATGAATTGAATGCTTGAATTCTTTAATTTAGATGATTCCATCAATATATTATGCATAGAGTTTGGATGGATGAAATTGATTCTTGCGTCTTAGCTTCCACTTAGCTTGTCTTAGAGAAAATGAGAGGAGAAAGGCTTCCTTATATACAAGTCTAGGGAACAATCTTCTAGAGAGGTTGACATAGGAGAATTAAATTAACATTAGTATAATACCCCTAGAAGTGGACCTATATTAAATATAATTTTAAGAGTTGTTTCCTCGAAGACCGAAATAGCCGACCCAGAAGCAAGAATTAAATCTTTCCAAACCCTGACATCTGAAAACTTTGGAAACTTGAAATTTGGACCCTAGGTCAGGGTCGAGGTTGACCCTGACCTAGGTTAGGGTAGAGGTCTACCTTGACCTAGGTTAGGGTCAAGTTCATCCTTGAAATAGAAGGTTGACCTTGACCTTGAGGTTAAGAACTTCAAATTTGCAAATCAGGATGCCAAAAACAGGCCGGGGAGAAGTGGAAAATGGGGCAAAATAGGGGGAAAAGCTAGATCCAAGTAAAAGAACCATTAAAGGAATTTGAAATGACCCCAAACCACTTAATTAGAGGGATAAAACAGCCCCAAATGGAAGTGCTTCCATTTTTTGATGATACATTTAGCCCCCACTTTAGCAAGAGTATGGACTTGATGCAAACTCTTGGTAAAGGAGATCACAAAGAAAAGATAATCTTATTGAAATAAAAAGGGACAAATAAATTCTCAATCCCCTAGGGACTCAAGTCATTGTCAACTCCAAGATTACAATAAGAGAGACATCACCAGTCAAATAAATAGAGAGAGATGGGTGGCTAGCTTGCCTAGTAAGATGTGTGTATCTCACTGTGAACCACAAAAAGGATAGGATGGCCCACCAAGAAAGCACTTGATAGTCACCACATAAAGTTGTGCACCTTCTGGAAACTTTGTGCATGTATTTAATGCATCTTTTGATGGATTTTATGAAGTACCCATGGATCCATATCCTCGTATCACCATGGAATACATTTGTAAAATGTGTATCTCTTCAGGATTTAGCAAATTACGTGCGTTACCTTCTGAGGATTTAGCATATTGAATTGTAATTGAATGTGTATCTCCTCAGGACTTAGAAACTTATGTGCATTACCTTTAGAGGATTTATCATGTTGCAAAACAAAAGGTTAGAATAAAAATGCATAATATAGAATAGGGGAGGCCGTATATATGCCCCCCTCCTTAAGATGGAAAAATACATACTATTTTGTCATGTTAAGGAAAGAAAAGAACAAGGAAAAATCCTTCTTCAACATCAAGATAATATCCATAGACAACACCTAGTCCAATCCAAGAAGGTCACATCTCCTATGAGGCCATGGAAGGGATGACTGCAAAGAGATATCATGCAAGAAGTGAAAAAGTAACCCTTGTGAGGGATAGCACACTATTCGGTTTCCAAGGTGAGAGATTTATCAACCATGGAAACCCAATGTTAAACAACGAAATAGGTTATGATGATGGATCTAGACCCTCAATGCAAACCAAAATTTTCATGTATGATTGGATATCACATAATAGATAGATACTGCTTAGCTAAGAGAAAAGTGGATCCCAAAAAGACAGAAAAGAAGGAGATGGCAACCTTGGCCCCCAAGTGTAGGAACAAGGATGAAAGGGGACCTATTATATCGCTCACAACACTATGCAAGACAATGAGCCCCCAAGGATTAGGCTAACACTTCATTAGTCACTATGTCATCACTAGTAGGTTTGATAGATTCATAGTGGGTAGAAGCAATGACAAAGTTATTACGAAGGGCATTAGAAGTAGAAGCAAAAGCACATTGTTCAAACTCTCTTTGTGGCTTCATAAAATCAAGATCAGAAACCTTATACTCTCCAATAAAGGTAGGATTAAAATCAAAGGTTCCCCAATCATCTCCAGAAAGAGAGGAAGAAGGATTACTATTAAGAAAAGGAGCATTGTGGGTTTGAATATTCAAACAAGGATTTGGTGCATCATCTGCATGAAGTGTATATATCATTTTGTTGTGAATAAACTTGACTTTACGATGAAGGGTGGAAGGAACAACATGCATCTCATGCAACCAAGGTCTACCCAAAAGGAGGTTGTAATTAAGAGGTCCAAGCATAACATGAAAATGAGTATTCAAGATGACTAAACCTACTTTGATAGGTAAGGTAATGATGCCCAAAGTGTTCTTATCAATATTATCAAAGCCACGTATAGGAACATTATCAGGTTGAATAGTTGAAAGATCAACTTTAATCACTTTGAGCATGTCCATGCTACAAATATTAAGCCCAGATCCATTATCAATCAAGGTCCTATGAATGATACTCTTATTGATAGTAATAACAACCATAAGAGCATCATATTGATTTTGTACTTCTCTAGAAGGTAAATCATTTTGAGTAAATACAATATCAGGAGGACCTGGGATAGTATGCATGCACTGTAAGAAGGCATTGATGTTCTCTTGATTAGGAGATGGAGTGGGAAGAGTTGCTAGAGATTTTTGTAAGGCTTCATGGTAGGTAGGTGAAGTTTGAAGAAGCTCCCATAAAGAAATCGTGGCAGGGGTAGCACGTAATTGTTAAACTAAGTCATATTCCTTAAAGGAAGATGGCAACCTAGGTGCTTGAGGAAGCATAGGTTGAGAACGAGGTAAAGAAGCTAGAATAGTAGGCTGAGGGTTATTTCATGTAAAATAAGCATGTGAAACAGAATCTGTGTTATCAAATAAATCCAAAGGATCTCTAGGTCTACCCTTAATTTTTATTCGAGGATGTCCTTTTATCGTCAACAAAGGTTTAGGATATAACATTCTAGGTGCATCAATGTTGCAAATAGTGGAACATGAAGGTAACCATGAAGACACCCTATGGTAAAGGTCAATTGAAGATGTTGTAGAGGAGGATCAAATAGGAATAGGATCAATGGAGATCTTATTCAAGCAATTTTCATCCTCACTTCCATGTACCTCATTAGGGGATCTATCATACATGTTGAACACAAAGTAACACTACAAGCATGAAAAATGTAAATGTTTTTGTATTTTTAAAGAAATGTTGTGATTTTTTAATTTTTGACATATAAATGCAAGAGAATAAAAGAAATCTAATTTTAAATTCATGTAAGATATAACATAAGATGCAAATCTAACACCAAAAAGAAAGAGTTGTCTATCGCGGGTTCACCGAAATGTAAAGTGGGAAAATAGAGATCTTTAGATAGTGTTTTGAACAATGGAGATTAACACATAAAAGATACCCTATGCCTCTACTAACCACTTATATTTAATTGTAATGATAAGGAATATGAATCTGGAAATGTTTGCAAATAATAATGGAATGAAGAAATAAAAATAACTTATCTTCGAAAAAGAATCTGCTGAAAACCCTGTCAAACGGTCTCAAAAACTATTGATTTTTGTGCTCCTGAATTGAAACTCTGAGATCTAAAAAACCTAGAAATATTTTTCTTTTCTAATTCAGGTTGACCTTGACCCAAATATGGGGGTGCAATTGTACCCCAAAATGTCAACCTTGACCTGCACTGCTCCGATGGAAATTCTATTTGCGGATCCTGAAAGTTGGCCAAAAAGGGTATCCAAATCTGCTCTGCAACTCTTGAAATAGTGACTGTAGATATCTAAAAATGATAGGTCTAGTTTGACCCTTTATGTCAACCTTGACCTGTACTACTCTGACGAAAGCTCTGTTCTTGGATCCTGAACGTTTTCCAAAAAGGGTATTTGATTCTTCTCTATAATTCATTTTTCCATACCTGTACCTACAAGAAAAATGGTTTTGTTTGTTGGGGGGGAGGAGTTTGCCTTGGTCAAACCCTAGTTTTGGAATTAACCTTAAAATATAATTTAAATTGCAGAGATAAACAAGGTAAATGAACAAATTCACCTTGCTTGTATAGAAACCATTGTGGCAGATTTGAATCCTTGGATCCACAAGTATGGATGCTCTAAATGGATGTAGAATTTAGAATGTAGTATGTAGGATGTCTCAAATCAAATTTCTTTAGATCTTCAACACAAATCCTGAATGGATCTTGGAATACAAAGAAGTTTGCAAGGATGTGGATGGAGAAATCTTCAACAAGAGGGCTCCATAGAGCTTGAATCCTTCAATGGCTACCAATGGACATCCTTGATGAATTGAATGATTGAATGTGCTTGAATGCTTGAATGATTGAATGTAGATTATTCCTTCAATATATTATGCATAGAGTTTAGATGGATGAAATTGCTTCTTGCGTCTTAGCTTCTACTTGGCTTGTCTTAGAGAAAATCAGAGGAGAAAAGCTTCCTTATATAAAAGTCTAGGGCACCATCTTCTAGAGAGGCTGACATAGGAGAATTAAATTCTCATTAGTCTCATACCCCTAGAAGTGGACATATATTAATTATAATTTTAAGAGTTTTTACCTTAAAGACCAAAACAACCAACCCGGAAGCAGGAATTAAATCTTTCCAAACCCTGACATCTGGAAACTTTGGAAACTTGAAATTTGGACCCTAGGTCAGGGTCGAGGTCGAGGTCGACCTTGACCCTAAAGTTAAGAAATTCAAATTTGCATAACAAGAAGCCAAGTACAGGCCAGAGAGAAGTGGAAAATGGGGTAGAATAGGGGGAAAATCTAGATCCAAGTCAAAGACCCATTCAAGGCGTTTGACATGACCTCAAACCACTTACTCAAAGGGCTAAACCAGTCCTAAATGGAAGTGCTTCCATTTTCTGATGATACAATTATTATGGTGGAAAACATTTGTTATGTATAGAAGATTTGGAGAAAACAAAGTTTATGTGGTCGGAAACTAATGAGTTTTGTATACACCGAAAGACAGTGGACATTGAGTAAAACACAGTGTATATCGATCAAAGTGATAACTGAGCTAGGGATTGCCGACACAACAAGGTATTGACTAAGCAATTAATTCAAACTGAGGCTGACAAGAATGTTGAGCTATCAATTGATGATTTTGAGGTAAAAGATAAAGTTTGTTATTTTGATCAAATGGCTATGAAAATTCAATGGAAAAGAATGAAACGTGTTTTTAACACAACTGTCAAGGAAGGTTTAAACAGTAAAATCAATGATGGAGATTAAGCGGCAAAATCTAAAGGAAGAAAATTAAATGAGACATGATGTCTATATAAGATACAAGAGATTCATTATGAATATACATGCAAGCATAGATGCTGAAGCACACATGTGAAGTTTATGCATGACTGATCAAACTGGTTAAAGATAGAAACAAGCATTTTTTTGTAGACATTACCGAGCAAATAGAGGAAAGAGAATTACCGACCAGAACAAAGTATGGCGAATCAGAGGTACTAAAGTGAACAAATTGATTAGAGGTATTATGTACTTAGCATAGATCTGAAAAATATGCATAATAGATTTGTATCTAAATCAAATCATTACTGTATCAATTTAACCATTGTTATAGATAAATCTCTTAACTGAGTAGGATAGTGAAAGTCTTTATTATGACATTCAGAGAATGTTGAGTGTTTTCTTGTTGACCCCATAGTGAATGCATGGTCAAGAGAGAATTGTTAGTTTTAAATCCTCTAACCAAGTCACATTTAATAGTGTGCATTGTAACCTTTAACAGGGTTGGCTCTTCACCGAGCTCACTTCAGAAAAGTGTAAATATTTTGGGTTACCGCTACCAGGTAGTTTTTCCCTTAGGATGGTTTCCACTTTAAAAATATATGTCAATGTGCATGAATGTTGTGGATTGTTATTTTACTTTACACTTTATTTTATTGACCTAGATCGGTAATCATAGTATTAATTTACTGATATTCGGTAAACACTTTTGACTAAAGTTTGAGATACATAATACATTTTCACCGAGTTGAATTATATGTTTGAATTGGTTTTGATATACATCTGGAGGAATTTGGGAATTTAGGATAATTGCGAGGAAACTGAGTCTAACTTATTCACCCCCCCTCCCCTGCTCTCAGTTATTCTAACAAGTACACCATTCTTGTTCTGGAGTAATATTATTTTGAGTAGGAAAAAGGGTCCTTACTAGATTTGTATTTGTATTTACAGGGGCAACATTACCCATGAATTTATTTTGGTTCCCTGTACTTTTCCCCTGATTTTGTGGTCTATTGAATTTATTGAAAGAAGAACCCTAAGGTTGAGGTTGATAAGGATTATTACTGTAATTTTTTTTCCTCTTCATGGTCACCATCTCATTCCCCATCTTCTGCAAGTCAAGATCTAAACCTTGTATCTTCTGCATTACATTCTCCATCATAGTTTCCACTTTATTATTTAAAGATATTGAACTTTTTGGAGAAACCATAAGAGGTTGACTTGTAGTTGTAGTGGGAATGTAATGACCTAAAAGTGGTCATCTAAACCCTAGACCCCTAATCTCAATCACTTATAAAGAAACCCTAATCTTGATTATTCCTAAGTCCTAAATCAAACAAGAAATTCATCAAATTCAAGCTAATCTGACTCGAACCCTAGGTCCTAATCAATTATCACACTTGATTAATTAATTAATTCCTAAAATCACTTTACATTGGAAAATAAACTTTATACTAATTATTTAATTGATATTCTAATATATAAATTAAATAAAATTGCTAAATTGTCAATAAAAACTAAAAAGGAACTAAATTAATTATAAAAACAAAAATGTGCATTCAAAATCATTTCAATATTTAAAAAATGCATATGACACCATCAAATCCAGTTACTGATTATCAAATTGGAAACAATTAAGCTCCACTCAGTTAACTGATTATTATCTATTTATCATTTTGGAAACAAAGTTGCTAATTGAAAATGATTTTGGAAGTTTCCAAAATAACTGATCAGTCAATTCAGTCACTTGACTCTCTCGACCAATCAACATATTTGTGTATGGATTGTGCTTCTTTAATCAAATTTGAGACACTCTTTTCTTTCGATCTTGACCGTCAATTCGACAGATATTTGTATAAAATATAACCTCTTTTCCTTCACAAGGATCCTAATTTTTCACTATCATTTATATACTATTTTTAGCTTTCAAGCATTGTGCACTCTTAGTTTTCAATGGTTTAGTTTTAGTTTAATTTTCTTTCAAATCATGCAAACTCCATAATCTTAGAGCACATTTGATTTTGGGTTTTAAAATCAATCATACATTTCATTTCGTGCTTTAAAATGAACTCTTAATTAGCTTGGATGAACAACAAATCTGCATTTGCATATCATTTAGAATAAATCATTTAGCTTTCTTTAAATCCTTTGTTTAGGATCTGGTGTAGTCATTGTTTCTTGCAATGACCTGAGATCAAGATTCAAACTCCTACCTACTAGAAGGAAATGAGCCAATGTCGCTTAGCCTAGATTGTTTCAGTATTATGATTTTATCATTTTCTAATAAGCTAACCTCGTAATGGTTCATTGAAGTGTGTGTTTGCAGCTGCAGGTACCCGACACAAAATCACATGCACATTTCTGGTCATCCAGCCATCACCCTGAAGATTTATTGGTTTTCTATGATGGCCTCCAAACCATCAAATTTAACCTTCCAGTCTACTGATGTCAATGGGGTTTAAAAATTATTTGCCTTCACCATTGGATTTTTCAAATTCGCAGTCTAATTTCAAACCCTCATAACTTGCTCATATTAAGTCCTTTTTCAAGCATTTGTTTTTTATTTGGGGTAGAATTTCCTAAACATCACTGTGGTGGGGTTAGTTTATGGTTTTGGTTTCCATATTTATCATAAATTGCACTTTTTGTCACTGTACTTGTCTAATCCTCTATTTTGCAGCTTCTATAGCCTCATACAGGCTCATACGGTAACATTTTTTAGTGCATTTTTTTAAAAAAGTGCATGATTTTTTGTCTAGTTTCTAAATCTGTAATCATTTTTTTAATTTTCTATATTTTCTAATGCTGACCAATATTTTTCTTTGTTGTAAGTGAGATTATCTTTTGATTACAGCCTAAAAGTGGTTTGCAGGACGTTGTAAAAGAAGACTAAAGCACAAACTACTGATGATTTGTCTTCCAGGTTTCCTTTGATTGATAGAATGCTAAACATTCTACTTGCATTTTTTTTTGTTTTTATTAAAATAGGAAGCCACATGCAAGACATATTAAAATGAACTTCTATCTGATGTTTTAGGAATGGCAATAATATTAGGAAATTATGATCTCACCCTTTTGGGATGAAAAAAAATCTAGAAACACTATTTTCATTCATTGTTTGAGATCTCCAACTTTAGAGGGCTTATGGGAAAAATTACTCACCCTTGGAGAACAACCCAAGTGAGAACAAGCTAACACCAAGCTTCTTTGACTCACTATAATAAAAATTCTTCCTCGAGACCAAAGCCTCAGAAGATAAGTGGCATTTGAGCTTATAATCAGCTCTCACCTAACACAAAGCAGTGCCTTTGGGTCTCAATCACGTATCGTGAACTGCTTGTGCTAAGGTGCTCTATAGGGTTAGCAACCTTAATCATTCTTGCACAAACACAGAGGTTACACTTAAATGAAGACCCTTACTAAAACCCTTTTCATTTAGTGGCCAAAATCCATTTCTACTTTTTGATACGGGCATTGTGAGATGTACATTCCTAAGAAACTTCTCATGTACCCCTCTTGTTGAGATAGTAAATTTATCAGGATCCTCGGATCTTGAGAAATTTGAAGCTTGGTAGGCTCGAGAAGTGTGTGTCGTGGAGGGGAGCCAGTGTTGCCAAGCTTCTAACTGTCTAACTTGAATGTGTATTTTATTGTAAGAGGATTCAAACAAGTATTATCCATTTATCACCACCTAGGAATAGGATTCAATTTTTGTGCCTGGTTCTACAATATCTCCACAATGTGTCTTGTGTGAGTGAAACACCAAAACAATCAAACAAACTCAAAATCTACACTCTTAGGTGTTAAACTGTCAAATCTTGTTTGAGTTTCTTCATCTAGTGTCAAAACTCTAAAAATCAGTCGAATTGTTGTTCAAGTTGGTATTATGTCATGAAGGTTTTGTCCAAATTTTTACAAATCTGCGTTCTCACCAACATCACTACTAGTTTTTTCATTGATTGCAATCTATTGATGGTTTGACTCTCTTTCTGTTTCAAGATTTGAATTTTTGTGCTAGTCCAAGTGACTTGTTATCTTAATCATCTTTGTCCATGTTGTCCTTATCCTAAGTTCCGAGAGCAGGTTCATTAACCTTAACTCAATATCAAAGTCTTTGCTTCTCCCTTTCAGTTAGACATTATCTCTTTTGTCTTTTGGTATTGGACTTAGTTAGCACTTTAGATATCATTTCAGCACCTATCAGGAAATGAATTGATTGATCATACCTCCTCTTCAATCTTCTAAGAAATTACATCAAGACACTCTTACAATGTTTAAAAGAAAATGGGCTAAACCTTATGGTCCTAACAACTCAAAAGAAGAGATTCTTATGGCATATTTATAAAAATAGCTTCAAACTTTGAAATTTGAACTCCATGAATTAAAGGGAAAAAAGGATACTCCATCCAACAAGTCCTCATCGATATTTCCTTTTCTCTACGATCATGAGTCATTCATACTTCCTTTCTCTTCAAACAAAGAGGCATATAAGTACAACAAACCCATCGTTGATCGAGAACAATTTCATGACCATCCTATCTTTGATCAACAGAGTGGCTCCAAAGTCCTAAAAGCTTTTGAAAACACCATGAAGTCTCCCTACAAAGGGATTAGTAACCTCATGAAAGAAAAACCTTGAGTTAAATTCAAGAGGGACTTCACTCCTTTGGGACAATCATATGAATCAACATTGAAAAAATTTATTGAGCATGATCTCATCACATTACCTCAAGTCACATCATGTGGATTGAAATTATTGAGTACCTATTGTGCATATCACCAAAGAAATGAGCATAAAAATTTAGATTGCATGGAGTTACAACATAAAATCCAAGATCTTCTTGATGATGACATAATTGAAGTGGAAAATCCTAATGTTTCATCTAATCTCAAGCATGATCAATATCAGGAATCCATGTCTAGTAATCATTCACATATCACATCTACTTCTTCCACCATTCCTCCATCTCCTAAATCTTCACAACCAACCACACCATCTCTATCAAAGAATGATCCTAATGATGACTATGTCTACCCTCAAGGACTACCTCTAAAAGAAATACAAACTAATCAGCATACAACTGCAAGTCTTTCTCAGGCTTCAAATATCATAGACCCAAAGCTTCCATGTGCTTCAATGCTTATCACGCCTACTCCAAATAATTGTCCATCAACCTGTCAAGAATCCCTCATACAGATCAAAAATCCTACCTCATCCTTAGAAGTGGCTCCATGTCAAGAGGGCAATCCATAGTGTGAAGAAACAAATATTAGTAATGATCAAGATCAAGACACCATCCATCCTTATCCAACAGTTGACCAAAGTTACATATCTCAAGAGTCCCATGATGGTTTCATAATCCCCTTCTATTTCTTCCAAGAAGATAGCCCTCCATCTCCCAAGAAAGATCAAGATATCCTTTCCACCATTTCTAATGAGTCCACCATTTCTAATGAGCCTATTGAAAATCAAGAGTAAAGTACCCTTTCTAAACCATCTAATGATCCTTGTCAAGATCAGAACATCACATCGTCCCCTTGTCATATTCTTCCATATCCAGAACCATTATTCCTCCAAATCCCTTGCAGAACAATAAATCCCCTCAAGCTTCATTTCCTCCTATTAAAATTTCTCCTATCAAATCTACTTATGCACCTATGGATATAAAGAGGAATTATAAAGAGAAGAGCCTTGGTCATGCAGCTCCCTCTAAAGATGTTGATATCCATTTGACACCTTATCTCCCTCCATTTAAACATAAACATCATCCTTCTCCATCCTCCAAGTCCATTCTTGGTCCCTATATCCCAAAGCTCAAACTATCAAACCTTCCATCTATATTAGGTCCTTATATCTCCCCATCCACCATGCCTATAACTACTAGTTTGTCATCCACTTACCCTATCCCCTATCAAGATAAACAAAGACATGCATCCTTGAAATCTCCCTATCAACAGTTCCATATGAACCATCCATATCAACCCTATTCAACCACACTCCCCAAGTCTTTTGGAAGCAATTTGGATGTACAATGAAAAAATCACAAATACAACAATCCACTTACATATGAAGATTGCCACGTCCAATCTAATCGACATGTGACTACAAAGAAAAAGGAAATATTCAAGAGACCACATAGGTCCACTGAGAAAAGAATAAAATCAAATAAAATATGGGTTCCTAAATCCATCATGGAAGAATTGTGTTCTAAACCATCTTAAAGTAAAGGAAAATCAAAATCTATGTGGATTCCTGATTCTCTTCTGAAGGACTTGGATACAAAAATAAAATCAAAAGTTATGTGGATTCCCAACTCTCTCTTAAAAGACTTGAATAAAAAGGAAAAGTCAAAGTTGCCATCCAAGCTTAAAAATTCTTCCACTTCATCTCCATCTAAACATCTCCCATATTCTAACTCTATTTTGGTTTCTCATGTCCCAAAATCCATTACCTTGAATACTTCACCCCCTTATCCATCCATCTTGGGTCCTCGCGTACCAAGATCCATGTCCACTCATACATCAAAGCCTCAAGTTATTCCATCCATTTTTCCTCCATCCATCCACTACCCTTCAAGGGGCATGTCAATGTTGATCTTATTTCCATTTCCATTTCCATCTACCCCTATACAAACTTTTCAATACCCTATCCAATATCCTGCACCTACCTCCTACCCATCTATCTCATATCCTTCCATTCCTCTTATCTAATCCATCACATAAATCCTTGGCTACCATCTTGCTTATCCTCCATATCATTTTTCTCTACCATCACCCTATCATCATCTTTGATAATACTTTCAGCGGCCTTGGCCCATCACAAAATATCTTTCAAAGAAGAAATATCTAAAGAGAAAGAAGCTTAAGTTCCTCCATAAAATCAAAATTTTAAAAAAAAAAAAAAAAAAAATGTGCCTTGGTGAAAACTTGGTAAACAGGCACTTTGGTAGAAAAAGTAAAGAAAAATCAATCTGTCCTATGGTGAAAACCACTTCTTGTGATGTCTTAAATATGTACCATGACAAAAACCTGGTAAACAGGCATCGTGCGTAATTACTCCTACTTGCACTCTTCACTTGGGGGAAATTTCCTTCCATGTCATCTTATCCATCATATCTTACATCCATCTGGCACATGAGTATCCACATTTCTTCCTATGATCTTGACAAGTTTGAGCCTATCCATGAACACACATGTATCCTAACATTCATTATCCTTTCCATCAGCCTATTCACTTTCTCTCATCCATGGTACCCTATCGTGATTTTTCTTATCCAAATTAAATAATCCCTATCCATAAACACCCTTTTCACTAATCCAAACCATCCACTCATATTCTCCATCACCCTTTATCTTTATCATGCTATCCTATCCTATCAAAAATTGACCCCTTGGTCTTGATCAAAATGAAGAACAAAAAATGCAAA
This sequence comes from Thuja plicata, assembly GCA_018584345.1. NCBI lineage: Eukaryota > Viridiplantae > Streptophyta > Pinopsida > Cupressales > Cupressaceae > Thuja > Thuja plicata. The sequence goes on from MU225941.1 coordinate 1,081,549, forward strand.
ATTGTTTCTCAAAAACTTCTTGACATGTCCATTATTTTGGACAACATGATTTTCATGACATCAGGTCATTATCCTATATCCTATCCAACATCACTCCATGAGCCTTTATAATGGTATTATTTTTCCCTATCTTGGTTAATCTTGAGGAGACTTTCCTTGAGGGTTTCATTCACCTTCTTTATCCATCATTTTATGTTCACCTCATCCATCAGCTTTCTAATCCATCTTTAATGTTCTATACCTTGCTATATATTGGGGGAAAAACAATGTGATCTTGCTTCAGAATGAACACTCTGGTTCTTCTAAGAACCCTCATGGCTTGAAATCAACCCAGAGTCATATTCTGAGGGAAATCAAATTAGATTTGTCCTCACAGTATGAGTCAATTCAGTTATCTTCAGTCAGAGTTTTTTACCATGGGGCATAGGTCCCCAAATTTTATTACATCTTTGGCTTACACTAGAGTCAGTAATATTTTCATTTCTGAAGGACATCTCGCTACTGACACAATAGGTGTTTCTCAACACCCTAATCAAATGTGTTTCTTAACACTGTCTTTGGACACATCTGTGTTTCTTAACACACATTAGGTATCGCAAACATGAAAAATGGATCGATAGCACTCAAACACATCACACTCACAAGAAAAATGATGTTTCTCAACACCTCCTACATATACACATATGAAAACTTTGAAACTGGATGAAGTATGCTAAACTTCTACTTGTATGTTGCCTATTCTCATTGACTTTCATTAATATTTTCTTTGTTTACTCCTTATTGGTCCCAATTATGCTACAACATCAAATAAATAGGGTGTATGTGATAAGAGCTCATGCATTAAGGCATAAAATCCTCACATCCCTTGATTCTATTTACTTGCACACCATGGTGAGGTCAGAACTATCTCCTTGATATTTATTGCTCTACTTGTTTACGTAAGCTCACACTCATGGTTATCTTGACTTTGAATGCCTCGATACTAGTGTACTCTTCTAACATCATGTAGAAACAACATTTAGGTCATCTTGGCTTTTGTTCTATGATGCTTATGTTAGTTTCTCATATCTTATCCAATGAAATGCATATTCACATTCTTATGGTTGCAGTGGCACCAATAAGGATTGTATCAACTTTGATGTTCCAAAAATGCCTGATGATGAAAATTTTCAATGCTAAAGGTTTGGTGACTACACCTTAGGTTTCATTCATGTTACTCTTGCATATGCATCTATATGGTGTTGAAATCTACATAATATTGATATCTTTCTCCAATATGAAAGATCTGAGGTTCTTATCAATCAATCTTCCTTTTTCCAAGTGGTCAGTTGTGTGTTGATTGAAATGAAATGACACCCCTGGCTAATTGGACTGTCCTGATTCCATTTTCAGGAATCAAAAAATTGAAATCTGAAATCATCTTACTTGTCATTTTTGACATTTGACTTTTTCAGTCAACTGTAGCTGACTGCTTGCAAAATCAATCTTCTAGACTTTGAACCAATAGAAATCTCTCATACTTTTCTTCCAGTCAATCCATGTATCATACTTTTGGTCAATCTAGTCAAAAGACCCCCCATCAAATACAATTTTTTTCCTAACCACTTGGGACCTATTTCTAATCAGATCAACTTCTTCTTGCATCATGTTATTAATCAAATTACTTCTCATCATTAGGGCACCAAGCCATATTTTGATTTCTCTCCTGAGGGGGCAGTATCAGGACATCAACATTCTAGTGATCATATCCTCAATAAAAACCCCATCACTTGGGGGATCTCAACTTCATTGTATCAAATCAAGTTGAGATCATTTTAAATCAAAGGCAATCTAATCAATGGTCTTATACAGTGGTGAATACACTAAAAAGAAAACAATATTGGTCTTATACGATCTATTCATTATTGAAACCAGATACATTGATCAAATTGGCATCATCGCTTCAAATCAAGTCAATTTTCTTGCTAATAAAATCTCTTAAACGGTAATCACTTTCATCACTTCAAATCAAACTGGTTATTCATTCAAACCAATAAAAAGGTTTAAGATTTCTTGAAAGGTGTTCAGTTTCATCTCTTCAAATCAAATTGAGCATTCTATTTTATATCTTTTGATCAATCTTCATCCAGTCAAGCTTGAAGTCGATCTTCTTTAAAAGAATTGTTTCATCGCTTTAAATCAAACTATTCTGGGTCTTCTCGCTAACAAGTTATCGCTAACAAGTCTTTGAATTATTGCACTTATTGCACATCAATTCAAAGAGGGGCAAATGTAATAACCTAAAAGTGGTCATCTAAACCCTAAACCCCTAATCTCAATCACTTATCAAGAAACCCTAATCTCGATTATTCCTAATTCCTAAAACAAATAGGCAATTCATCAAATTCAAGCTAATCTGACCTAAACCCTAGGTCCTAATCAATTATCACACTTGATTAATTAATTAATTCCTAAAATCACATTACATTGGCAAATACACTTTGTACTAATTATTTAATTGATATTCTAATATATTAATTAAAGAAAATTGCTAAATTGTTAATAAAATCTAAAAAGGAATTAAATTAATTATATAAACAAAAACGTGTGTTCAAAATCATTTGAACATTTAAAAAAATGCATATGACATCATCAAATCTAGTTAACTGATTATCAAATTGGAAAATATCTAGTTCCATTTAGTTAACTGATTCTTATCTATTTATCATTTTGGAAACAAAGTTGTTAACTGAAAATGATTTGGGAAGTTTCCAAAATAATTGATCAGTCAATTCAGTCAACTGAATCTCTCGAACAATCATCATCTTTGCACATGTATTGTGCTTCTTCATTCAAATTTGAGCCACTCTTTTATTTCGATCTCAACCTTCGATTCAACATAGATTTCTATAAAAGAGAACCTATTTTCCTTCACAAGGATCCTAATTTTTCACTATCATTATTTTTCTATTTTTAGCATTCAAGCATTATGCATTCTTAGTTTTCAATGGCTTATTTTTAGTTTAATTTTTTTCAAATCATGCAAACTCCATAATCTTAGAGAACATTTGATTTTGGGTTTTAAAATCAATCGTACATTTCATTTGGTGCTTTAAAATAAACTCTTAATTAGCTTGGATGAACAACAAATCTGCATTTTCATATAATTTAGAATAAACCATTTAGCTTTCTTTAAATCCTTTGTTTAGGATTTGGTGTAGTCATTGTTTCTTGCAATGACCTGAGAGAAAGATTCAAACTCCTTCATACTAGAAGGAAATGAGCCGATGTCGGTTAGCCTAGATCATTTCAGTATTTTGATTTTGTCATTTTCTAATAAGCTAACCCCATAATGGTTCATTGAAGTGTGTGTTTGCAGCTACAGGTACCCGACACAAAATCACATGCATAGGGAATAGGAGCCATTGTAGGTTGATGTGTAGGAATATTAGGGAATAAAGGCATTGGTGGACTTGAATCTAACCTCCCACCTTGTATGAAACAATTTTCAGCCTTTATGTAAATATCATAGGAAGCTGGTAAAGTGTCTCCACCCATTGTTTGAAAGGTAGTAGAATATCATTGTTGAAGGCTTTGAGATAATACAAGAATGCATTAACAGGGGAAGTATTCATTGAAGCAACTATTCTATCCCATGTTTTTGTTCAATCTATAATTAAAACGAGTCTGAACTCATGGGGGTATCTCTTAATTGTAGTTATCTACTCTAACAACGACAGGTGATCACTTATATCCTCGAAGTGCTTGTATAGTATTTCTTCTAACTCGTCCCAATCATGGATAAAGTTATGTGGAAATCCTTTATACCTCTATGGGGATTATCCTTTCAATGATGAAGCTAAAATTCTAACAACAACATCATAATCTATAACACCATGTATATTGCGGATGTTTGAAACTACTTGAATGTGTTCCATTGGGGAAATAGAAGTTTCACCAATGAAATTGGGTAAACTCTTAAGTGTAGACATTGGTATATTGTTCCTTTGGGATAATATAAGAGGGTTACCACAATTAAAGGTGGAAAAAATTGATTCCTAGGGGTATCCATGTAGAAAAATGGTATATTCAATTGATTTGATGGTATCCTAGGTTGTGTTCTTATCATAGGAGGAGTAGAAAGAGATCTACTTGGTATAGATGTTGTTTTTGAAATCCTAACAGGTGATAGAGAAAGTCTATTTTTTCTTCTTCACGAATTTGAAAATGAGAGTTGAAAAAACTAGAAATTACCTCTAGAAGATTCCCTTGCTTGAATCCTGGGCATGAATATAGAAAACCTGGTCTGAGAACCAAAATGTAGAGTTAGAGTCACCAAGTGCTTGAAGTGAGCCTCTTGAAGGCTGAGATGCTAAGAGAAGCACTAATTTCCTAGCATGATTATTGAATTTATTTATTTGACACCATCAAACCAACATATATTCTTGAATAAATTGAGATTCAGTCCCATCGGAAATGCCAAAAGTTGTTAACAAAAAAGTCTATACCATTTTTTAGGTGGTGATTAGTGACCTAAAGAACCTCATGAAACATGGAAACAATCTCTCAATGTGGGACTTTCTTAATGAGATTGAGTCTTTGGAGAAGGTCAACTTCCTTTACAACCAGGGTGCATCTAACAACTAATTATCTTGAAGCGAAAAGGGAAAGAAAGATAACTTGAAATTAAATAGGGTGGTACACTAGATTAAATGTTTTGATTTCCTCCTACCTAAAACTACACTTGATTTTGACAGAAAATTGTAACTTCACTATTCAAACAGTTATCAACCTTAGTTTAGAGTGGAGGTAAGAGACTAGTTCAATCATATGAGGGATATAATTATCCACTAATGGGATTGAATCAATCTAATATTTACTCAACACAGAGAGATTAGATGATGAGATACATCCAAATATGTAGGCTAAAAATGCACTAAACATTTGAATTTTAGAATAGGAAAATAATGATTTTATTAAATTCAGACAAGGCAAGATTATAGTTATAGATCATAAAAGAAACTTTCTAATAGAACCAGGGAAGAGATCTCTTGAAAATATTTACAAACATTTCCTTTATAGATTAGGCATAACTCAGGATAAACACTAGAGTTCAAACCCCTACCTAGGTCAAGTGACAGACAGATCAGATCAGGAAGAGATTGATCTATGAATTAAACACTGAAGAGATAGAAACAACCAAACAATAAATACCCCTGAAACTAAAAGGGAATCCTATCTCTCTAATAGAACTTGATAATTACTCTGGAAGCATGTAGGAGTGACTTCGGCTATTTGCAACCATAGGAAGTGACCTCTACACTAGAAGCAACCCTAGTAATAAACATGGATCACCAAAAGTCATTATTATGTAGTTTGTTAGTGTATGGGATCGATCTCGAGCCATATTCTATCATAAAGGCACTGCTAGGAAAGAAATCAAATCAAAATGATGAGGATAGATGGGCACTGGGGCAACAAAAAAATCATTAATGCTCTTCTTGTTACCGCTGAGAGTTATACTCATAAAACATCTCATTTCTAGTGCCAAAACTAACCTCCATAACCATCAGAGAAAACCCTCCACAATATCCTATTACTTATGATGAATAAAATGATATATTGCAAAAGAACCATCGAACATCAGAAAATATCATAGAAATTCCTTTGACAAAGATAGTTCTTCCATTGCTACCTATGGAGATATCAAAGAGACCATGGTAGATTTTCCCAGATAGAGCCTATCAGTATAGCATATACTATCGGCCCACAAATTTGGTCACCTCTTGTCAGTACAAGCTATATCGATAGAAAAAAGATTATAAGTGTAACCTACAATGATAAACCCTTGAACAATCTCAAGATTCACCCATACCCAACCCATCAACACAACACTTGCCAATGGAACCCATTAGCATAACTTGCACTATTGGCCCACCATTTTTATCACTCGTGACAGTCAAAACTATACTGGTAAACTTCATCAATAATACATTCTAATGATTCACTGACAACCAACCTCTTTGTTGGTTCTTTCTCGTGGCTATGTCAATATGACCTATGCCAATGAACTTTATCTACATAGCTAACACTATCAGCATACATAATTTATCAATCTCAAAAGTCAAAACTATGTCGATAATATTCATCGAAAAGAGTTTCACTCTCTACGCTGATATATAACCCTTGAACCTAATGAGAAATTTGCTTTGGATTTTGGGGAAACCACATACCTTCTATGTCGATGCCCCTCCTTGACCCTATTGAAATATGGTAAGACCATATCAGTATAACCTGAGATATGTTACATCGATATGCTTTATCTGAAATACCCTTAATAAATTAGCGATATAGTCCTTCTCAATTGGAACTCTGTGTTCCTGAGGATAAACCATAGGAACAATAGTAATAAAATGTCAACAAACACTTCTATCGATACACCATTACTAATAGCCAAAACTTAAGTGAACCATTTCAATACATTGGATATGTTGACATCAATGACAAATTAATGACAACAACAAGAATAACATCAACCTCTCATTTTAACCAATGTAAGGTGTGAAGAAATTCAACTATGGGAAAGTCAATGAAGATCTACACTTATAAGAGAAGAGTCCAGTGATAATGGTTGTGGTGAAAAGGCTGTAATAGAACTTGTTGTTAAGATTGATAGTGTTGTGTAGTGTTAACCAACTAATGGTAATTGTGATGAAGACCAATTTCAGAAGAATACAAGCAAGTAGAATGGTTAGATCACTTGTTAGTTTGTCGTTGATGTCAAGCAATTGATTTCTGGTTTATATTAAGTTTCCATATCATTCAGAGAGGAACTTAATTGGGCAAATAATAAAGATAAAAAAATGATAAGGAACTATTGGTATAATTATTTTTACTTAACATTTGATGTTGTCAAGTTGGTAAAGAAGAAAGGTCAAGTCTATAAATGGAACAACCCAGTTATTAAGAAATGAAGTGTTTGTCAGTTGAGAAAAGAAAAGATAGCCACTGAGTGAAGTTGATAACTGAGCAAGGTCAGTTACCATGCAAGGTTGGTAACCGAGAGAAGTCAAATACCAATAAAAGATATTCATTGAAGTCACAAAGCACAGAATAGAGCATGAACATAGATTGAATTCAAGGAGCATAACAAATTTAATGCAAAGGCATGCAGATCAAGAAGTTTCTAAGAATGAAGATGAATTATTTTAAAATATCTACGGTCATGAAAAGTCAAATTCAAAATAAGTGATGTAGATTAAGCAGCAAAAGAAAGTTGTGAGTTCCACGAAAAACTGCAAGTCACAAGGCATAGTTAACTGCTTAACTGAGTTGTAGATACATTGTATCAGGTCATTTGAGATGATCGGATGGCTGAGCACGACTGATGGAAAACCTAATCAATAGGATTAAGAGGCAAAATAGAGTCCTATATATTGATGAGTCTATATGTTTATATAGAGTTGTTGGCAAATTAAATAGTTGAAGAGATACCAAGAAAAGTAGTGAACGAGTTGGATAATCACTCTAGAAGAGAGACTGATGAGTTGATGAGTTGTTGGTATCAGTAAGTTTCAAAGGGAGAATAAAGGATCTGATCAAGCAAAGTATAGTTGTAGAATCACAAGTCATATTAGTACAGTGTTTCTTACTAAAATTTGTAATAGAAAATATGTTAACCAAGCAGACCTAACAAGTCCTTTTTCCAATCCCTTAGAAAGGTAACATTCTAGGATGAATGTTTAAGACATCTAACTAAGATACTCCTAATAGGGTGAAGATTTTAACAGGCCTAAGGTAAATCCCCTAATAGAGTCACATCTAACAAATGTGTATTGTAATATTTAATAGGATTGGCTCTTAACCAAGCATACTTCAGAAGAGTATTTCTTATTGTGGGTGACAATTCCCATGAAGTTTCTTTCCCAAATTGGCTTTCCTCATTAAATCTCATGTTACATGTGATGCTTGATAACTGTGAATGTTATTTTCTTATGTTATAAGCTTTTTTTATCAAATTTTTGAAGAGTTTACAAGTTTCGGTTGATGTTGTTGTTTGAATCACTGAGTTGAATCAAAGGTTTAGATTTAAAGTATTAAGGTTCATTATTTTCTGATTCACTCCCCCTCTCAGTGAACCATCTTTAGTAGGGTAAAAAAATAGTGTAGGTTAGAAACATTATCAAGAAAAGATCTCTTAAATATTGTAACGAGTATTATGTTCATTGTCTCTGAGATAGCAGTTGTAAGTTCTGAAGCAATGAGTGATGACATGTAACTGATTGAATGTTTGATAATGCTAAGTTGAAAGATAATGTAGGTCATTAAATTAGTTAATGGACTATATTTTCATTGATGTCAACTTGATATCATCTATACAGTCATGTACATAATGCCAAAGAGTTCAGAGAAACAAAGGAACCAAAGTTATGCTTTCAACAATGCATAAAATTCAAGTATTCACTAAGTGAAAAACAACACCGACAGAGTGCACACTGACAGAAAGAGAAAAGAGCAGTCACAGTGATACCCAATGATCAAAAGCATAGAGTTTCCCGATGAAGCAAACTACAAAATGCCCAACAAGACAAGTCAGAAGGTTGCCCAATGATCAAAGATATAGAGTTGCCCGACAAGTAAAATTCCAATGATGCTCGACAGATGGAGATCATGAAGCTAATTGGAGTCTTATCGATAGATCAGTCAGTATCACCAACAACTAATTGCAGTGGTTACCGATACAACCCAGAGTTCAGAAAATGACAAAATATCTAGCTGACAGAGCTAAAAATAGACTTAACTGGTTGTCTTTTTTATTTTATTCGACCAGAGATAAGTGATTGATTTAAAGCTGATTTGTATAGTTAGAAAGAAGATATCTAAAAGTCAAATCAAGAGTTATGCTTTAAATCTAATTGGCTGGATTGTTTATCACGCCAAGAATCAAGAATCAAGAATTGAGAAATAATGAATATTATGTCTATATAAGAGACAAGCCTAATTCATTTAGGAATGGGATTAAGGGGAGTGAATAGAAAGAGGATGCTGAAGAGAAACATATGAAGAACAACTTCATATAGTGCTGATCAAACAAGCTGAAGGAAGAGCTAAGGAATTCTACAGACACCGACGAACAGTAAGCACAACATCACATAGCACAAAGTATGGAACACAAGGATTGATTTGATACATTGGTCAGAGAGGTAATGTACTTAAATAGATATGAAAATCTAAAATTCAAGTTGAAATATGAATAGGTCATAGTATTTTAGCTAAACCATTGAAGCATCAAGTCTCTTAACTGATCAGGACTTAACAGTCTTCTATATATTGAGGTACATCTCAACGAGTGCCAAAAAGGTTTATTCATGAAAGCAGCATTGGACTTTCCCGATACCTATTGATAGTATAAGAAGGAAGCCAATTCAAGGATGGTAGCAATAGATGCCCGATACTAAGTGACAACCTCTATGTATAAAATCCTTTAACAAGATCACACTTAACAGTGTGTTTGTAACCTTTAACAGGGTTGGCTCCTAACAGGGCTCACTTCAAAAGAGTGAAAATTTGGGGTACCGGTCCCAGTAGTTTTTTTCCCTTAACATGGTTTTCATATTAAAATTCATGTGTTATGTGTGAATGATTCATTTTTTTACTATCTTGCATCTTACATAGCTAACTCTAGATTGATCAGTATACTATGCTTATTTACTAAGTTTCACAAAATAGTTATACTACTTATCGGTAATCAAGAAAGAATAAGGATTGACAGAGAAAACTGATAGACAGTTAATCATTATTAGTATTTCATGGCATGAATCTTGTAGGGACATAATAATATGAGATTTATTGATTGGTGGTTAAGTTTGAAGGATAAATTGTTGAGGCCATTGATTCACCCCCCATCTCAGTTATCACTAACAAATGGTATCAGAGCTTGTGTACTTAGAAAGGAAGGTTTCAAGACCTAAGTCAAGATCACAAGATGAATAGACACGATGTGCCCAAGTTGAACAAAGACAACTTTTCTTCATGGAAAAGCAGGATAAGACTCCACTTATTAGGTATTGGTAATGATGTTACTCAATTCCTAGAAACTGAATATGTGTTGCCCGTAGGAGTATTAATAGTAGATCAATTGAGAGAGAAGCATGAGCACAACTGCATGGTCATAGAGAATTCTTCCTCACTCTCTGATACTAAATTTGAAGATGTCAAAGATTGCAAAACCGCAAACAAGATGTGGGACAAACTGAATCTTGTACATGGAGGTGATACAAATATTCTGAGAGCCAAGGTAGAAAGCCTTAGAGGAAAGTTTGATGATCTCAGAATGAAAGAAGGAGAAAACATCACATAGTACATCATAGGAATCAAAGAAGTAGTCAACGCTATACAAGGAGTTGGAGGTACACTTGAAGGGGAGACAGTGGTAACTAAAATCTTAAGAACCTTACTACATGTATATGCTATTAGAGTTTCTTCCATTCAAGAAATGAGAGCAGTAGAAAACAATATAGTTACTCTTGATAGCTTAATTGGTAGACTGATTTCTTTTGAGATGAATAACTTTGATAATAGTGTCTTACCAAACTTAGAGTTTGCATTTAAATCTTCTATGAGAATAAGAAAATCAAGTCATAGACACACATCTAGAAGAGATAGTGAAAGTGAAAGTAAAGAAGATGATCTAGATGAAATAGAAGCACTTATAACTAGATGAATGGAGAGAGGCAAAGGTAAATAAAAAGGCAAGTTACCACTTGTATGCTTTAATTGTAAAGAGATTGGACACTTTCCTGCAAGATGTCCTATAAGAAGAAAAGATGACAGAGTTAATGATAGATATTTTCAGAAGAAATCTGACAGAGGTGATATCAAAGATTATAGAAGTCACCAACAATCAGAAAGAAGAGATACCCAAGATTACAAGGACAAAGGTAAGAAATCCAGCTACCTAGCTACTTGCAAAGATGAAGATACTGACACCAAACCTGATGAAGACATCGAGATGGTGTTTGTGGATGTGAAAGATGAAAGGTATGTAGAAACTGCACTCATATCTAAGGTTAGTAGGAATGACATCTGGATTATAGATAGTGGCTGCACTCACCACATGACCGGTGACAAAGAAAATTTTAACAATTTTGAGTATTATAATGGTGGTACAGCAAGAATGGGTAATGATACACCTTGTCCAGTTGAAGGTAAAGGAACTATAATGTTGAATAACTTGATTAAATGTGAAAATGATTATTGGGTAAAAGGATTGAATTATAATCTATTGAGTGTTTCTCAGCTAAATAATTTAGGTCACAGAGTAGCATTTGAGAATAACAAGGCAAAGATCTTCAATGAATCAAGAAGATTGATTAGTACCGATGAAAAGACAAAAGGTAACTTATTCTATCTGAATAATACTAACACCACTTCCTTAATGACTAGAAACAAAGACATATGGTTGTGGCACAAAAGATTGTCTCATGTGAATTTTGGAAACATGATGAAAATAAGCAGAAGGAGAAATGTAAGAGGCTTACCGACGATGTTAAAGTCTGACAACATCATGTGCAAGAATTATCAAAAAAGTAAGATGAAAAAGTCTAGTTTCAAAAGTAAAACCCATACATCTGATGATATTCCAGAATTATTCCATACTGATCTATGTGGACCAATGAGGAAAAAGAGTTATTATGGAGATAGATATTTTATTCTCTTTGTTGATGATTACTCTAGAATGATGATAGTTATATTTCTAAAAGATAAATCTGAAGCATTCAAGATGTTTAAATGGTATAAGGCTATGGTAGAAAAATAAAGTGGTAAGAATTTGAAATGCTTGAGATCAAATAGAGGAGGAGAGTTTATATCAAATGAATTCACTAATTTCTGCAGTGAGCATGGTATAAAAAGATAGGTTTCTGCACCAAGAACACCACAGCAAAATGGGATTGTTGAGAGAAGGAATAAATCCATAGTTGATTATGCTAGAATACTGATGATAGAGAAAGGCATCACCCAAATCTTCTGGAGGGAAGCTGTCAGTACTGTTGTCTACACATTAAATAGAGTACAATTGAAGAAGGACACAAAGAAGATACCCTATGAGCTATGGTATGGTAAAACACCCAATGTAAGTTACTTCAAAATATTTGGTAGTCAATGTTCTATCTTAAAGGATGATATAAATGGAAAGCTTGATGCCAAGAGTGATGAAGGTATCTTTCTAGGGTATTCCACCAAGAGCAAAGCTTATAAATGTCTTATCAAGGCTTCTAACAAAATTCTTGAAAGTGCAAATGTAAAGATAGATGAATTTGCAAAAAAGAACGAGTTGGAAAGCACAATAGAACTAGAGGAATACAACAAGTTTGTATACTATGAAGAACCCAACACTCTGCCTGAGCAACAGTGCTTAATTCTAGAACAATAGAATGTTATAAATGATGGTCAGACTACAATTACCGATGGTCAAGATAATGATCAAAATAATGTGCAAGGTGAAGAAGGACAGAATGAAGATCAAAATGATGATCAAGATGATACACAAAGAGCTAAACCTGTACTTGCAAGATATGTAAGAAGGAACCACCCAGAGATCTGGATCATAGGAGATAAGAAATCTAGTACAAGAACAAGCAGTAAGTCTTTAAACTCAAATTTTTTAATTTGTGAGTTTGAGTCAAAATCTGTCAATGCTGCACTTGATAATGAAGAATGGATAAGTGCTATGAATGATGATATTGAGCATATTGAGAATAACAAGACATGGTCACTTGTGCCAAGACTAGATGAAAAGAATGTCATTGGTACAAAATGGATATTCAGGAATAAGCTCAATGAGAATGGGGAAGTCACAAGAAACAAAGAAAGACTAGTATGCAAGGGGTATGCACAAGAGGAAGGTATAGGCTATGGAGAGAAATTTTCACCCATTGCTAGGCTAGAAGGTGTAAGAATACTACTTTCTTATGTTGCATTCAAAGGATTCAAGGTATACGAGATGGATGTCAAGTCAACATTCCTAAATTGAATACTTGAAGAAGAGGTATACATTGAGAAACCATAAGGGTTTGTCAATCCAAGCAAGAGAAACATGGTATGTAGACTTTACAAAGCCTTGTATGGATTGAAAAAAGCTCCTAGAGCCTATTATGAATGACTTCATTTCTATCTTATAAGTATTGGATTTGTAAGCACTAGTGAAAACATTAATCTTTATTTAAGGGAAGATACTGATGCTAACACTTTGATTGCTGAAATATTTGTAGATGACATCGTATTTGGAGGCACTGATATGCTATGAAAATCATTTTCTAATGAGATGAGAAAAGAGTTTGAGATGTTTATATTTGGAGAGATCAAGTTCTTTCTTGGTCTACAAATCATTCAACAAAGTGAAGGTATTTTCAATACACAGTCCAAATACATTAAAGAGGTCTTGAAAATATTCAAAATGGAAGATTCCAAACCAGTTGGAACACTGATGGCTACTGGATGTAAGTTGACAAAGGAAGAAAAGACAACAGAGGTAAATCAGACTTTGTATAGATTAATGATTGGAAAACTCATGTATGTTGTACACACTAGACCAGATATTGCACATGTAGTAGGAATTGTTGCTAGATTTTTTGCTAACCCCAGGGAATCACATATGTATATTGTAAAAAGGATTTTAAGATATCTGAAGAATACTGAGGAATATGTCTTATGATATAGAAGAGAAGGAAAATTTGAAATTAAGATGTTTACCAACCTTGATTGGGCTGGAAATCTTGACGACTGGAAGAGAACAACTGGAGGAGCATTCTTTATGGGTGACAGACTTGTCACGTGGATTAGCAAGAAGCAAGGATGCATCTCTCAGTCTACTGCAGAAGCAAAGTATGTTGCTACTGCTTCAAATTTCTCAAATATTGCATGGATCATACAGTTACTAGAAGGTATGCATATGAAGATCTTAGAACTAGTGATTATCTATTGTGATAACACCAGTGCAATAAACATTTCTAAGAATCTAGTCATGCATTCCAAGACTAAACACATTGCCATCAAGTATCATTATTTAAGAGAACAAGTTCAAGAAAAGGAAGTGACACTTGAGTATGTGCAATCAAAAGAGTAATTGTCTAATATCTTCCCCAAGCCACTGGCCAAGGATACATTTGAGTACTTGAGAAAGAGACTAGGTGTCAAACTCTTGTCTACCAGTCAGTTAAATGACTGAATGCTGCATCAGCCTACATATTGTTAGAATATCATTAATGTTTATGCAAGTAAAGAGATCAACTTCAAAGCTACATCTATATACAGATAGCTATATATCAGAACTGAGCACCATAGCATATTGTTATATTGCTGATGGATAAGGGAAATTTAAGGAATATATTATGGTTAAAAAATAATTGTTTGACATGAATGTTAGATATTTGTAAAATATTTTTTTGCATTGTTGTCAAAGGGAGAGAAATTATCCATATTATGAAATCATTCTAGAAATAGAAATAATTTATCCACTATCATATTACTCCAATAGGGAGGATTATATGCTTAGGAAGTGAAAATTGTATGGAAAGATTCTACAAAGGGAGAGTTGTTGACAAGAGAAGAAGACATCAAAAGAGAAGAATAGTCAAGGGAGAGAAATTGACACAAGGAGAGGACCTAAAACATCAGAAGAAAGAGAACTGCAAGAATCAAATCTAAGCTAAAATAGAGTTTACCAAAGGTCATACATTTATCAGTTGATAGAACAAAAAGATTGGTAGTTTGATGAATCTCAAGTGTTGTATTTCATATTGTATTAGAAATAATATAGTGTGATAATATAGTATGTTTCCATCAATGCCAAAGGGAGAGATTGATGACATGTAACTGATTGGATCTTTGACAATGTTAAGTTGAAGATAATGCAAGGTATTAAAATAGTTAACGTATTTTATTTTCATTGATGTCAACTTGATATCATCTATACGATCATGTATATAATGCCAAAGACTTTAGAGAATCAATAGAACAAAGGTTATGCTTTCAACAATGCATAAAATTCAAGTGTTGACTTAGTGACAAATAACACCAGCAAAGTGCACACCGATGGTCAGAGCAAAGAAGAACAGTCATAGTGATGCCTGGCGAGCTTAAGTATAGTGTTGCCCGACAAAGAAATACCACAGGATGCCTGACGAGAAAAGTCAAGAAGATTACTCGATGAGTAAAAATCCAATAATACCAAACAAATGGAGATCCAAAAGCTAACTGGAGTCACACCAAAGGAACTATCAGTTGTCACTGACAACTAACTATAGAGGTGACCGACGGAACAAAGAGTTCAGAAAATGACAAAATATCTAGCTAGAAAGAGCTAAAGATAGACTTAACTGGTTGTTTTCTTTGTTTTATTCAACCAGAGTTAAGTGATTGATTTAAAGATGATTTATACGGTTTTCAAGAAGATAATTATGAGACAAATCAGGAGTTATTCTTTAAATCTAATTGGCTGGATTGTTTTTCACGCCAAGAATCAAGAATCAAGAAACAATGAATATCATGTCTATATAAGATACAAGCTTAATTCATTTACAAATGGGGTTAAGGGGAGTGAATAGAAAGAGGATGCTAAAGAGAAACTAATGAAGAACAACTATATACTTTCCTGATCAATCAAGCTGAAGGAGACCTAAGGAATTCTACAGACACCGATGAATAGTGAGCACAACATCATAGAGAAGAAAGTGTGGAGAACAAAGAATTGAATTGATACATTGATTAGAGAGGTAATGTACTTAAATAGATCTGAAAATATGAAATTCAAAGTTGCAATATGAAAAGTTCATAGTGTTTTAGTTTAACCATTGAAGCATCAAGTCTCTTAACTGAGCATGACTTAACAATCTTCTATATATTGAGGTACATCCCAAGGAGTGCCAAAAAGGTTGATTCATGAAAGTAGCATCAGACTTGCCCGATACCTATTGATAGTCTAAGAAGGAGGTTGATTCAAGGATGGTAGCAATAGATGCCTGATACTAAGTGATAGCCTCTATGTATAAAATCCTCTAACAAGGTCGCACTTAACTGTGTGTTTGTAACCTTTAACAAGGTTGGCTCCTAACATGGCTCATTTCAAAAGAGTAAAAATTTGGGGTACTGGTCCCAGTGGTTTTTCCCCTAACAGGGTTTCTACGTTAAAAATTCATGTGTTATGTGTGTATGATTCATTTCTTTATTGTTTTGTATCTGACATAATTAACACTGGATTGATTGGTATACTCTTCTTATTTATTGAGTTTCGGTAAATAGTTATACTACTTATCAGTAATCAAGAAAGAATAAGGATTGACACAGAATACCGAAAAAAAGTTAATCATTATAAGTATTTCATGGCATGCATCTTGTAGGGTCATAATAATCTGAAGTTTATTGATTGGTGGTTAAGTTTGAAGGATAAAGTTTTGAGGCCACTGATTCACCCCCCCTCTCATTTATTACTAACAATTGGTATCAGAGCTTGTGTGCTTAGAAAGGAAGTTTTCAAGACCTAAGTCAAGATCACAAGATGAACAAATGAGATGTGCCCAAGTTAAACAAAGACAAATTTGCTTCATGGCAAAGCAGGATAAGACTCCACTTATCAGGTATTGGTAATTATGTTACTCAATTCCTGTTGGAGATTTACTTCTGGTAGCTAGTTAATTGTATGTTTGTCATTGATGACAACATATAATATATAGTAGTGCTCTATATGTACTTATGTGAATAATTTTATCAAGCCTTGCGTGGTTATGTTCATGTTGTAGACATGTTGTTTATGTTTTGTTCATACACACAGACTCAGATATCGAGTTTCAGTTGTGTTGTGTAATTTTGTTATGTGGTAGTTATAGTTTCTAGAGTTTGTCTGTATAGAGCCAACGTACTACATTGGTTCTCGAGTTTCACCTATCTTAAGGATATGCGTGTGTGTCATGCCCAAAACTAGGACAAAACACACACACAATTTTTTTTTTATAAAATACATAAGCATGTATAACTAACAACAGTTGAGTTGGAAAGGTCACAGCAAGGTAGAGTTAACCTTTGAGTTACAAGATATGTACGCAGACTGGATTAGGGTCATGCCACAAGAAGATGCAGAATTGGGGCATCAACTTGTTCCACGGGTTAGATGAATGCTTAACTCAGGTTGATCTGACTCTGATTCCATGTTTAAGATCATGATGGCAGTTAGTTGTTATGAACATATGTTGAATTAGGTTGACCTAATACTTACTTAACTCTTAACCTAGTTTACAACTTAATCCGTTCAAATCTTGTTCCAGTTTTCTTCCAACATTAACTACTAGCTCAAAACTTAGTTAAATTAATATTCTACTACTTTTAACAACATACATGAAACATTTATCAATTGACATGCTTAAAATTGAATAACAATTTCACTATACCGAACAACTATTAATTAAAATCTAAAAGCTGAAATCAAATCTGATTTCCTAACCTACCAACTTTAGTAATAAAATTATTTCCCTTTGATAGAAACACATGAATTCATAATCATCTATCCCTTCGCAAAAAAACTTTAAATTAACCTTTGATAAGATGATTAGATTATCCTCTAATACAAAATTTAAATTAACTTTTAATTGAAATCGAGCATAACCCCTAACCCCTTGAACACAAGAGTAACATAATCCCCTTTTTTATAATAAAATAAAAATTAACATTAACTATACATTTGAATAAATTGAGTAAATTCATTTCTCTAATAGACTAATCAAAACTTTAGGTCAAAATCTCGATTAATTTAATTCACAAATCTCACAATTTTTAAATAACCTAAACAACTAAAGTTAAGTATCTATTTAAAATGATTAATTATTATATTAATAAGTTGTTTCAATACCAATTAAAATTAAATCATATAATAAATCCATCCATCTTTCAAAACACTAAAGTTATTTACCTAATGATTTATGCTACATCATTGAATTAATTTATGTGTAAAAAAAATTGCTACCAAATAAGAATTAAAAACAAAATAGAAAAAGGCCTAATTAACTAATTTAAACTATCAACTATTTACTTAATAATCTAATCTATCTAACAAATAGTCTCCTAACCTAACTAACCTACTAGCTTACTATTCTAACATTTTCCCTCCACAAAGTCAAAAATGCAAAGGGGGGGATCGAATTCTTATTGGAAGGTGCAGGTCTGAATGACTTGCATTGGGGCCCACCACCTAACTTACCCCAAGGAATTTTGCATGGGAGATAGGACAGCAAGGGTGGCACAGTTTTCAAAGCAGGGAGGCCCCAAAGAAGAAGGCAAGCACATGAGGTAGAGTGGGGGGAGTTGACCTTGGGGAAAGGTTATGACATGACGGAAAAAAATGCATGAAAATTGGTGCAGGGTTTGGGTAGTCCAAGAGACATATTTGCAGCCCCAAAATAAAATAATTTATTTAACAACCTTGCAAAGTGGCGCCCAAGCAAGGAGATAAAAGGGTAAAGAGTATGGAAAGGGTGGGGCCCATGGAAAAGGTAAAAGCAAGGTAAGTTAAATCTAGAATTTAGGAGTAATAACATGATTATGTTAGGGGAACTAGGATTCAAATTTAATTAGAGATGGAGCACATTGGGAAAGGAATATTCTCTATGGTAAGGAGAATATTGCCTTTCCCATACAAATTCCAGAGAGTATTTTTTCTCTAAATCTGGAAAGTGCTATGGGCTTTGTTTGTTTTAAGCTCTTCCATTTTGATTTGCTTGGTTCAATTTTTGTAATAGATCATAGTATGCATTAGGATTGTTTTATTTGAGCAATATACTAAGAGGACTAAAAAAATTAGTTGATTTTAATATTATCATACTAACTAATTTGATTTGTTATTGTTATCAAGGTTATTTCTTCTCAAGAGTTGAGATTGAAATAGATATTTTTTTTAATGTAGAGAGTTGAATCTATGGAGGTGGAATTAGAGACTTTCAAAGGGAGAAATGGAGTGCTCCAATAACTTGAAGGCTTACATTTACATACATTATGGAGGTTTCAAGATTCACAATTCCTCAAGATTTTTAGGAAAAGAAACTATTATATTGTCTTTCTCTTTCAATATTGGGTATTCCTCTAACATGTATGGTTAACTCCTTTTCTTTTAAGAAATTGAATGAAATATGCATGAACAAGGATTCCATCATTTACATTATGGTAATCTTACAATCTAAATTTTCACATCTTCAAGTTGATAAATCTATACAATACATGGATGGTATGCAACATTTCTTCCTTTAATGAATCATTACATAAACAAGGAGATCTCTTCACATCTAGCTTGAAAAGCTTCAAAAATGAACATTACAACAATCAACAAGAATGAATTTCAATACAAATGAGTGACTATGCAACATTGAAGTTGCTTACACACAACTACCCCCAAATAGGGATTTCTTTCAAGCTTCTTTCACCATCATGATGACTTCAAAAACTTGTAAAAGTCATGAGGGAAACCATGGGAAGCTCTCCTCCCAACCAAAGTCTCAAGGAGACCACCCCCGAGCTTTGAGAACCAAGGCTAAACAAGATTTCACATCCAAATTCTCACAAACATCTTATATGCACAAAACAACAATAATCTCCCAACCAAGGTTTCACAAATGAGTTTTCCAAACCCATTGAAGTAGGGTGAAGGTGGGATTTTCCAAGGAGGAGAATACCATTTGCATTTTATTTGAAATTTTCTCAATAATAGTTTTTTCATGCCTTTCCAAGTCTTCATTGACATTCCTTCCATATACACATTTGGTCATTTCTATACCAAAAATAACATTTACAACATGGCTTCATGGAGCCCATACTCCATGAAATTATCCCTCTTCTCCAAGAGAAGAGACTCTCACTACAATGGAGAGCCCAACTAACCCCTTCACCCAATGCCACTTCTTCCCTTCCCAAGAGGGTGATTAATGCCTTAACTCCCATGAACAACACTCCCAATCCAAAAGAACAAGAATTGATACAAAAATCTAATTTTATTCCCAACCCAACACATTACAACAAAATCTACATACAACACTATACAAGATTACATACATGAACACCATACAAGATTTCATATTCATAAAACAATAAAATCCAAATCTTCTTGCAACAAAACAAGCACTTCATGGCCAAAGAAACCAACCTTCCAAATGTGTTATGGAAAAATGAAACTTGAGAAGAGCCCAAATCCTTTTTCTTCCTCTTTCCAAAACCCTAATTGTCTCTAAAATTAAAGAGTGGGTGAACACCCACTAAGTCTCCCAAAACCTTCTAAAAATACTCCCAAAAGTGTACTCAAGACCTAGCAATAATGAGACATGACATATAGCCTTTTGTCTTCCCTCTTAATTATCAGTTTAATAAGGAGTGTGGGACAAGTTAGATGCATGTGGCCGTCTCCATTTTTGCCACTTTTGAAAAGTAGACATTTTGGAGAGTCATAATGGTGACCTAGGTTTCTCCCATAGTTAAAAACTAGCCCTAACCCAAGGTACCCCCTTAGGGGTAACTAATTTTGGTCAAAAATACACTCTAGGATCATTTTTAACACCTCCAAGGTACCCCTAAAGTTTAAATCTAAGTTTCAACTTGATGTGATCCCTACAAGACATCTATATGTAAGTGGGATTAATATAATATCATAAAGGTTAGGTGATACATGCCCAAGCCCTAATTGACATGTCACCATCCACATGGACAATACAAGTGTCAAGTGACACCAAACAAAATATACATCACATTCATAATGACATGTCCAAATAATAACATAAATTTTAAACTATTAACACACATTCAGATTACATTTACAACAAAGATCACATTACAACGAGGTTTCAACCCTTGTTGGATTAAACCTTGGCTTACTCAATTTACATGTGTTTAGCCCTGATTCTCCCAATAATTCCATGGTTCCCTTTCTTGCACACTAAAATTTGAGCATCAATAGTCCAAGATGATAAAATCACATGTAATATACATTTTCAATTCATAATTAGCAACATTAATCAATAAGCAAAATTAAGTCCCTAATTGAAATTTTCATACAGAAATGTTCAAAACATAAAAATTTCTTAATCACCATGCCATAACATCCATGAAATAGTCAAGTCTAATCATGATCTGATCTCCTCATTAATCCACTTGTCTAAACATATATAATCAAAATCAACCACTTGTTCTAGGTCTAATCCATATAAAAATGTAATCCACACAATATAATCATTATCATAACATAACATCACGAGTCTCTGTTAGGATAATCAAAAGTGTATCAATGTATCAAAATATAAAGTATCAAAGTGTGATCGAGAGTAAAGCTATGATGGGTTAGGGTGAGGCCTCACATCCTCCCCCACTAGGCATGAACTTCCTCCTGGAGTTCATCAAAAAGATATGGGTACTGAGATCTCATCTGTCCTGCGTCCTCCCATGAAGTTGTGACCTCATCATAACAATCCCACTGGACCCTAACCTAGTCTAGATCTTAGCCTTGGACTGCAAGGGTCCATCGGGACATAATATGAATGGGCTCTAGTGCTAGCTGTCCATCCAACTCCACCTGTAAGGCATCCCAATCTATAACATGAGACTCACCATAAATATACTTCCATAGCACAAATACATGAAACACATCGTGGATGCATGACAGAATGGGTGGCAAGGCTACATGGTAGGAAACTGGTCCTATCCTATCCAATATCTCAAAAGGTACAACAAAGAGAGGCACTAACTTAGAGCCCTTTTCAAAATGGATTGGACTCTTATGCGGGCGCACTCTCAAGAAGACCCTATCTCCAACCATATACTCAGGATCAACCCTCTTCGCATCTGCATACTTCTTTTGTCAATCTTGAGCCTCCCTAAGGTGTTGTCTAATCAAGACAACCTACTACTCCATATCCTTGACCAATTAAGGTCCAATAGATACTCTATCCTTGATCATATCCCAACTCAGTGGTGTCCTGCATGGTCTACCATACAAGGCCAGATATGGTGGCATACATATAGAAGAATGATGCCCATTATTATAGGCAAACTTGACCAGATGTAGGTATTCCTCCCACTTGACCTGATGGTCCATCACATACATGTGCAATAGTCCTCCAATACCTGGTTAACCCTCTTGGTCTGGCCATCTGTCCGAGGGTGATATGCTATACTAAAATTGAGTCTAGTGCCCAACGCTGCCTGTAACTCTCTCCAAAAGGTTGATGTAAATAAGGAGTCTCTATTAGAGATGATTTTATGGGGAATTCCATGAATTCTAAAAATATCCCACAAAAAGACCTAAGCTACGTCTCATGCTGTGAATGTAGTACACACGGGTGAGAAGTGGGCAACCTTGGTGTACGTATCAACTGTCACCAAGATAGAATCATGCCAGCGAGGCAACATAGGGAGACCAACAATGAAGTCAATAGATATAGTATCCCACTTCCACTCAGTAATCTCATGTGGCTATAGGAGCCCACCTGGATGACTTTGCTCTGCCTTCACTCTCTAGCACTCTAGACATCTAGCAACTATGCTGGCAATCTGCAATCTCATGCCCGACCAATGATACAACTGTCTCAGATCGGCATGCAACTTCTTAACTCCCGGATGAGAAAAATAGGATTCTTTGTGAGCCTCAAGCACAATAAACTCCTGCAAGTCACTCGTAGGAGGTACATAGATGCGTCCCCTATGATTTAGAAGTCCATCAGACTCCAAAGAATACTCTACAAATCTCCCCTCAAGGGGTCTCTGAGAATGGATAAACTGACAAACCTCCACATATAATCCATCCTCTGGAAAATGATGCAAAATGTAGTCCGTCAAATCTATACTAGAAGTCATAGATGAGAGCTCATGTCACCTCGTACTCAGGGCATCTGCAACTACATTCTCTTTCCCCTTGATGTAATGAACATCAAAATCACAATAACACAAAAAATCCATCCAGCTCCTCTACCTAGCATTAAGATTGGGCTATGTAAAGATATACTATAGGCTCTGGTGATCTGAATGAAGCTCAAATTAGTGACCTAGAAGGAAATGTCACCATCTCACTAAGGCATGAACCACCGCTGCTAGTTCTAGGTCATGAGTAGGATAATTAAGCTCGTGAGTCTTTAGCTTCCTAGACTCGAAAGCTATAGGATGACCCTCCTTCATAAGTAATTCTCCTAAACCATCCAATGAAGCATCAGTACATACAATAAAATCTGCCAAAGGATCTAGCACTGCTAGAATTGGTGCACTAGTGAGGGCTCTCTTGAGCTCCTCAAAAGCTCTCTCACACTTCTCTATCCATTTATACTTCTTCCCCTTTCTCTGAAGGGAGGTAATAGGGTGAGCTACTCTAGAAAATCCTTCCACAAAGCGTCTATAATCTTGCTAAGCCCATAAAACTTCTAACCTTAGTGACACTAGTGGGTGTTGGCCAATCCATAATAGCTCTAATTTTTGATGGGTCTATAGAGATCCCATCACCAGATATAGTGTGACCAAGATAATGCACCTCAGGTCTAAATAAGGCACACTTTGACAAGCTACCATATAACTGATTCTCTCTCAAACACTGCAGAACCTGTCTCAGATGCTCCTCATGCTCCTCATGCTCCTCATTACGAGAATATATCAGAATATCATCAAGGAACACTACCACAAATTTATCCAAAAATGTACGAAATACTTCGTTCATGAGGCTCATGAACATAACTAGAGCATTTGTGAGGCCAAATGGCACTACTGTGAACTCATAGTGACCATACCTTGTGCAAAAAGTAGTCTTGTGGATATCACTTTCCACAATTTGTAACTGATGGTACCCCGACTTTAGATCTATCTTCAAGAACACTCGGGCACCCTGTAACTGATCAAACAAATCATCGATCCTAGGAAGTGGGTATCAGTTCTTAATTGTTACTTTATTCAACTACCGATAATGAATGCTCAATCTAAGTGATCCATCCTTCTTCTTCACAAAAATCATAGGTGCACCCCAAGGTGATACACTGGGTCGAACATGCCCTTTCTCCAAGATCTCTTTTAATTGAATCTTGGGCTCATTGATCTCATGTGTGGTCATCTTGTAAGGTTAGCTAGATACTGGGTCAACCCCTGGTACAAGATCTTTGTAAAAATCAACTTCCCTAGGTGGAGGCATACTAGGTAGCTCGGTAGGAAATACATTCGCAAACTCCTTAAGAATAGGATAATCCTTGACTAAAGGCTCCCCTCCTAAATCCTCCTCTCTATCACTAATGGTGATGGAAAATAACTGACATCCCTTCCGCACGCACTGCCTAAGCTGCATGGCAGAGATTATGCAAAGGGATACAGGTCTTTATACCCCAAATATCACCATAGAAGTGTCGTGATCATCAAAACACTCAACCCTCTTCTGACGACAATCCACCTTGGTGCTGTGGGCACATAACCTATCCATGCCAAGGACTACATCATAATAACCTAGAGGGGTAATGCAGAGGTCAGTCATCGTGATAAGGTCTCCAATCTGAATCTGACAACTGTGACCTAATGAACTAACAGAGACTCTAGCTCCTTAAGCTAACTCAACCTCCCAACTGATATCCTCTCTAATTGCCACAAGTCCACAATTCTCCACTACATAGGGGATATAAAGGAGTCTGTGGCTCCTAAATCAAACAACATAGAAATACTGATACCCTAAATCATACCTATGGCCTCAATGACCGTGGCCTGGTGCTCGGTCTGGCAGTTATCAACCACTGCAAAAACTCTATGGGTTCTACCCATATCTCTAACTATAGGCTCATAGGTAGCCCCTCTCTGACCACTGACTGATTGTCCCTATGGGCACTCTCTCGCTAAATGATCCATACCACAGCAAGTGTAACATGGCCCTTGGGTCTAAATTTGCACTCCCTGTATCCTAGGCTGCTATGAGCCTTCGGTCCTACTAGAACCACTGTATCCACCCCTAGAGGACTGTTGATTCCTAGTTGACTATGTCTAAGGGGTCTGTGTCCTATGATCCCGTCTAGGGCTCTAAGACTGCCACTGTTTGGGCTTAAAGCCCTGATAACCCTATGAATTCCTCTGTCTAGAATCCTGTTGGGATCTCTACTGTTGAGACTGTTGACCCTTAAAGGATCCCACTAAGTGATTATGTTTCCCTTTCCAAGGGAGTGTCTATTTCCCTACCTATTGGGAAGAGGGGTTTCAGTGTTGGGACCAATCTTGAGACTCCTGTCTAGTACAAATATCTTTGGCTACAAGAGTCATCTCAACTATCCCTCTAAACGTGGTAGGGAATGCTAGGCATATTGTGCTCTAAAGAGACATATTAAGTCCCTTAATGAAATGGTGAATACACAGTTTATCATCCTTCATGTAATCAACATATGGTAGGAGCTTGAGAAACTGACTCTCATACTAGTTCACTATGAGGCCTCTCTGCTATAGATCATGGAACTCCTCTATCTGTCTCTGTCTGAGATTCTTGGAGAGATATCTCTCATGGAAATGGGCCACAAAAGTCTCCCAAGTGAGTGTGTCAATACTCACTCCACCTATGGACACCTCCTGCTCCCACCAAGTGGAAGCCTTCTCCCAGAGGAGATAGACTACAATTCATGCCTTTAGATTACTCCTATAAGGGCACAATCCAAAACATCACTATAAACTCTATAACTAGGCCTCTGCTACTGACCCATCAGTGGATCCCAAAAACAAGGGTGGCTAGAGTTATAATAACTCTCAGATCTCATCTCCAACATCTCTAGGGGGTCTCTCTCTAGAACGTATCTCATGCTTGCATGGTATTACAACCTGATGAACTGACTCACCCTCCTGATCATCATGGCCCTCAACAGACCTGGGTGGAGGACTCCTACTCCTCTCTCTGCTAACTGCTCTATCATTCTCTAAAATATGTGCATCCCCTTCAAGAATATGCTGCTAAACTATGGGTGGTAGTCTCTGCTACATCACCCTAATCAAATTTTGGAGAACATTCATAATATCCTGGTTAGGGTTTTGAGGCGGTGGAGGTGGTGGAGGTAAATCCTCCTATCCTGCCCCTGCATGGGGAGCCCTACAACCTCTGCCTCGTCGATTAGCTCTAGTGACCGCAGGCATCCTACACAATGATTTAAGTTTTGAATGAGTTGAAACGTAATGGGTTAGGTTCCTAGTGTTGAAACACTGGCTCTGATACCGAAATGTCATCCCCAAAATTAGGGAAAAACACACAATTTTTTTTTAAAACACATAAGCATGTATAACTAACAACAGTTGAGTTGAAAAGGTGGCTGCAAGGTAGAGTTAACCTTCAAGTTACAAGATATATACGTAGACTGGATTAGGGTCATACCACAAATAGATGCAGAATTGGGGAATCAACTTGTTCCATGGGTTAGATGAATGCTTAACTCAGGTTGATCTGACTCTGATTCCATGTTTAGGATCATGATGGTAGTTAGTTGTTATGAACATATGTTTAATTTGGTTGACCTAATGCTTACTTAACTCTTAACCGAGTTTACAACTTAATCCATTCAAATCTAGTTCCAATTTTCTTCCAACATTAACTACTAGCTCAAAACTTAGTTAAATTAATATTCTACTACTTTTAACAACATACATGAAACATTTATCAATTGACATATTTAAAATTGAATAAAAATTTCACTATACCGAACAACTATTAATTTTAATCTAAAAGCTGAAATCAAATCTGATTTCCTAACCTACCAACATCAGTAATAAAATTATTCCCCTTTGATGGAAACACATGCATTCCTAATCATCTATCCCTTCGCAAAACAACTTTAAATTAACCTTTGATAAGACGATTAAATTATCCTCTAATATAAAATTTAAATTAACTTTTAATTGAAATCGAGCATAACCCCTAACCCCTTGAACACAAGAGTAACATAATCCCTTTTTTTTTTTGGATAATAAAATAAAAATTAACATTAACTATACATTTGAATAAATTGATTAAATCCATTTCTCTAATGGACTAATCAAAACTTTAGGCCAAAATCTCGATTAATTTAATTCATAAATCTCACAATTTTTAAATAACCTAAACAACTAATGTTAAGGATCTATTTAAAATGATTAATTATTATATTAATAAGTTGTTTCAATATCCATTAAAATTAAATCATGATAATAAATCCATCCATCTTTCAAAACACTAAAGTTATTTACCTAATGATTTATGCTACATCATTGAATTAATTTATGTGTAAAAAAGATTGCTACCAAATAAGAATTAAAAACAATATAGAAAAAGGCCTAATTAACTAATTTAAACTATCAACTAATTACTTAATAATCTAATCTATCTAACAAATAGTCTCCTAACCTGACTAACCTACTAACTTACTATTCTAACAATTCCCCTCCACAAAGTGAAATATGCAAAGGGGGGATCGAATTCTTATTGGAAGGTGCAGGTCTGAATGACTTGCATTGGGGCCCACCACCTAACTTACCCCAAGGAATTTCACATGGGAGATAGGACAACAAGGGTGGTGTGGTTTTCAAAGCAGGGAGGCCCCCAAGAAGAAGGCAAGCGCATGAGGTAGAGAGGGGGGAGTTGACTTTGGGGAAAGGTTATGACATGTCAGTTAAAGATGCATGAAAAGTGGCGCAGGCTTTGGGTAGTCCAACAGACATATTTCCAGCCCCAAAACTAAATAATTTATGTAAAAACCTTGCAAAGTGGCGCCCAAGCAAGGAGATAAAAGGGTAAAGAGTATGGAAAGGGTGGGGCCCATGTAAAAGGTAAAAGCAAGGTAAGTTAAATCTAGAATTTAGGAGTAATAACATGATTATGTTAGGGGAATTAGGATTCAAATTTAATTAGAGAGGGAGCACATTGGGAAAGGAATATTTTTTGTGGTAAGGAGAATATTTAATTAGTGTTTGTCTATTAATTACTTTTCAGCAACTTAAACATAAATCAAACATACATTGAATGAAGCTTAACATAAGAACTCATAACACAAGATATGATTACGGGGAAACCTTGATAAGAGGAAAACCCTAGTGGGAATTAGCACCCAAAAATATTGTACTAGGTATAATGAACCTGTTAAAGTTCCTTTGCCCTGTTAGAAGCAGTCTTTACAATATGAGTACAATGACCCGGCTAAAGGTTTGACCTGTTAGGAGTCTTTTACAAAACCTTGTTAAAGGTATATGGCTCACTGAATAGGCTCACTGCCCAATAGGATGAAGGCTACAACCTTCCGAAAGATGATATACACTATATCAAAATGAACTACTATGATGTCACTGTTGTCTGATCAGTTTCATGTATGTGTGAATGCTCTTACTCTCTTAAAGAGCTATATCATATACTGACTTCATCATACTACTCTTCTATATCTTCCTCTTGCATATTAATCGACATTTGTAAAATAACTTTACATTACAAACTTATATGTTCATATCCGAATAGGCGCGACCCAAAATAAGACTCTAGTCAGCCCTAAAAAAAAATACACAATGCTTCCAAACAAGTCAGCTCAAGTGTTTACTATATTGCTAATTACATCATTAAAAACATATAACCAAAGGCGCTTAGCCATTACATAACAAAATAATTCACGTTGATCAAAACACTAGTCAGCTTCCATGCTCTATCTTCTGGACTGCTAGTCTACTGACCTATCTTTAACTTCTGTGTACTATTGTTTCATACTATGCATGTCTGGATGTAGCATGTACACATTTCATACAACATATATATGAATGTGCATACGCTAACTTGATCTCTCGCACATGCGCTGATGTGCTGATCACTAAATATCTTTGTCTACCCTATTTTCCATACTTAGTCATTTTATCTTTCATGACAGAAACTAAACATGACTTTGTTGCCATGATGAAAACACAAAATGAGTCATGCATCCTCAGGAAGTCAACTTTCCAACAATCTCCCCCTTTGTCATTTATTGTAACAAAGGAATGTGGCCAAGTTTCTCAAAATGACTTAACATAAAAAATGACTCTATATCATAACATCTTATTGATATATACATATACTTCTCTACATATACACATTCTATATTACTCCCCCTTTGACATTAATGACAAAGGTGTACAAAAACTTGTAAGTCTTCTACATAGTTACTCCATGTAAACTTCAGGGTACACAATTTGAAGAGATTGGATCTCTTTCTGCCAGAATACTTTCATTGCATCAACTGTCTGAAGATGCGCACATAGGGCATAAGTCAGTTTCTCCATCTTCATCAAATCCATGCATGGAACTTGATCATATGTTACAATGGTGGTATTAATCTATTTGATGTTCTCATTTAAGACTGCTAGAGATAGCGCAAGTGCATTTCTTAACTGAGTTTGTCAAACTCTTATCTTGCTGATTTCCAATTTAGCCTTCTCAATCTTGTCCAACTGACCTTGATAGACATTATTGCATATGTTCATGTCTTGCGTGGATGTTTCAACCAATTATTTGATGCTTTCCACCATGATTTATGTTGTTTCTATCTTTTTAATGTGCTCAAAGGTGAACTTCACTCTATCCATGCAGTTTGCTATGACTTTCTTTCCCTTAGCTACTAATTCATTCAATATAGATTGCCCAATCTTTAAAGATTTTAGGTCTAAGGTAAAATTCTTTACCAATTCATTCAATCTCTCCTTCTTATATTCATCTTCTACAATTTTAGTATCAGAGTCTACTAGACTTGTAAAATATGATTTGAAGTTTGTCAGAATACTTTCCACATCTTCAATTGATTGGACTTTGGCTACTTTCTTGTCAGCATGCATGGAGAGAATATAGTCTTCTATCTAGTATCCATGGATTCACTCTTTATTGGTATCTCTTTGATTGGTGTCTCATCACCTTGAGTATCTTTTTCTTCATTTATGTCAATTGGATAATTGGTGGGAACTTCATCTTGTTGTGCAGATGTATCATCAGTGCACATTTCTTCAGTGCTTACAAATGCTTTATCAACTTTTTGTCCATATATTTTTCAGATGTTTTCATGGATATCTTGATATTATCAAACACTATAGTATCTTCTGAGTCTTTTTTTGTATAAGAAGTTATTGTTACTTTGGGCACTGAAACCTATGGACCTGTTGTAGGTGTATTCTGAATTACTTCTTTTGTTGCCTATTTAGGAGGAGCTAGAGTTACCTTTGTTGTAGGCACCATCAATGGATGCATGTGTCTATCCATAAAAACTTGTGCAAATGCCTTTTCAGTCTCTTTACCTATCTACTCATACTCTTTGTTCATAATCTGTAAGGTCCTTGTCTTGGTTCTGAGATGAGGCTTCACCAGATCAAATAAAATAGCCTTCTCATCATGCGAGCATACAGGGAGAAGAGTATCCAATGTTTCTTCTCTAATCCTCATGTCTTCCTCTATTGCATTTCTTTTCATGATCTCCAGTATGTTCCATAACTTATCTGGTATCACTATTTTGAGTTCAAGAATAGACTTATTAAACTTGATTAAGTAGGGTTTCATGAAATTCCAAAATGGTGTGACTTCTAGGGTTCCGTTTCAACTTCTTATCTATTTGCTTAGCTGTCAAATCTGTTATGCTTCCATGCCTTGATTCCTAGTGCTCTAGTACTCTCTAAATTCTATGATATTGAATGCAAGTGTGAAGAAGATTGAACACTTACTTTCTTTTATAAAATCTACCACATTTAATGTTTGCAACTGTACACAAATTACTCAGAGATTTTGCAACTTTGATCCTGATGAATTTGAGACAATGCATGTATGCATACTGCAATATTATGTTCTTATAACCATGAATCCATAGGCGCATACTCGGAGGTGAGCATACCATCCATGCAGGGGTCCTGAGCTAGAATAGCTCCCCCTAAGACCAAGAAGGTCTATTTAAGTAGAAGTAGAGGGTGCGTCCACTGTGGATGCATCAACTACTTTGTCAACATCATTTTCCTTCTTTACTTCAACCCAAATTTTGCTTGAATCTTCTTTTGCTTGAACAAACTTGACTTCTCCTTCTTTCTCAAATAGTGATTTCTTAGGATCCTCTTGCTTTTGAGTTTTGGATCTATAAAACCTTGAGATGTGTCCAGCCTTTCCACATGTGTGACAAATGATAGGAGGTTTTATGTTCTTGTTCATCATGCTACATTGGTTTGATGTGTAACCATTGTAGTTACATATCTGACATATAGTGTTCTGCAAATTTCTTTGAGGTTGATTTCTTTGATTGTTTTGATTCATTCTTCTTTGATTTGTTCTGCAATGTATAGCCCTGTGACCAAAGTTATTACATGAGTAATAATAACCATTGAAAGGTCTTACCTTTTTGCAATCTCTTGCCAAATGACCATGCTTGTTACATGCATAACAAGTTCTATTAACTTTCTTAATTTCCCCTTTAGGTGGATCTATTTTAATCTCTTCAACTTTTTCAATTTTCTTTTCTTCTGAAGATGCTTCATGATCTTTCTTTCTTTCTTGCAATGAATTGATTTCAATTTGTGCTACACTGTATCCAAGACCAGTAGTGTTGCCTTTTTTATTTTTTGCATTAAGTTGAGAATGAAGTGAATCAGAACTTGTGTGGAGTTTATCAATCTTATCCTTTGCTTCTATTAATTTAGATTCCAATTCCTTCTTTATGTTTTCCAATTCCAGGACTTTCATGTTTTTTTTGAAGGGTTCATCATCTAATTGTTTGCTTTCATTGATATTTTCTTCAATAGAAATTTGACTGTTTGTGAGCTGTTCATCCAGATTTTCAATTCCCTCTTTTAGAGACATATTCTCTTCATTGAGATTTTTGACCATTTTCCCTAGATCACTTGTAGAACAATCTTTCAAATCTTTTCTTAATTTCTTGATAAGCATTTGTGAGCCATCAACTTTTAGTCTAAGTTCTTCATTTTCTTTTTTAGATCTATCAAGATCTTCAAGAGCTGCTTCAAAATTCTTTTTCAAATGTTTTGCTTCTGCTGAGTCCATGATCTTCTTAAGTGGTTAAACTTATTTGCTGAGGACCAGAGCTCTGATACCAATTGTTAGAAACACTGAGAGGGGGAGGTGAATCAGTGTTTGTCTATTAATTACTTTTCAGCAACTTAAACATAAATCAAACATACATTGAATGAAGCTTAACATAAGAAATCATAACACAATATATGATTATGGGGAAACCTTGATCAGAGGAAAACCCCGGTGGGAATCAGCACCCATAAATATTGTACTAGGTATAATGAACCTATTAAAGTTTCTTTGCCTTGTTAGAAGCAATCTTTACAAAATGAGTACAATGACTTGGTTAAAGGTCTGACCCTGTTAGGAGTCTTTTACAAAACTCTGTTAAAGGTATATGGCTCACTACCCAATAGGATGAAGGCTACAACCTTCTAAAGATGATATACACTATATCAAAATGAACTGCTATGATGACACTGTTGTCTGATCAATTCTGTGTATGTGCAAATGCTCTTACTCTCTTAAAGAGCTATATCATATACTAACTTCATCATACTTCTCTTCTATATCTTCCTCTTGCATAATAATAGACATTTGTAACATAACTTTACATTACAAACTTATATGTTCATATTCAAATAGGCGCGACCCAAAACAAGACTCTAGTTGGCCCTAAAACAAAATAAACAACGCTTTCGAACAAGTCGGCTCAAGTGTGTTTACCATAATGCTAATTACATCATTAAAAACATATAACCAAAGGCACTTAGCCATTACATAACAAAATAATTCACGCTGATCAAAACACTTGTCGGCTTTCATGCTCTATCTTCTGGACTGTTGGTCTATTGATCTATCTGTAACTTCTTTGTACTATTGTTTCATACTATGCATGTTTGGATGTAGCATGTACATGTGTCATATAACATATATCTGAATATGAATAGGCTGACTCGATTTCTTGCACGTGCGTTGATGTGCTGATCACTGAATATCTCTGTCTGCCTTGTTTTCCATACTTAGTCATTTTGTCTTTTATGACAGAAACTAAACATGACTTTGTTGCCATGATGAAAACAAAAAATGAGTCATGCATCTTCAAGACGTCAACTTGCCAAAAATTACAACCCGATGAACTGACTCACCCTCCTGATCATCATGGCCCTCAACAGACCTGGGTGGAGGACTCCTATTCCTCTCTCTACTAACTGCTCTATCATTCTCTGAAATATGTGCTTCCCCTTTGAGAATTTGTTGCTGAACTATGGGTGGTAGTCTCTACTGAATCACCCCAATTAAATTTTTGAGAACATCCATAATATCCTAGTTAGGGTTCTGAGGTGGTGGAGGTGGTGGTGGAGGTGGTGGATCCTCCTGTCCTACCCCTGCATGGGGAGCCCTATGACCTCTGCCTTGTTGGTTAGCTCTCATGACCACAGGCATCCTACACAATGATTTAAATTTTGAATGAGTTTAAATGTAATGGGTTAGGTTCCTAGTGTCAAAACACTGGCTCTGATACCAAAATGTCATGTCCAAAACTAGGGCAAACCACACACAATTTTTTTTTAAAACACATAAACATATATAAATAACAACGGTTAAGTTGGAAATGTGATAACAAGGTAGAGTTAACCTTCGAGTTACAAGATATATACGCAGACTGGATTAGGGTCATGCCACAAGAAGATGCAGAATTGGGGCATCAACTTGTTCCACAGGTTAGATGAATGCTTGACTCAGGTTGATTTGACTCTGATTCCATGTTTAGGATAATGATGGTAGTTAGTTGTTATGAACATATGTTAAATTAGGTTGACCTAATACTTACTTAACTCTTAACCTAGTTTAAAACTTAATCCATTTAAATCTAGTTTTAGTTTTCTTCCAACATTAACTACTAGCTCAAAACTTAGTTAAATTAATATTCTACTACTTTTAACAACATACATGAAATATTTATCAATTGACATGCTTAAAATTGTATAACAATTTCACTATACCAAACAACTATTAATTAAAATCTAAAAGCTGAAATCAAATCTGATTTCCTAACCTACCAACATCAGTAATAAAATTATTCTCCTTTAATGGAAACACATGCATTTCTAATCATCTATCCCTTCGCAAAACAACTTTAAATTAACCTTTGATAAGATGATTAGATTATCCTCTAATACAAAATTTAAATTAACTTTTAATTGAAATTGAGCATAACCCCTAACCCCTTGAACACAAGAGTAACATAATCCCTTTTTTTTTTTATAATAAAATAAAAATTAACATTAACTATACATTTGAATAAATTGAGTAAATCCATTTTTCTAATGGACTAATCAAAACTTTAGGCCAAGATCTTGATTAATTTAATTTACAAATCTCACAATTTTTAAATAACCTAAACAACTAATGTTAAGGATCCATTTAAAATGATTAATTATTATATTAATAAGTTGTTTCAATACCAATTAAAATTAAACCATGATAATAAATCCATCCGTCTTTCAAAACACTAAAGTTATTTACCTAATGATTTATGCTACATCATTGAATTAATTTGTGTAAAAAAAATTGCTACCAAACAAGAATTAAAACCAATATAGAAAAAGGCTTAATTAACTAATTTAAACTATCAACTAATTACTTAATAATATAATCTATCTAACAAGTAGTCTCCTAACCTAACTAACCTACTAACTTACTATTCTAACATTTTCCCTCCACAAAGTCAAAAATGCAAAGGGGGGGATCAAATTCTTATTGGAAGGTGCAGGTCTGAATGACTTGCATTGGGGCCCACCACCTAACTTATCCCAAGGAATTTTGCATGGGAGATAGGAAAGCAAGGGTGGTGTAGTTTTTAAAGTAGGGAGGCTCCCAAGAAGAAGGCAAGCGCATGAGGTAGAGTGGGGGGAGTTGACCTTGGGGAAAGGTTATGACATGTCAGAAAAAGATGCATCAAAAGTGGCGCAGGCTTTGGGTAGTCCAAGAGACATATTTGCAGCCCCAAAACAAAATAATTTATTTAACAACCTTACAAAGTGGCACCCAAGCAAGGAGATAAAAGGGTAAAGAGTATGGAAAGGGTAGGGCCCACGAAAAAGGTAAAAGAAAGGTAAGTTAAATATAGAATTTAGGAGTAATAACATGATTATGTTAGGGGAATTAGGATTAAAATTTAATTAGAGAGGGAGCACATTGGTAAAGGAATATTCTCTATGGTAAGGAGAATATTTTCTTTCCCATACAAATTTCAGAGAGCATTTTACTCTAAATCTGGAAAGTGCTATGGGCTTTGTTTGTTTTAAGCTCTTCCATTTTGATTTGCTTGGTTCAATTTTTGTAATAGATCATAGTATGCATTAGGATTGATTTATTTGAGCAATATAAGAAGAGGACTAATAACATTATTTGATTTTAATATTATCATACTAACTAATTTGATTTGTTATTGTTATCAAGGTTATTTCTTCTCAAGAGTTGAGATTGAAATGGAGATTTTTTTTAATGTAGAGAGTTGAATCTATGGAGGTGGAATTAGAGACTTTCAAAGGGAGAAATGGAGTTCTCCAATAACTTTAAGGCTTACATTTACATACATTATGGAGGTTTCAAGATTCACAATTCCTCAAGATTTTTAGGAAAAGAAACTATTATATTGTCTTTCTCTTTCAATATTGGGTATTTCTCTAACATGTATGGTTAACTCCTTTTCTTTTAAGAAATAGAATGCAATATGCATGAACAAGGATACCATCATTTACATTATGGTAATCTTATAATCTACATTTGAACATATACAAGTCGATAAATCTATACAATACATAGATGGTATGCAACATTTCTTCCTTTAATGAATCATTACATAAATAAGGAGATCTATTCACATCTAGCTTGAAAAGATTCAAAATAAACATTACAACAATCAACAAGAATGAATTTCAATACAAATGAGTGACTATGCAACATTAAAGTTTCTTACACACAACTACCCCCAAATAGAGATTTCTTTCAAGTTTCTTTCACCATCATCATGACTTCAAAAATTGGAAAATTTTATGAGGGAAACCATGGGAAGCTCTCCTCCCAACCAAGGTCTCAAGGAGACCATCCCCGAGCTTGGAGAACCAAGGCTAAACAAGATTTCACATCCAAATTCTCACAAACATATTATATGAACAAAACAACAATAAACTCCCAACCAAGGTTTCACAAATGAGTTTTCCAAACCCATTGAAGTAGGGTGGAGGTGGGCTTTTCCAAGGAGGAGAATGTCATTTGTATTTTTATTCAAAATTTCTCAATAATAGTTTTTCCATGCCTTTCCAAGGCTTCATTGACATTCCTTGTATATACACATTTGGTCATTTCTATACCAAAAATAACATTTACAACATAGCTTCATAGAGCCCATACTCCATGAAATTATCCCTCTTCTCCAAGAAAAGAGACTCTCTCTACATTGGAGAGCCCAACTAACCCCTTCACCCAAGGCCACTTCTT
Organism: Thuja plicata; assembly: GCA_018584345.1. Classification (NCBI taxonomy): domain Eukaryota; kingdom Viridiplantae; phylum Streptophyta; class Pinopsida; order Cupressales; family Cupressaceae; genus Thuja; species Thuja plicata. The sequence continues at coordinate 1,118,024 of MU225941.1, forward strand.
CCGTTCCCAAAAAGGTGACTAATGCCTTAACTCCCATGAACAACACTCCCAATCTAAAAGAATAAGAATTGATACAAAAATTCAATTTCATTCCCAACCCAACACGTGACAATAAAATCTACATACAACAACACTATACAAGATTACATACATAAACACCATACAAGATTTAATATTCATAAAATAATAAAATCCAAATCTTCTTGCAACAAAACAATCACTTCATGGCCAAAGAAACCAACCTTCCAAATGTGTTATGGCAAAATGAAACTTGAGAAGAGCTTGAATCCTTATCCTTCCTCTTTTCAAAACCCTAATTGTCTCTAAAATTAGAGAGTGAGTGAACACCCACTAATTCTCCCAAAATCATCTAAAAATACCCCCAAAAGTGTACTCAAGACCTAGCAATAATGATACATGACATCTAGCCTTTTTGTCTCCCCTCTTAATTGTGACTTTAGCAAGGAGTGTGGGACAAGTTAGATGCATGTGGCAATCTCTCTTTTCGCCAATTTTGAAAAGTAGGCATTTTGGAGAGTCATAATGGTGACCTAGGTTTCTCCCATAGGTAAAAACTAGCCTTAACCCAAGGTACCCCCTTAGGGTTAACTAATTTTGGTCAAAAATACACTCTAGGGTCACTTTTAACCCCTCCAAGGTACCCCTAAAGTTTAAATCGGAGTTCCAACTTGATGTGATCCCTACAAAACATCTATATACAAGTGGGATTAATATAATATCATAAAGGTTAGGTGATACATGCCCAAGCCCTAATTGACATGTCACCATCCACATAGACAATACAAGTGTCAAGTGATACCAGACAAAATATACATCACATTCACAATGACATGTCCAAACAACAACATAAATTTCAAACTATTAACACACATTCAGATTACATTTACAACAAAGATCATATTACAACAAGGTTTCAACCCCTTATTGGATTAAAGCTTGGCTTACTCAATTTACATGTGTTTAGCCCCGATTCTCTGAATAATTCCATTGTTCCCTTTCCTGCACACTAAAATTCGAGCATCAGTAGTGCAAGATGATAAAATCACATGTAATATATATTTTTAATTTGTAATTAGTGACATTAATCAATAAGTAGAATTAAGTCCCTAATTTAAATTTTCATACAAAAATGTTTAAAACATAAAAACTCCTTAATCAACATGACATAACATCCATGAAATAGTCAAGTCTAATCATGATCCGATCTCCTCATTAATCCACTTGTCTAAAAATTTATAATCAAAATCAACTACCTGTTCTAGGTCTAATCTATATCAAAATGTAATCCACACAATATAATTATCATCATAACATAATATCACGAGTCTCTGTCAGGATAATTAAAAGTGTATCAATGTATCAAAATATAAAGTATCAAAGTGTGATCGAGCAGTAAAGCTATGATGGGTCAGGGTGAGGCCTCACAATGTGTATATTCAAGTTAAGATATGAGTTGATGATAGTTATCTAAAGGCGCCAAATGTGTTTCAATAAGATTACAAAGTTAGAGTTAATTTGGTGAGGCTGACCTAGTGAAGCGTTGCGTCTATTCAGTTTATATTATGCGGTTGTAATTATGCTTGTGTGATTAGTAAAGCCGACAAGGATGTTATGAAGATTTGTCTAACAGGTCCCATGATCTCATACTTTGAGGAAGATACTTATAGCAAGTCATTTGTGAAACGCTAAGTGTGAATGATAAGAAAATATATAGTAAAAGTACAGAGCAGAATATCAGTTGAGCTTCATTCATCAAGGATCTATGTGAATAACAAATGAAATATTGCAATACACTAGAACTGATCAAGACAATAGGTCTACTCTACAGTTCATCATCAGATATAGTGCATATCTGTACTACAGAAGGTTGTAGCCTTCGCCATAAAAGTAGTGAGCTTTTGGAAAATGAGTCCTCAACCTTAACTGGGTTATTTGTAAGAGACTCCTAACAGGGTCAGACCCTTAACCAGGTCACTATACTTATCGCATTGTAAAGAACAACTCCTAACAGAGTTACAAGATCTTCTAACAGGGATTATTATAAACAAGTATAGTTCATTGTGGGTGTTAATTTCCACCGGGATTTTTAACATTTGGTTTCCCCGTATCCAAATTGTGGTGTTGTCTATTGTGTTATCTGAATGTGTATTTACTTTATTGTATTCTAGAGTTAATAAGAGAAAATAATTAAATTAGCTGATAACTGATTCACCCCCCCTCTCAGTTATCCTTTGGGACTATTCTAACAATTGGTATTAGAGCCAAGTGCCTTGAAGAGAAAGCCTAACAGCTTAAGGTAGATCAGATGGTATATTTTAGAAAAGAGAGTCCTAAGTTTGATGGAAAAAATTATATGGATTGGAAGAAAAAAATGATAACACATCTACAGTGTGTTGGTTTTGACATTTCTCAGATAGCCACACAAGAAATTGTTATTCCCTCTCTAAAAGACCTTTTAAGAGATGATGCTACTAGTAAATAGAAGGATACATTCACAGCTAATGTAGTTGTGGAAGAAGCCCTTATAAGTGCACTATCTAACAGTGAATTTTCTGAGATCAAGAAACTAGACAAGGCATACACAATATGGAAGTATTTAGAAGACATGTTTGAAGGAGATGTTCAAGCAAAGAATGCATGCAGGAAGACATGGAAAAAGAAATACAACAACCTTGAGATGTTACCTGAAGAGAACATTAGAGCCTACAATCAGAGGATAAATGAGGCAGTTTCTGGAATCAGAAACAATGGTGGAGAAATATCAGAAGAGGATATAATGGACAAGTTGTTCACTAATTTAACATCAGACTATGAGAACATGATCAGTATTCTAGAGGAAACCATGCAATTTTCACAAGACTTCAAGAGAGAGACTTTGATCAATAAAATCTCTGCATTTGAGATATCAAGATTGAAGACTGAACCTAAAAGTGAAACAACCTTCAAAGCTTCAATCTATGGTAAGAAATCTCACATCCTTAGCAATAATGAGAAAGAAGAAGTTGATGAAGAACTAGAAGAAATCATTGCCATGATTGCTAAAAGAGAAAAGAAAGGTAAAGGGAAATATAAAGGATAGCTTCCATTCAAACTTTTCTCATGCAACAAGATAGGTAACTTTGCATCCAAGTGTCCTACAAGAGTAAAGAAATTCAAATCTGAATATAAACCTAAATACAAGAAGGAATGCTATCATGCTGAAGAAGGTGTAACTGATGAAGATTCAAGAGAAGATGAAATTGGATTCATTTCCCTTAAAGACATAGAAAAATTTCTTGAGCATATGGACATTGAAGATGAAAAGGAAACACATGAGTTAGCCCTAATTTCCAAAGTAGACATCAGAATTGATTGGATCATTGACAGTGGATGCTCTCATCATATGATAGGTGATAAAGATAGATTTTTTCATCTAAACAAGTACAAAGGTGGTATGGTTAGATGTGGACATAACACTCCTAAACCTATCATAGACAGAGGATCCATCACCTTGGATGGAAGGAACAAGACAGATGATGTTCTGTATGTTGATGGATTACATCACAATTTACTAAGTGTTGGACAGCTACTTGACAAAGGTTATCATTTGGAATTAAAAGACAACAAATGCATTATTAGAAACAAAGAAGGGGACATGATTGCATTAGGATCCAAAAAAAAAGGTAATGTTTTCCAACTCAATTTAGATGTAAGTTGTTTTGTTGCAAAAGTGGATGACAGTTGGTTATGGCACAAGAGACTCTGTCATATCAAAATAGTAAAGATAAGAAATGTCAAGGCAGTTAGAGATCTTCCAAGTATTGCAAGACCAGTTGACACAATATGCAAGGAATGTGTTATGGGAAAGCATGTAAGGAGCTATTTCAGAAGCAAGCATAACTCAGCTGAAAACAAGCTAGACCTAGTGCATACATATTTATGTGGTCCTACTCAAACCAGATCATATTACGGAGAAAGGTATTTCATTTTGTTTGTTGATGATTTTTCAAGAATGATGTGGGTTGCATTCTTAAAGGAGAAGTCTGGAGCCTTTGAGAAGTTCAAAATATTCAAAGCCAAAGTGGAGTATGAATTTGGATTGAAACTAAAATGTCTGAGATTAGATAGAGGAGGAGAATTCACCTCTAATCAATTTCATGACTACTATGAAGAACATGGAATTAAAAGATAGTTGAGTGCACCCAGAACCCCACAGTAGAATGGGATAATAGAAAGAAGGAACAAGATCATACTTGATACAATGCGCACTATGATGATTGAAGGAAAAGTTGCACACAGCTATTGGAGAGATGCATTCAATACAACGGTCTATACTATCAGCATAACACAACTAAGGCCATTCGTGGATAAGACACCTTATGAACTTTGGTTTGGTAATGTACCTACAGTAAAATACTTCAGAATATTTGGCAACAAGTGCTACATCAAGAGAGATGATGGTGTTGGTAAGTTTGATGCTAGAAGTGATGAAGGTATTTTTCTTGGTTACTCTACTAAAAGAAAAGCATACAAATGTTTTAATTTGAGATTAAAGAAGATAATTGAAAGTACTCATGTAAAGATTGATGAGAAGTTCATGGTTCAAGAAAGGTACTATGAATATGCACCTATGATTGAGGATGAACCCAGGCCTAGCAGTAAAGACACTATTATTGAAGAAATGTTTGATTGCATTAATGTTTCATGTAATGAACCTGAATCAAGCAAAAATGTATCACAGATTACAGATGAGGATGTTACACCAAAAGTTTCAAAATTCACATCTAGGTATCATTCAAAGGATGATATCATTGGAGATTAGAGAAATAGTGTTTTGACTAGATCAAAAGAAAAAAGGTTAACAGTGGATGAAGAGGTATGTTTACTTTCACAGATTGAATCTTTAAATGTTGAAGATGCTTGCAAGGATTCTGATTGGTAGAAAGCAATGAAAGAAGAATTAGATCAAATAATAAAAAATGATACATGGGAATTGGTCCTTAGACCCAGTGACAAAAATGTGATTGGAACAAAGAGGGTATTCAGGAACAAGATGAATGAAGATGGTACAATGGTCAGAAACAAAGCAAGACTAGTGTGTAAAGGATTTGCGCAGAGGGAAGGGATAGATTACACAAACACATTTTCCCCTGTGAGTAGACTGGAAGCCATAAAGTTATTCTTGGCTTATACAACATTCAAGGATTTTAAATTATATAAAATGGATGTTAAATCAGCTTTTCTGAATGGTGACTTGAAGGAAGAAGTCTACATAGAACAACCTATAGGATTCAATCTATCAGATAAGCTAGATATGGTATGCAAATTGAAGAAAACACTCTATGGACTTAAACAAGCCCCAAGAGCTTGGTATGAGAGACTAGATTGTTATCTTACCAAGATTGGATTTAAGAAAGGAGTAGAAGACTGTAACCTATTCATAAGAGAGACACCTGATGGACTATTACTTGTTGCCATATTTGTTGATGACATTATCTTTGGAGGTAATGACAAGCTTAGTGCAGAATTTGCAAAATGAATTTGAAATGAGCATGATTGGTCCTATAAAATATTTTTTGGGATTGAACGTAAAACAGACAGATAAAAGAATATTCATAAATCAATCCAAATATGTGAGGGAAATAATGAAGACTTTCAAGATGGAATACTGTAAGCTAGTATGCACTCCTATGATAACAGGAAGCAAGCTTTCTAAAGAAGATGATTCCGTAGCAGTTGACAAGACATTATATAAGTCTATGATTGGAAATCTTATATATCTTACTCAATCTAGACTAGACATATCTAATGTAGTTGGCATTGTTGGAAGATTTGCAGATGAACCAAAATAGAATCACCTAGTGGCAATAAAGAGAATATTTAGATATCTAAAGGGAACTATAGACTATGGTTTATGGTATCCTAAATTAGAGAATGTACAAATTCATGTGTATATAGATGCAGATTGGGCAGGTTGTCTTGATGACAGGAATAGTACTTTTGGAGTAGTATTTCTTGGAGATAGGTTGGTTTCTTGGGTAAGAAAGAAGAATAATTATATCTCTCAATCAACAACAGAAGTTGAATATGTTGCAGCAGCATTGAATTGTTCAACAATGGTTTGGATCAAGCAGATGGTTAAAGATTTTGGTATACAGGTTGACTATCCCATTGTTATCCATTGTGATAACACCAGTACTATTAACATTTCGAAGAACCCTATGATGCACGCAAAGACAAAGCACATTGAGATTAAATATCATTTTCTTAGAGAAAAAGTTGCAGATAATGAAGTAAAATTAGACTATGTGAGCACCAAAGAATAGTTGGTAGATATTTTCACAAAGCCTTTATCAAAATATACTTTTGAGTATCTTAGGGAGAAGTTGGGATTAATTCCCTCTCCTGAGTCTGATTAGATAAAGCAGAAAGAACATCAGTCCCTAAGTGACTGATGAATGGTTAACTACTCTACTTCTGGAGTAGTACCTGTGCCTAATTGTTTATGATTCCCTTTTCCATTGATGTCAAAGGGTGAGTATATAGTAAGGAGGAGCATATACTCTGGGTGAGTATAAACATAGACAAAGGAGTTGAAGCATTATAGAGAAATCTTTGATGAGGATATTGATAATATTGTAAAAATAAAGAAGAAACCATGTGTTGAAGATGTTTTTAATATCATATGTTTCCATCAATGTCAAAGGGGGAGATTGTTGGAGATTTACTTCTGGTAGCTAGTTGATTGTATGTTTGTCATTGATGACAACATATAATATACAGTAGTGTTCTATATGTACTTATTAGAATGATGTTATCAATCCTTGCATGGTTATGTTCATGTTGTAGACATGTTGTTTATGTTTTGTTCATACACACAGACTAAGATATGGAGTTTCAGTTGTGGTGTGTAATTCTGTTATGTGGCAGTTATAGTTTCTAGAGTTTGTCTGTATAGAGCTGACATATTGCATTGGTTCTTGAGTTGTGCCTATCTTTGAAATATGCATGTGTATATTCAAGTTAATTTATGAGTTGATGATAGTTATCTAAAGGCGCCAAACATGTTTCAACAAGATTGCAAAGTTAGAGTTAATTTAGTGAGGCCGACTTAGTGAAGCATTGCGTCTATTCAGTTTATATTGCACAGTTGTAATTATGCTTGCGTAATTAGTAAAGCTGACAAGGATGTTATGAAGATTTGTCTAACAGGTTCCATGATCTCATACTTTGAGGAAGATACTTATAGTAAGTCATTTGTGAAACGCTAAGTGTGAATGATAAGAAAAGATACAGGAAAAGTACAGAGCAAAATATCAATTGAACTTCATCAAGGCTCTATGTGAAGAATAAGTGGAAGATTACAACACACTGGAACTGATCAAGACAATAGGTCTACTCTATAGTTCATCATCAAATATAGTGCATATCTATTCTATAGAAGGTTTTAGCCTTCAACATTAAAGTAGTGAGCTTTTGGACAGTGAGTCCCCACCCTTAATCGGGTTATTTTTAAAAGACTCCTAACAGGGTCAGACCCTTAACTAGGTCACTATACTTATTACATTGTAAAGAACAACTCCTAATAGGGTTGCAAGATCTTCTAACAAGGATTATTATAAACAAGTATAGTTCATTGTGGGTGTTAATTCCCATCGGGATTTTTACCATTTGGTTTCCTCGTAACCAAATTGTGGTGTTGTCTATTGTGTTATCTGAATGTGCATTTACTTTATTGTATTCTAGAGTTAATAAGAGAAAAGAATTAAATTAGCTGATAACTAATTCACCCCCCCCTCTCAGTTATCCTTTGAGAATATTCTAACAATTCCTAGATACTGAATATGTTTTGCCCATAGGATCATTAACAGTAGATCAATTGAGAGAGAAGCAGGAACACAACTGCATGGCCATAGAGCTTTTGGTGCAGGAGCACCTCACTAATAGATTTGACCTTAAATTGCGACCAAACATTTCGACCAACTTGAAAAATGGTTTTGTTTGGTCGCAATATAAAAGTTAACTTTTATTTTTTTTTACTTTTATGCCCGTGTTGGTCGAAATTGCGACCAACACATGCATAAAGGTAAAAAAAAAGAAAATAAACTTCATTTTATTGCTTCGTTATTACCATGTCTACAAAATGAAAAAAACCCTGCTTTCCCAGAACATTTCTTCAATAGGATTCGCTACGGCTTCATCCAGTAAAGGCATAGATGGCGTCTATGGACTTGCCCAATGTCGAAAGGACTTGTTAATGGAGGACTGTAGTCAATGCTTTGAAGCGGCAAAATTACAGATTGTTAGGTACTGCCCCATCAAAATTGGGGCACGCATGATATTCGATGGATGTTTTTTGCGCTATGAGAATCACACTTTCTTCGATCAGGCTGTGGATGCTGGGAATTCCAATGTGTGCATATCTGATTCTTCCTCCCGTCCTGCACTTTTTAATCAAACTGTGCAGAATTTTCTAGCGGACATCAAATTCAAGGCTGTCAAAAATGGGGGTTTCACCACAGATGAAATTAGGGCCAAGGGTTTACCGATGACCATTTATGGACTGGCTATGTGCAGGCCAACACTTAACACTAATAGTTGTGACGTTTGCCTCCAGCACGCTACAAAGCTCGTAGAACGGTGCTTTCCACTTCAGGATGGAAGGGGTCTAGACGCT
>MU225941.1:1126800-1138916 GCA_018584345.1 Thuja plicata
ATATGTATAAATATGATGTATTTGTTGAACCAAATCATATTGGAGATAATAGAGAAAGGGGAGAACATTTTGGAGCAATTAAGTGAGTTTGAATCTCTCATTTTGATTGGTTTTTTTTGTTAAGTTGATGTTTCCATGCCTTTTACAGCCATGTACAGAGTGGAAACCCTGTAATATAGTAATATTTAGATATTATAATGAATCTCCTTTCTTATAATTTTTGTTTGATCAATTTTTATTAATTTTGGAGGAAGTTATGAAGTTTTTTGTGAAAGTTAGTATTTGCAGATTCAGGATTTCTGAGAATAGTAATATTGAAATGCATGTTAAAAATGCATATGGAATATTCAAGAACTATAATTATATTCATTGGAAATATATTTGAGTAATATTTCATTTCCTTTTGGTTTGGTTCAATTACATGATGATTTGTGGAATTTATGACATTTTTAGTGAAGACTGGTTTTAAACCCTCTTCAATGGAGTTGCAGGCAAAGAGTTGTGATGTTATAATTATTTATGATTGGTAAAAATAAATAGTTTACATATTCAGAAACTAGATTCATATATTCTTCAGATAGAATTGGTTTGGTATCATTTAGAGTTTTTTTGAGAAAGATATATGATGCCCTAGGCGGATTGGGAAAATGAACTTTCTGTTTAATGACAGAAAATAGGTCTTGGTACAGAGATGATAGCTTTTTATCTAACTGTTGGATCCTTATAATTATGATATATGTTGTGGCTATCATAATTATCCACAAACTCACAGAAGAGATTTTGATGATATATTTCAGAACAAAAGTTACAGATGATTGAGTGTTGATCGGTAAAACATGGCAGTGTGGACAACAAGTTTTGATAATGAATTAATTTGTTTTCTAATCAATGATGGGTTTGATCTTGTGAGATGTCTCTAATAAATTGTTATTATAATGAAATGAAGATTGGATCAGATGGATCCTATTATGTTGAAGTGTGTGAAGGATGCTCTGCATCAAATTGGTATCAGAGCCCAGCAAAAGATCTGGGTTGGTTGTTTGTGGTTTGTGTACTTGTTTTGGTTGCAGGGTTCTTATCCATCAAAGCTGCAATAAGAAAGTTTATGAAGGTGTGTGTGGAAGACCTAAGAAAGGGGTCTTGATATTGTCTCCATAAAGATGAATTTGGGTAGAAAGGTGCAAAGAGAGAAACCACTAAGAGAGGGTGGTAGTGCATCTTCCAGGGTCTTGGCTGGGTAAGATGGCAATATGTTGGTAGTTGTGTAGCAGCAAGAGGTGTGGTGGATTTTGAATTTGAATTTTTCAAGCATTGAAAAACTAAAAAGAAGATGTGGGAAAAATTGAAGCATGTACATGGAGGTGATACAAATGTTCTGAGAGCCAAGGCAGAAATTCTTAGAGGAAAATTTGATGATCTCATAATGAAAGAAGGAGAAAATATCACACAGTACAACACAAGAATAAAAGTAGTCAATGCTATATGAGGATTTGGAGGTATACTTGAAGAGGAGATAGTGGTAAGTAAAATCTTAAGAACTTTACTACTTGTATATGCTATTAGATTTTCTTCCATTCAAGAAATGAGAGCAATAGAAAACAATATAGTTGCTCTTGATAGTTTAATTGGTAAACTGATTTCATTTGAGATGAATAATTTTGATAATAGTCTCTTACCAAACTTAGAGTCTGTATTTAAGTCTTCTATGAGAATAAGAAAATCAAGTCATAGACACACATCTAGAAGAGATAGTGAAAGTGAAAGTGAAGAAGAAGATCAAGATGAAATAGAAGCACTTATGGCTTGAAGAATGCAGGGAGGCAAAGGTAAATACAAAGGCAAGTTACCGCTTGTATGCTTTAATTGTAAAGATATTGGACACTTTGCTGCAAGATGTCCTAACAGAAGAAAAGATGACAGATCTTTTGAGAAGAAATCTTACAGAGGTGATAACAAAGATTATAGAGGTTACCAAAAATCAGAAAAAAGAGATACCTGAGACTACAAGGACAAAGGAAAGAAAGCCAGCTACCTAGCTTCTTGCAAAGATGAAGATACTAACACTGAACCTAATGAAGACATTGAGATGGTATTTGTGGATGTGAAGGATGATTCAGATGAAGATGAAAGGTATGTAGAAACTGCACTCATATCTAAGGTTTGCAATAATGACATCTGGATTATAGATAGTGGTTGCACTCACCACATGACCGGTGACAAAGAAAAGTTTAACAGTTTTGATTATTATAATGGTGGTACAGTAAGAAGGGGTAATGATACACCTTCTCCAGTTGAATGTAAAAGAACTATAATGTTGAACAACCTGATTAAATCTGAAAATTCTTGTTGGGTAAAAGGATTGAATTATAATCTGTTGAGTGTTTCTCAACTGAATAATTTAGGTCACAAAGTAGCATTTGAGAATAAGAAGGCAAATATCTTCAATGAATCAAGAATATTGATTGATACTGGTGAACTGACAAAAGGTAACTTATTCTATCTGAATGATACTAACACCAATTGCTTAATGACTAGAAATGAAGACACATGGTTGTGGCACAAAAGATTATGTCATGTGAATTTTGACAACATGATGAAAATAAGAAGGAGAAATGTAAGAGGCTTAGCGATGATGACAAAGCCCGACAACATCATGTGCAAGAACTATCAAAAAGGTAAAATGACAAAGTTTAGTTTCAAAAGTAAAACCCATACATCTGATGATATTCTAGAATTAGTCCATACTGATCCATGTGGACCAATGAGGACAAAGAGTTATTATGGAGATAGGTATTTTATTCTCTTTATTGATGATTACTCTAGAATGATGATAGTTATGTTTCTAAAAGATAAATCTGAAGCATTCAAGATGTTCAAATGGTATAAGGCTATGGTAGAAAAAAAAAGTTGTAAGGATCTAAAATGTTTGAGATCAAATAGAAGAGGAGAATTTATATCAAATGAATTCACTAATTTTTGTAATGTGCATGGTATAAAAAGATAGGTTTCTGCACCAAGAACACCACAAAAAAATGGGATTTCTAAGAGAAGGAACAAATAAATAGTTGATTGTGCTAGAAAATTGATGATAGAGAAAGGAATCACCCAAATCTTCTGGAGGGAAGCTGTCAGTACTACTTGTAGGATTTGACAAATGTAAATCCACAGAACCCGAATACACCTACATGCAAATGACCTGTTACAGAGAGAAAGCACGAGAATGTGAAAGCAGAACTCAGAGATGCTCAAAAGAAGAGTCAAAATATTATTCCCTAAGTTATGAAAGAAAAATTACAAAGTTTAGCCTATAAAGGTGAACAAACCCTACAATAGAAAAACTAGGCTGCGCAATATAATTAATATAAAATATTAATTATATGCACCTAAGAGATAGATTAAGTGAAAAAAGAGTAATGAATCTTCCTAATTTTTCTAACACCCCCCCTTAAGTGAAGATTAGGAGGTAAGCTAACCTAACACAGCTATGAAAGTAAGAAATGGGTCCCGACAACAAGGCCTGATCAGGTACCCAATACAAGAAAATATCTGTAAACCAGAGACAAAGGAGAAAACCTAGTGGGAAAAAATCCTCTCCAAAAAGAGATATAAAAGAAAGCAAAAGATAAAGATGACTTCAAGATACTCTCTCAAAGCCATGAGTACAATGCGTATTTCCAACCCCCCCGTGAGAGAGGGTCGAGGCTCCAAAGCCCCCTTAGAATGAAAGAACCCCTAGATCAATGAACAAACCAGTATGACTCCAATGCAAAGGAGTGAAAGACAATGAGCACTGAAGAGGTAATCTTGAAAGATGAGGTGTCACTAGAAGGCTGAGCTGATGCTCAAAGGAGTAGACATGAGGATCCTGAAATAGAATCCCCAATGCAAGTGGTATGACAGGTGCGCTGACACTATCATGAGAGAGGAGATGAGTGTCCTCTGTAGAATCCTCAACAACTGCACCTGGTGGCTTGATGAATGGAGCTGGAGGGTTAGGAAGTGCTGAAGAAGAGTCCTACTGAAGAGAAGAAACCTCAACAAGATGTGGTGTGGTAGTCATAGCAGTGGTCTCAGGAACAACACAGAGGTTTAAGTGACCTGACTGCACCACATGATGCTCTCACGGAAGAGGAGAGTTGAGCTCCAATAATGGAGATGGTGTACCAAAATGTGTGAAGGTGTAGAGAAGGGTGGAATGATCAAATGTCCCTATAGCAAAAATGCCTCCTGTCACACTATCCTAGATGAAGACTAAATCTGTCATGAACTCAACTGTCTTTCCTAACCCTCTGAGAGTAATATGATGAATCGAGAGAAGGTTTGCAGATAGAGATGGAACATATAATACATCATTGAATGTGCCATCCTAAATACTTACAGAACCTTTCCCATAGACTGACATAATAGTGTTATTCCCCATGAGAATGTGAGGAATAGGAGAAGTTGCAAGAGAAGAGAAGATCTCTAGAGAAGATGCCATGTGGTGAGAAGCACCTGAATCCAGTAATCAAGGGACCTATGAAGGGGATGTAGCAGAAGCCCAGAATGCATGACCCTTTCCAATATCCTTTCAAGCTAAGTAAGATGTGGTAGAAGACTGAAAAGCATACCCCTATGAGCTAGAAGAGGATGGAGAGGAAACATTGCTCTTCTGAAGGATAGCTTGCAAAGCCGCAATCTATTTCTCATAACCATCAAACTTCTTCTGATAGCAAAGTGAGTCATCATGAGTTCCCTTCTGACAATAGGAACATGAGGGTTTGTCAGTCTTTGATTTCTCCTTTTGAGGAGTAGATGGTGGTGCCTATTTCTTCTCCAGCTTCTATGAAGATGAGTGGGTAACTAAAGCATGGCTCATAGAGCTAGAAGAACTATCCAGCTGTTGAATCTTTGACTGCTCTTGAGTCAATCAATCACAGAAGGACTCAAAAGAAGGCATAGTGTGATGAGGGCCCAAAACATCCATAGTGGAATAGAAGGTGGAGGAGAAGATCAAAAAATATCTGTGAAGCTTTGAGAGTATCAAAAAAATAAACTCATTATCTGACTTAGTCTTCCCACATCCCTGTAAAACTAAACAGAGAGAATTGAACTTCATCAAGAAGTCCTTAATGGTGGAAAAATTGTCAGGAGACAAGGATGTCAACTATACATCAAGATGAAGTTCCCTGAACTCATTAACTGTGCCAAACAAATCTGCAAACTTGTTCCATATAGCCCGAGGAGTGTTCAAATTCTCCAGGTGAAACAGGAGACTGTCAGAAACATTCAGTGCCAGTAAGCCCATGGCTTCATCCATTTTATTTTTGTGTTGAAGATCCTCAAAAATACCCTACAAAATAGGTTGGTTCTCATCTAGACATGACCATAAGCCACGTGACATAAGCAGCCAGGTTATGTGAGATTTTTAGGTGTGGTAGTTATGTGGTGTTAGTCGGGACATTGAAGTGTCTGACATTGAGAGAAGAAGATAGAAGCAGAAGGGTCTTTTTGAAGTAAAGTGAAGAAAGTAAAATGTACCCCCCCACAATGTATAATACTATCCCTTGTACACCACAAAATACTAAGAGAGCACAAAAAAATGAGAAAAAAACCTGAGTTCTAGAGGTAGAACAGGAGCACAGAAGAAGGTGCAATTTTGACTACAAAATCTGACAAGAAAATGGAAAAATCATGAAATGAAACCTGCACGAGAGGGACGAACTTGGAAAGATCTTTCTAACGATATAAAGAAGTCAAAAATATGAGTCTGTATGAGCCCTGTAGGACCAAAAAGGGATAGGTACCCCCAAAAACCAAGCTCCCTGGAAAAAACTAGTCACAACAAAAAAATTGACGGCCGTCTACACGTTAAGTGACTATCTTGCCGGAAAAAAATTTGATCGCTAGAAAAATTCAAAAATCTGCCAAAAAATTCAAAAAACCATCAGGGAAAAAAATTATGGCTGGTGACCTTAGCAGTGACGTCACCCGACGTGCTGTTTGTGGCACTCGGTGGTGGGTCGGAGGCTGGAGCTGGTGGCGAGGGTGGCCGATGGTGCAGAGGTGGCCAGAGCTAAGCGCGGGCAGCACTGGGGTTGTACGGCAGTGGTGGCAGCCGGAGTGGAGCGAAGCAGGATGCAGGCTGAGCGCGGGCCAGACTGGAGCATTGCCGGGGTGGCGCGCAGTGGAGGCACCTCTTGCATGCGCCAAAAACACTAAAAAATGGTTTTTTTTTTAAGCCATACGGCCCTAGGAGGGCAAACAAAATTTTCCAGAGGCTTTGGAGGCCAAATAGGTTGATTTTTATATGGATTTTAGGGTTTTTGGGCCTTTTGGACGCAACTGTGAGGTCAATTTTTGCCCAAAGTGCTCCAAAAAATTGAGACCCCCAAATCCAATATAAAAACAATAGAAAAAACATAGAAAAAGACTATAGGAGCTAAGGATTTCATCTTTGAATCATGACTCCAAAAGCTCAGACTAGGTAGTAGCAGGGAAGCTCTGATACCATGTAGGATTTGACAAATGCAAATCCACAGAACCTGAATACACCTGCATGCAAATGACCTATTATAGAGAGAAAGCACGAGAATGTGAAATCAGAACTTAGAGACGCTCGAAAGAAGAGTCAAAATATTGTTCCCTAAGTTATGAAAGAAACATTACAAAGTTCAGCCTATAAAGGTGAACAAACCCTAAAATAGAAAAACTAGGTTGCGCAATATAATTAATATAAAATATTAATTATATGCACCTAAGAGACAGCTTAAGTGAAAAAAGAGTAATGAATCTTCCTAATTACTCTAACACTGTTGTCTACACACTTAATAGAGTACAATTGAAGGACACAAAGAAGACACCTTATGAGCTATGGTATGGCAAAACACCCAATGTAAGTTACTTCAAAATATTTGGTAGTCATTGTTACATCTTAAAGGATGATATAAATGGAAAGCTTGATTTCAAGAGTGATGAAGGTATCTTTCTAGGGTATTCCACCAAGAGAAAAGCTTATAAATGTCTTATCAAGGCTTCTAACAAAATTGTTGAAAGTGAAAATGTAAAGATAGATGAATTTGTAGAAAAGAATGAGCTGGAAAGCACAAAAGAACTAGAGGAATACAACAAGTTTGTATACTGTGAAGAACCCAACACTCTTCTTGAGCAACAATGCTTAATTCTAGAACAATAGAATGTTACAACTGATGGTCAGGCTACAACTACCGACGGTGAGGATAATGATAAAAATAATGTGCAAGGTGATGAAGGATAGAATGAAGATCAAAATGATGATCAAGCTGATACACAAAGAGATGAACCTCTACTTGCAAGATATGTAAGAAGGAACCATCCAAAGATCCATATCATAGGAGATAAGAAAGGTGGTACAAGAAAAAGAAGTAAGTCTTTAAAGTCAAATTGTTTAATTTGTGAGTTTGAGCCAAAATCTATCAATGCTGCACTTTATAATGAAGAATGGATAAGTGCTATGAATGATGAGATTGAGCAATTTGAGAAGAACAAGACATGGTCACTTATGCCAAGACCAGATGACAAGAATGTCATTGGTACAAAATGGATATTCAGGAATAAGCTGAATGAGAATGGAGAAATCACAAAAAACAAAGAAAGACTAGTATGTAAGGGGTATGCACAAGAGGAAGGTATAGACTATGGAGAGAAATTTTCACCCATTGATAGGCTAGAAGGTGTAAGAATACTACTTGCTTATGTTACATTCAAAGGATTCAAGGTATACCAGATGGATCTCAAGTCAGCATTCCTAAATGGAATACTTGAAGAAGAGGTATACATTGAGCAACCAGAAGGGTTTGTCAATCCAAATAAGAGAAACATGGTATGTAGACTTCACAAAGCCTTGTATGAATTGAAACAAGCTCCTAGAGCCTGGTATGAAAGACTTTATTCCTATCTTATAAGTATTGGATTTGTAAGGACAAGTGAAAATAATAATCTTTATTTAAAGGAAGATACTGATGCTTACACTTTGATTGCCGAAATATTTGTTGATGAAATAATATTTGGAGGCAATGATATGCTCTGAAAATCATTTTCTAATGAGATGAGAAAAGAGTTTGAGATGTCTATGTTTGGAGAGATCAAATTATTTCTTGGTCTATAGATCATTCAACAAAGTGAAGGTATTTTCATTACACGGTCCAAATATATTAAAGAGGTCCTGAAAATATTCAAGATGGAAGATTCCAAAGCAGTTGGAACACCGATGGCTACTGGATGTAAGTTGACAAAGGAGAACAAGACAACAGAGGTAAATCAGACTTTGTACAGATTAATGATTGGAAAACTCATATATGTTGTACACACTAGACCAGATATTGCACATGCAATAGGAATTGTTGCTATATTTTTTCTAACCCTAGGGAATCACATATGACTGTTGTGAAAAGGAGTTTAAGATATCTAAAAAATACTAAGGAATATGGCTTGTGGTATAGAAGAGAAGGAAAATTTGAACTTAAGGTGTTTACTGACGCTGATTGGGCTGGAAATCTTGATGACCAAATGAGCACAACTGGAGGTGCATTCTTTATGGGTGACAAACTTGTCAAATGGATTAACAAGAAGCAAGGATGCATCTCTCAGTCTACTGTAGAAGTAGAGTATATTTCTACTGCTGTAAATTGCTCAAATATTGCATGGATCAAATAGTTACTAGAAGGTATGCATATAAAGATCTTAGAACTAGTGATTTTCTATTGTGATAACTCCATTGCAATAAACATTTCTAAGAATCCAGTCATGCATTCTAAGACTAAACACATTGCCATCAAGTATCATTATTTTGAGAGAACAAGTTCAAGCAAAGGAAGTGACACTTGAGTATGTGCAATCAAAAGAACAATTGGCCGATATCTTTACCAAGCCATTGCCTAAGGATACATTTGAGTACTTGAGAAAGAGACTAGGGGTCAAACCCTTGTCTACCAGTCAATAAAATGACTAAAGGCTACATCAGCCTACATATTGTTAGAATATCATTAATGTTGATACAAGAAAAGAGATGAACTTCAAAGCTACATCTATATACAAACATGTATATATATCAAAACTGAGCACCAGAGCATATTTTTGTATTACTAATGGATAAGGGAAATTCAAGGAATATATTATGGAAGAAAAAAATTATTATTTGACATGAATGTCAGATATTTGTAAAATATTTGTTTAGAATTGTTGTCAAAGGGAGAGAAATTATCCATATTATGAAATCTTTCTGGAAATAGAAAGAGTTTATCCACTATCATATTACTCCAATAGGGAGAATTATATCCTTAGGGAGAGAAAATTGTATGGAAAGATTCTACAAAGGGAGAGTTGTTGACAAGAGAAAAATATATCTAAAGAGAACAAAAGTCAAGGGAGAGAAATTGACACAAGGAGAGGACCCAACACATCAGAAGAAAAAGAACTGCAAGAATCAAATCTAAGCTAAAACAAAGCTTATCGAAGGTCATACATTTATCGGTTGACAGAGAAAAAAGATTGGTAGTTTGATGAATCTCAACTATTATATTTCATATTGTATTAGAAATAATATAGTGTGATAATATAGTATGTTGCCATCAATGCCAAACGGAGAGATTGATGACATGTAACTGATTGGATCTTTGACAATATTAAGTTGAAGATAATGCAAGGCATTAAAATAGTTAATGTATTGTATTGTCATTGATGCCAACTTGATATCATCTGTATGGTCATGTACATAATGCCAAAGACTTCAAAGAATCAATGGAACAAAGGTTATGCTTTTAGCAATGCATAAAATTCAAGTTTTCACTTAGTGACAAACAACACCAACGGAGTGCACACCGATGGTCAGAGCAAAGAACAGTCATAGTGATGCCCAAAGAGCTTAAGTATAGTGTTTCCCAACAAAGAAAAACTGCAGGATGCCCGACAAGCAAAGTCAAGAAGGTTACCCGACGAGTAAAAATCCAATGATTTTCAATGGACGGAGATCTCGAATCTAACTAGAGTCACACTGACGGAACTGTCAGTTGTCACTGACAACTAGCTACAGAGGTGACCGAAAAAATAGAGAGTCCAGAAAATGACAAAATATCTAGCTAGAAAGAGATAAAGAGAGACTTAACTGGTTGTTTTCTTTGTTTTATTCAACATGAGTTAAGTGATTGATTTAAAGATGATTTGTATAGTTGGCAAGAAGATAATTACGAGACAAATCAGGAGTTATCACTACAAAATTTGGGGTCAAATTTTGACACCAATTTGCGACGGTGCTATCATTTGTGTGTGATTTTTTTTTTTTCCAAGTGCCCCCGACACTATCGTAATAGTGACGATACCATCATAATTGCAACACCCTCTTGATTATAAACAAAAAAAAGAAAAAGAAAGGCTCATTTGTGATCGAGCTGTGCATGCGAGTGGAAGTAAACTATACCATTCTGTGCGTGAAGAGGGCTCTTGTTGTATTGAATCCAGCTAGCAGTCACAACTGAAGAAACCAATAGCTCATTCATCACACCCCCAAGCCAGTTTGCAATTTAGCTAGTTTCCTTCATGTTTAGGGTATAGCCACCACGTACTCATCAACAAGCCACTGCGTACTCACCATTTGAGGTATTTTTATATTTTAGCCTTTGGTTAAGAGCATATTACATGACTAGAGGTGTATACTCTAAGATGGCCTGATTGATATTAGTCAATATGATGAACATACACCGTAATGGGAACATATGCCATAATCTACAGAAACCCTGGCATAAAGAAAATGATGCTTTGTCACAAGCAGTATGTAACTGTTGTCTCACTGAAGCTTTGACCCTATCTATTGAAGGTCATATACCAATGAATTTTGCAATGGTTGGTGTCTTTTTAAATGTCTCATTGAGGGATTGAACAAACTATCTGGAACATGGACATTCAGGATCTTTTTATCAATTTCAATATATGTCTTGTATTTTAGCCTTTGGTTAAGAGCATATTACATGACTAGAGGCGTATACCCTAAGATGGCCTGATTGATATTAGTTAATATGAGAACATACACCGTAATGAGAACATATGTCATAATCTGCATAAACCCTAACATAAAGAAAGTGATGCTTTGTCACGGGCAGTATGCCACTGTTGTCTCACTAAAGCTTTGACCCTATCTATTGAAGGTCAGATGCCAATGAGTTTTGCAATGGTTGGTGTCTTTTTAAATTCCTCATTGATGGATTGAACAAACTATCTAGAACTTGGACATTCAGGATCTTATTATATGGTTTTTCACCATAGATGCTTGAGGGTGTTAGTGTTTTTTGCTTTAATTTCTCACTGGCCTTCTGTCACATTAAAGAATCAGATGTCTTCTCTAGGATCTGAGGTCGAGTCTTTTCTAATGTTTGGGCTTGCATGTCCTATTTTAGTTTTTTACTACAAAATTTCTCTACTTTAATAGCTTGAGGATGGTAAAATTTAGTTTATTCCTTATTGTTTCAAATTCTATACTATTGACTTACTAATGGCATGGATGAATATGGTTTGTTTCCCTACGGTGGAGGAGCTTGTGCTCAATAAGAGCTACACACATGTTGTTGTTCATGTATCCTAGGCTACATTGCTGATTCCACAATCCTGATAGGTTAGAAAGTCCTTATTTTAGGTTATTTTGTGGTTGGTGATTCTCTCCTTACTAGTGTTTTTTTCTATCTAGGTTTGGTCATTTTTCGATTATTTGTGTTTATCATGTGTGATTACTTCTTGGATGGTTGCCTTGAGGTTCTACCCTTTGACCTTGCCGAGGGATGTGTAATCTAGAAGAGATCCTTTGAGTAGTCAGTGGTGTGGGATCCCGTACTAGTTGATGGGGTTTGTTCTTTTGTAGCCTTTGTTCCCTGGTTGTTGAGGTTTCCTAGTTGTGAGAGTTCGAGTATGGATCTTGGTTTGTTTGATAATCTGTATCTATGGCTAATTGGGACCCCTATATCTTTGAGGGGTTTCCATGATTAAGTTATCTCCTCTTTCTAGTCTTAGGTTGATGGGGCTTTGGACCCTTGAAGTTTCTAGCATGAGAAGCCTTTGTGCTTTTGGTTTTGGTTGTATTGAGTAGATTTTGGAGGTTGATTGTATGCTTTTAT
>MU225941.1:1172023-1184841 GCA_018584345.1 Thuja plicata
TACAATACTCGGCATCGTCATGCTCTCGGTAAGAGTAGAAGCTCGGTCCATACTAGTCCCGAAGTGTAGCTTGGAACTCGGTAGCCGTTGGTGACTCGGTAGCTATAGTGTCACTCGGTAACCGCTGATGACTCGGTGGTAACTGACTTCTCGGTTGGCTTCAACTGATGGCTCGGTAGTTACGGTGAAGCTCGGTGACTACCGTCTGCTTGGTAAACACTGCTGAACTGTTCATATGCTCGGTGACCACTGTTCTGCTTGGTATGAACTGTTTAACCACTGAGCTTTACAATGTGATTACTGAATGCTCGGTATAAGCTGTGAACTGAGTGATGAGCTCGGTAAGAATACAGAATCGAATAAGTGTTTTCACTGATGACAAATATAACATAATTCCAACAAGAACATAGATGCTAAGAAGGTCATGGAAGAAAGACTTGAACAGAAATATGAGTTCAAGATAGCAGAAAAGATAAGCCAAGAAGTGGCATTACAAAAGGTAAAGCTTTCTAAATTGGTTAGCACAATAGATCTGATAATCTCAGATGCTATAACCTTAATACAGAAGTTATGCATGCTTGATCAACTCACCTAGTAGTATACCGAAAAGATAGCACAGATAGATGATGATCTTCAAAAAAGTGCACAAAGTCTCACAAATAGTGAAGAGGCAATAAAATTGCACAATGAGCAACTCAAGAAAGCTCAAAAATTGAGACAGGACATTTAGATTGCAGAGACAAAGTTCAGAGATGAGGTAAATGAGCTTCAAGCACAACTCTTACCGACACTCTCACTACTGCAGAAACATATGACACAGGCAAAAATACTAATTGCCACCCCATAAATGTCTGTCCTAGAAAACATTTATGATATGCATGCAAGGCTAGAGCTAGAGTACATGGCACTAGAACTATTGAAAGAAAAATGGGAGAAATTGCTTGAAGACATCAAGAAAACCCACTCACATATTCTTGACACATTGTAAGTTACACATTTTTGGCATCTTATAAGTTGTACATTTTTTTTATGAGTATAAAATAAAGGGGGAAGTGATATGTACATACATTTTAGTTAGTATAAAGGGGAAGGTGATACGAACACGGTCACAGTAAATGAAAGGAGGAAATGATGTGTACAGTCAAACATTTGAATGTATAGTAAAGAGGCAAGTATACATGTACATATACTTATACTATACCGATGCATACAGTTAGGGGGAGTCATATAATGAAAAAGATATAGACATGGTGTACATACTAAATACTTTATTATTATGCACATATTAGTTTTTGATACTAATGTCAAAGGGGGAGATTGAAGGAATCATATTTTTCCATTAGTATATACAAGGAAAAACATGATCTACACCATTAGTTTGTACTACACTGACAGACAAGGCACAACACTACCCGACGCCAACGTTACCCGATACTGCCAAGTTCAAAGCATCCTGACAAACACTATTCAGTGTTACCTGATGACAAAAAGGACAAAGGAACCCGAAGAGTAACAATAGTGCAACCTGACTAAATAGCAAAGAGAGGAACACAAAGGATGAAGGGAACCTAACGATCAATTCAACAAAGGACTACTGACAGAATTTTAGTTCAACTCAATGACCAAGAACCAACAGTCAGTTACATCCTGCAAAAAATGGATCTGACTTTCCACGTCAAATAAAACACTAAAGTTGTATATTTAGCTTCTTTATTTGTTTTAAATACATTATGTGCGGAGGAAGCAATATAATTATTATTTTTTTAATTATTTTTACTCATTTAAAACATGAAAACTAATGATCAAGGTCAAGTTGTAAACCTTGGATCAAGAGTTAACATTGTAATGCGTGATTCTAGAATAGTTTAAATACTTGTACAAATAGATGCTCAATCTATTATGAACATGTTGTTGTTCGATGATGATTGTATCCACTGAGAGCATATAAGGATCAAAAAAAGAATTCATGTAGAAGGACATAAAAGGATCAAATCAGCTTCAAGAACAAGAACAAAGGCTACCGACGAGCAGAGAAAAGGTATTAATCCATCACTATAGGTGATATTCATATTATGAGAGCTTTAATGGATCTGTGATCAACAATTATAGATTGCATAAAGTTAGGTCAAACATATTGTACTCATTCTAACAAGTGTAATAGACTTAAGAAATCCTTTCAAGAAAGGTAGACCTAACAGTCCTATTGCAAATCTATTAACTGAGTGCACACTTAAATCAGTGTTGCTAACGCTCTTAACAAAGTAGATCTTAACTGGTCTCCACTTTAATAGTCCTAACAGGGTAGATCATCAGAAGTGATCAATTGTAAGCCTTTACCGTCTCCCTTCCATTTTGCAGATAGTGAAGTTTTGTGGGTGCCATCCCTACCACAATTTTTACTTCCTAATAGGATTTTTCTGCGATATCATATCTTTTGTTATGTTTTTATTACTTTTATGAATTTTTCTATGAATGTTACAAATAATTAAAGATTATGAATCAATATTACTTGCATAAGAAGAGCATAAAAAATGGTCGATAATACATTAAAGAATGATAACTAATGATGAAAGGTGAAAAGGGTTAAAAGTTTTAGAGGTACTGATTCACCCCTCCCCTCTCAGTACTACTTCCCATTAATCCCAACAAAGACTAATGTTAGGAGTGGTTAGCTACAAGTATGGAAGCTCTATAATACTATTGGACCAACTATAGGGACAATACTTCCCTCTACACTTCTAGATCTGAAAAACCAAGGTGGGTGCACCTAATCCAGATAACATACAACTCTTTATCACTCTTGATTACAACCAAAAATGATGGTAAGAAAGTGCTAAATACTAACCAGGAATTCATTGACTCTCTATTACCATGTAGGATATACAATAAACAACCATAGGATATAAAAAGGATTTAGTAATGGTTTTGATGTAAACTTGCAGGATATAACCTAACTATATCAAACATGAATCAATAAAGAGTAGAAAATATTTTGACCAGTGCCTTATCCATTGGGAAACTTCTTGAATCGAAATATTGAAACAACTAGACAATCTATTGGCAAGGATTCATAGCCATAAACACATGTATCTCAGATCACACACTTTCTTATATGATCCCTACACATATACATCAAATGAATCTATATTCTCCCCAAAGTATCTTTAATCTAATCCTAAATCAAAACTATGGAATGAAACATACACATAGATAACTCTATGTATTAGACAAGAAAATCCAAAACTCACACAATAAAAGCCAAGGAGAGACTTGAAATTGAGACAATGTATTAAGTATAATGAATCAAAATCTATAATAATGAGATTGAATAACTACACCACTCAATAATTTGTAAAAGATAAAAAATTATCTACCTTAGCATGAAATACAGTCAGATACCAAATCTAATATATCCTTGGGACTCAAACTTCTAGAACCAACACCTAGGATCAAAAAATTTGGAACCACCATACAACGAAAATAATATCCTTAAGTATAAGGATGAAACCCTAGGGGAGGGTTCCAACCACTTCCTATCAATCCATAAATGCAATCCTATCTTTCCAATCTAATCTTTCTCCAAAAGATCACCTAAAATATTTGTCTTGATGATCCACTTGCCAAATCACCAGCAAAGATCCAATCCATAAATGTTGAACACTCAAAGAACGAAAGGAGATATCCCAAAATAGAAAGAAATCAGAGATCTATAGAACTTCCATGTTGTATTAAATACATTTAGACCCATAGAGAACATCCCTAGCCACTGAAAGACACCATTAAGACTAATCACGGCCCAAAAAAACCTTGAGCCACTCTCCTACAAGTTTGAGAACATTCCACCATGGTAAAAT
Source organism: Thuja plicata (assembly GCA_018584345.1). Taxonomy (NCBI): domain Eukaryota; kingdom Viridiplantae; phylum Streptophyta; class Pinopsida; order Cupressales; family Cupressaceae; genus Thuja; species Thuja plicata. Next base: position 1,175,878 of record MU225941.1, read on the forward strand.
GCGTAGAAATATTTAAAATTTTAAAATATTAACCATAATGAATAACTCCTTTGGCATGAAACACATCGACGGCCAAGATTAAGATCCTTTTGCAACTTTAAAATGTGACCATCGATGCACTTTACATTATAAGGGCACCAAGAAAAAAAGAAAGCTACCTTGCCTAGTCAAAATTTGTTGACGTCCACTTGGCAACATCCCACTGGCCCTCAAAACCACCTATCTACCTTCTCTAATGTATGCCCCACATTCTTTACCTTATCACCGCTCTAGACATGTGTCATGCATTTTGCAACCATGTAGTGATTGAATTCCTTGTATCTTTTCTTCACGTATTAGCGCATTACCTTCAGATCTCAATTTGCCTTCATCACTTTCTTTCCATTCATTACCATGCATGACCATCTGATTCAATCCATCCTCAGTCCCACCTAGCCATCCTATGGACTACACCATGTGGCATCACCTTACTTGCTAGAACCTTACTGCGTGTCCAACCAACCCGGCCTGCCACCTATCAAACCTGCGACATGTCACACCCGCGCTACTATGTGATCTCACTAGACATGTACTGACTCGGATTGCACCATCATGCCTTGCTACCACCTGTCATCTTCTCAACCATGTCACCTGAGAACAGGCCCACCAAAATTATCCATATGTCTTCCAACTAGCTGCTACTAATCCACAACACTTTACAAACTGTTAGTGAAAAAGGTGCCTTCCTTTTGGTACTTAACCACTACGGCTGGGGTATAAAAATGTTACATTTCTTCACCGCAAGACCAATGTGGGATATATGACCTGAAACATCTAAAGCACAAAACACACCAACAAAGACATAGAGACCTAAGCGACTAGTTTGACTCCATCAAGGTGACCAAAATGGGGACAATACACGGCCATAAAACCCCCTCCAACCAACTCATGTGACAAACAAACCAAAAACACTTAGACACAAATGCGCAACCCTGAGTAGAATTATCGAGCAACATTACTGAGCATCACTGAGCAACATAGTGTAAACCAAGGAATAGGGTAAACTGAGCACTAGTCTTTCTCAAACATCAGTGCAAACTGAGCGGTATATCTTAATGCCTTTTCACCATTCTTGGTTACTAGTGCCATGGAAACCCTAATTACATTAATAGCTCTAACAGTGGCTTTGACTAGGGATATATGTCTCTTGCAGGCATAATAAGGATTCAAAATCTTAGGGATAAGAAGACCACCCAAAAATAGAAGGGAAACCTAACCTAAAATAGAAAGTAGGAAATGACAGAAGGAAAACCTAATTCTACCAGCAGAAACAACACCTCTTCAATTTATTTTCTGATTTGAAGATGATCAAACTAGCTCTGATGGTATGATACCATCACCAAAATCTTAGATTTCATTTTCCTCTATCAAAAACAAACTTCATCACACCTTGTACTAGAAGCAAGCAAAAAAATGCCTCTTCCATTTGCCTGATCAAACCTGCTAAAATGTCCCATTAGCTCAATACTATAGAAAATAGTATCAACATACTCACCATTGAAGCTTAGAAGGGTATCAGGAAAAACTTGAAAGGTAAATTGATGTGGTATATGCATATTGCATTCAACAAGTAAAGGAACACTAGATAAAATGCAATTCCTATCATCTTTTGATCGACAACCACATCTTGCAAAATTATCCAGCTGAAAAGAGAAGCACTCATATTTTTTCATATATCTGGTACCATTCACACTATCTGGTTCCTCATCAAAATCCTCAAAAAAAGGATTAGAAACCACATGAAGATCTTTGTCAAAGTCATTATGACAGAGCATTGGCTTATCCAAAACACTATCCATATCACATAGCACATTAGAAAACATACTAATATGACAACCAACATACATGCCACACTCACCTTCTTCAAAGGGAGAAATATCAGAGTCTGAACAAGAGGAGAACTCATCATCACTACATGAAGGCTCCATATCACTATCTCCCCTTTCTTCCTCATTAGATTCATTGCAATAGAATGATCAAGATAAAACTTTTTCACAAGGTTGCACACTAACCATCATCTTGTCCTCAAAAAAATCAGGACCACTCTGACACCTTAGAGATTCTTCCTCAACCAAGTCTTGGCACATACTTTCTTGAGTATCCTCACGTGAAAAGGACATGGGCTAAGAAGTATCATCCTCATATGGCCATGAAATCTCAACACCATGATCCTTATTCTCCTCTGCAAAGAAAGCAATCTGCACCACATCACTGGTTTGCACATCTATATCAGGATTCTCTAAATAATCCTCTTGCAAAGTATCAAAATTACACAAACCATAAACTTGCTAGTGGGTGGGAGGGAAAACATCAATACACTCATTAAAAACATGTGTAACTTGAGCATCTAAAATACCATACTTCAATGATTTAATGAAAGATTTAGAATCAGAAAAAGATTCAAAATCTACACAACTATTCCAATCAGTACTCAACATTATATCAAGATTACCTTCATCCTTTGAATCAGAGAAAATACAAATGTTATCACAATTTGATAAATCAAATTCCATCTTTTTGCGACCAAGTAATGTAGAAGCACAAGGAAAATTAGAAACACACATGTCGAAATCAAAACCTATTGACTCACACTCTCTGTCAAACTCAATGTGTGTTGGGTGTGATGGTTCAGAGCTATCCCTCCCTGAGTATCTAAAATATTCACAAGACAAAAACTCTAAAATTTATTCACTATGAAATGAACCATTGTCCTCATCTTCACCCTCCTCTGATAGGTAGTCACTAGAAGCATTTTCACTTATCCAATCATCTTCTTCTTGCTGACTACACACATCTTCTTCCTTATACTAAGAAGAAGCATCACTTTCATGATTATAAGAGAGCTCATCCACACTAGATACATCTCCTTCACAAGCTCTATCATTCTCAATTACAACACTACTAGATACAACCTCAAGTATGTCTTCAAGTTCAAGATTTGCAACATTAGTTATCCAATCCCTAATATGCACATAATGTTCTTCCCTTAAGAAGGTCGGCCAATGGGTTGATTCAGGGAAACATAGTTCCAAAAATAAACCAATAAATACAAACTCTAAATTCTTAGTACCCCCTGGAAGCTCATCATGTGCATCACAAAACCTTTCATAAAATAAAGGTATTGATAGTTCCCTTCTCCTTCCCACCTTTATTCTTATCACCAATATACAATCCTCTTGGATACCTTGGTCTAACAATGCAACCTCCTCCTCAAGCTTACCCATTTTGATTAATACAATACTTTCATATAATTTTGCAAAATTGCAACTCAAAACTTGAAGTATGCAGACCTCTATCCACACCTTATTCCTTTCCTTAGTGCTTGAATCGCTACATAAGGAAACATTTACATCCTTGAAAATTAAAATACCTGGATGTGTTGCAGTAGGTACTGCAAGATACTGATATGAATTCACCCCCAAATCACCTTTTGAAACTTGGTAGAGTCACCACCTCCTTGTAGAGGAAAAGCTATGAATTAGTTGAGAGCTCTTTCCCAACTTTGACCCCTTTTTAAAATAATGAACTCATAACACACCTCAATATAGGGTCTTTATGATTCCTCACTTGACTATGCCCATAGTAATAGGAGTCCTATTATTTTCTGCCTCTTCACTGCAAGTTCACCTCTTCTTTGTAGTATTTCCTCAATCATGCACACTGGTGCAAATCAGAGAACTTAGAGTCACCACTCACAAAAAGTGAGATAATATTTGTATCATTTTTAGAGCTATGAATTTTAGAAAATTTTCAATGATAAACAAGCAGAAAAGACTCACTCTTATAATTATGAAGAATATCACATTGGAAACCATGACTCTATAACTGACTCTCCAGCAGAGTCTTCATCTTGTTGGTGTTTGAAAATGTTTATCATTATGCTATCTAAAGCCACCAATATGCATTAAGACTAATGTTAGGAGTGGTTAGCTCCAATTATGGAAGCTCTATAAGACAATTGGACAAACTATAGGGAAAATAATTCCCTCTGCACTTTTGGCTCACCAAAACCAAGGCAGGTACACCTAATCCAGATAACATACAACCCTTTACAATTCTTTATCACTCTAGATTACAACAACAGATGATGGTAAGAAAGTGATAAATACTAACCAAGAATTCATTGACTCTCTATTACCATGTAGGATATACAACCAACAACCATAGGATATGAAAAGGATTTAGTAATGGTTTTGATGTAAACTTGCAGGATATAACCAAACTATATCAGACATGCATCAACAAAGAGTAGAAAATCTTTTGACTAGTGCCTTATCCATTGGGAAAATTCTTCAATCAAAATATTAAAATAGATAGACAACCTATTGGAAAGGATTCACAACCATAAACACATGTATCTTAGATCACACACTTTCTTATAATATCCCTATGCATATAGATAAAATGAGTCTATATTTCTCCCAAAGTATTTTTAATCGGATCCTAAATTAGAACTATGGAATGAAACATACACATAGATAACTCTATGTATTGGATAAGAAAATACAAAACTCGCACAATAAAAGCCAAGGAGAGACTTGAAATTGAGACAATGTATTAATTATAATGAATCCAAATCTGTAACAATGAGATTGAATACCTACACCACTCAATAAATTGCAAAAGATCAACAAGTATCTATCTTAGCATGAAATACAATCTGATACCAAATCTGATATATCCCTAGGACTCAAATTTCTAGAACCAACACCTAGGATTAGAAAATTTGAAACCACCATATAGAGATCATAGTCAACAATAATTATGAAAGATCAACAAGTATCTATCTTAGCATGAAATACAATCTGATACCAAATCTGATATATCACTAGGACTCAAATTTCTAGAACCAACACCTAGGATCAAAAAATTTGAAACCACAATATAGATCAACAAGTATCTATCTTAGCCTTAAGTATAAGGATGAAACCCTAGGGGATGGTTCTAACCACTGCCTATGAAGCCATAAATGCAATCATATCCTGACGATCCCCTTGCCAAATCACCAGCGAAGATCCAATCCATAAATGTAGAACACTCAAAGAACGACATGAGACATCCCAAAATAGAAATAAATTAGATATCTACAGAACCACCATTCTGCATTAAATGCATTTTGACTCACAGGGAACATCCCTAGCCACTGAACGACACCATTAAGACTGATCACGACCCAAGAAAACATCGAGCCACTCCCCTGCAAGTCTAAGAACATGCCACCGTGGTAAAATGTATAGAATTAAAATTTTAAAATATTAACCACAACAACTAACTCCTCGGTCATGAAACACATCAATGGCTGAGATTAAGATCCTTTTGCAACTTTAAAACATGACCGTTGATTCACTTTACGTTATAAGGGCACCAAGCAAAAAAGAAAGCTACCTTTCCCAGTCAAACTTCATTGACATCCATGTGGCAGCATCTCACTATCCCTCAAAACCACTTGTCTACCTTCTCCGATGCAGGCCCCACATTCTTTACCTTTTCACCACCCTGAACACGCATCATGCATTTCATGACCACATGGTGATTAACTTCCTCTCATTTTTTCTTCATGTGGTAGCGCATTACCATCGGATCTCAATTTTCCTTCATCACTTTCTTTTCCATTCATCTCCATGCGTCACCATTTGATTCAATCCATCCTTAGTCTCACCTAACCATCCTTCACACTATGCCATGTAGCATCACCTTACTTTCTATAACCTCATCGCATGTTGATCCAACCTAGCCTACCACCTATCAAACCTACCACATGTCACACACATGCTACTACATGATCTGACTGGACCTGTGCTGACTCAGACTACACCATCACGCCTCTCTTCCACCTATCATCTTCTCAACAATGTTACCTGAGGACGGGCCCACGAAAATTATCCATCTATCTACCAACTAGCCACCATTAATCTGTAGCACTTCACAAATCGTCAGCCAAAAAGGCACCTTCCTTTTGGCACTTAACCACTATGGGCTAGGATATAAAAATTTTACATTTCTTCACTGCATGAAAATTGTGGGATATATGACCTAAAATCTCTAAAGAAAAAAACACACTAGCGAAGACATAAAGACCTAAGAGACTGGTTTTACTCTATCAAGGTGACCAAAAAGGGACAATACATGGCTATAACACCCCTACAACCAACTCACATGAAAAACATACTAGAAACACTTGGACACAAATGAGCAATCCCGAGTAGCAATACCAAGTGATATTATCTGAGTATCACTAAGAAACATAGTGTAAATAGAGGAATAGGGTAAACCAAGCACCATTATTTCCTGAACATCAGTGTAAATCAAGCAGTATATCTTAATGCCTTTTCACCATTCTTGATTACTAGTGCCATGGAAAACTTAATTACAATAATAGCTCTAACACTACCAAGATCAAAAGAAATGTTTTTGTTTGATACAGGATTGCCATGAACCCAAGGTGCTCCTACATCAGACACCTAGAGTTGAAAGGAATGATTATCCAATTCTTGAGTGAGGTACAACCTGAGCTGAATCCAACTCTGAATGATAAATCCATGTAGAGTCTTCAACTAGTCTATTCTTCCACTTTACCAAGTGCTCCATGTAATCCTTTCATCTTGTGCTTCTGTCAATTTTTTTCTTTAAAATCCACTCAAATTCTTCAATTTGTTTCTTAGGATAATCACGTAGAATCGTCACTTCTTCATTAGGTTCATGATACTCATACAAATATAAAATGTTGAATATAGGTGATATATCAATGTCATCAGGTAATTATACTTCATAAACATTTCCACTTTCAAACTTCTTGAATATCTTGCACGGGCCAAATTTCTTCATCTTTAATTTATCATATGTTCCAATAGGAAATCTTCCTTTCTTCAAATGAACCATCACTTCATTACCAACCTCAAAAATCTTATGTCTTCTTGACCTATTTGCACTATCCTTTTATTTTTTATTACTTTTATCCAACTTATGTTTCACTTCCTCATGCAATGACTTCATAAACTCAGCAAATTATTCCCCTTCAACACTTCTCTTCTCTTCTCCAACAATATCTCTCAAGTCTGATATACCTCTTGATTGTATGCCAGTAACAATATGAAAATGTGTCTTGCCAACACTCCTATTCACTAGATTATTATATGAAAACTCTACTTGTGCTAACATCAAGTCCCAATTACTCGACTTGTCTCTAACTAAGCATCTAAACAAGTCACTAAAACTTTGGTTTACAACCTCTCTTTGTCCATCAATATATGGATTAAATGTAGAACTATACTTCAACTCAGTGTCCAGCTTCTTCCAAAGAGTTTTCCAAAAATAGCCAACAAACTTATTGTCTCGGTAAGAGATGATACTCCTTAGTAATCCATGCAATCTAAGAATCTCCTTGAAGAAAAGATATGCTATATGCACTGCATCTGATGTTTTTCTGCATGGTATGAAATGTGGCATCTTGAAAAATCTATCCACCACAATAAAAATGGAATCATTACCTCTTGTTGTCCTTGTTAGAGTAATAGTCTATCGGGGTTACTAATTTAAATCATTATGATATAATTAGTAACTTCCCTATTCACTCTAGTTTGCTTAAGCTAACCTTAGGTAGTTTCTATTTCTATTAGTTTCCCTTTTTAGGGTTTCGGCATCCTTTATAAGGATTGTCCACTTTGTAATTCAGAAGGAGATTGTATTATTTTCATCATTGTGTTAATAGAAGATAATTTCTTTCACAATGGGTTTGCAGTCTCTGGCCTATCGGCCGCCATAGCTTTCTGGATCCTTCTCTCTTTTGTCTTCTTCTTCTGTGTAACAGCTTTGCATGCAGGTGTTTCCTGGGTAGATTGATATTCATCAATCTCAACATGGTATCAGAGCCATCTTGCTGCCGGCTGTTCGTATTCTGTTGAAGCATACAGGCACTGAGGGTTTCAGAGTCTTTTTCTGGTATTCTTTATAGGTTCTGGGGGGTCTCTATTTTTTGAGGCACTTTGGGCTCAAACGGACACCACCATTGCGTCTAGAAGGCCCAAAAACCCCAGAATCCATATAAGGCACGCCCATTTTGGGCACCGGGGCGTCTGGTGAAAATTTTTTGGCCTCCCACGGCCGTATGGGCATGAATACCGATGCAAAAGTCATAAAAATTCAAAAAAAACTTGTTTTTTAATAAGTTTTGGGCGCGCCGCCCGTGGCCTCTGCGCCACCACCCTACCCCTCCCGGGCCCCGCCGCCTCTGGCCTGTTCCGCGGCCCGCGCCGCTCATTTGCTCTGCGGACCCACCGCCATGGCCCCCGCCACTCCTGTGTTCCCACCACCCGCGGTGGCTCTCCCCGGCACCTGTTCGCGCCACCCGTGGTGGTTCTCCCCCGGCACCTGTTCGCGCCGCTTCGACAGCGCCGCCCCGCCGGCTCTTCGCTATCAGCCTCCCGCTCCGCTCCGCTCGGGCCGGTGGCGGCTTTTTTATAGCACCCGCGGGCTTATGTGGTGTAGCTGATGCTCCTATGGAGAAACAGGGGCTGCGGCCAAGCCCCCGGAGCGCGCCATGCGCCCGGGGGCCTATTTTTTTAGCCCCTGGGGGCAATTTTGGCCCTTTTGGAGCAATTTTGGGCCTTTATCACCTTTTTCGCTCTATAGGGAGCATACGGAGGTCTCTTTTCGACTTCTTTATATCGTCGGAAAGCTCTTTCCGAGATCTTTCCAACTATGGTGATTAGTTTTTTGGGTTCTACAATTTCAATAGATTTTTTTTCTGTTGAAGTCCGATGTCCTGTTTTGCCTTTCGGGAGTCATATCTGGCTCATCCGGACTCCTTTTTCGGCAAACGAGATATCGTCGAAAAGCTGATTCTATGTACTCTTCAGTGGCAGAGGTATTTCTTCCAGATTCTGCTCTAGGTTTTCACTCCTCTGAGTTATGCAGTTTATGCCCTCT
>MU225941.1:1190447-1214051 GCA_018584345.1 Thuja plicata
GGGGTGGCGTCGGGGTGGCGTGTTGGTGACGTGCTCTAGCAGCCCCAAAAATTATTAAAAAACCTTTATTTTTTTATTTGTTTTTTATTTATTTTTTGAAAAATGTGCCCGTACGGCCTGGGAGGCTAAAAATTTTGCCTGAGGTCACTGTGACCAAAATGGTCAAACCTTATAGGTATTTTGACTCTCCTGGGCCTTCTGAACGTAATGGTAGAGTCCATTTTTGCTCAAACAGCTCCAAAAAATAGTGCCTCCTTCAAAGTGATAGAAAAAATCCCAGAGAAGCTATGGTTGTCGTCTTCGAATCGTGGCTTCAAAAAACCTTCAAACCAGGTAGCGACAGGGTGGCTCTGATACCATGTGGAAACTGAGAAATATAGCTTCAACTTCCAAGACTAGTTTGCATGCAAAATATTTGTTACAAAGAATGAAGCCAAAGACAGAAAAAGTAGAAACCCTTCTGTGCTCAAAAAGTGAGAGCTCAAAAATGTATTCAGAGAGTATGGAAAAATAATTACAAGCATTCAACCATAAAGGTGAATGAAACCCTAAAAAAGGAAAAATCTAACCTAAGAGAAAGCTTAAGTGAAAAATAGAGTATGACCAACTTAATAATTAATATCAACATGATATAATTAAAAAGTGAAGATAACTATGTACTCTAACAAATTTTTCAAATTAATCAAGAACTTTTCCTCTTTCAATCTCTGCAATACCTATCTAATGTGCAAAAAATGATCTTCTTTGGTCTTACTAAATATCAAAATGTCATCCAAGTACACAATCACAAATTTACCTAAGAATTTCTTCAAAACCTCATTCATTAACGTCATAAAAGTACTCGGTGCATTAGCTAAACCAAAAGGCATAACTAACCATTCATACAAACCTTCTTTTGTCTTGAAAGAAGTCTTCCATTCATCACCTTCTCTGATTATGATATGATGATATCCACTCTTCAAATCAGTCTTTGTAAAATATTTTACTTCACTCAAACAATCCATTATATCATCGATTCTCGGTATAGGAAATCGATACTTGATCTTGTTAATAGCTCTTAAATCAATACACATTCACCATTCTCCATTCTTATTAGATGCCAACATAGCTGGTATTGCACATGGACTCAAAACTTCTCTGATCAAACCTTTCTGTAACAACTCATGAATTTTTTGGTTGAGATCCTCATTATCGGTTGGTGTGAATCGATGTGGTGCCTTGTTTGGAAAACTAGATCTAGGAATCAGACCCATACAATGACTAATATCTCTCATCGGTGGTAAACCATTAGGTACATTATTTGAAATTATTTATTTGTACTCGATGAGCAACTTCTAAACTTCTTAAAGAACTTTATCTTCTATTTTCTCACTTGGTTTGTTAGGAATCAAAGTATAACATACATCATTTCTCTTTAGATCCTTAACAAACTGTCTACCTTCCATCAAGAAAACTTTCACATATGTACATACCTCACTAGCATATTCTTCAACCAAAGGTAACAAGATTTGTCTCTTTCCATCAGCCCAAATAGTATATTTGTTCAATCTTCCATCATGTATAGCATTTCTATCATATTACCAAGGTCTACCCAAAAAATATGACAACAATAAATAGACATAATATCACACAACACCTTATCATAATACTTTCCAATTTTTAGATTCACAAAACATTATTCGCTTACCATAAGTGTATGCTCATCCCTGATCCATGAAATCTGATAGAGCTTCGGGTGCTTCAGTATTTCTAACTACAAATTTGTAACAATTTCCTTGGATGCTAAATTCTTTGAGCTCCCACTATCAAAAATCACTTTCCAAACATTATCTACAAATCTGCATTTGGTCTTGAACAAACTTTTCCTTACCAAATCTTTCTTATTATGTTCACTTTACAATATTCTTCTGACCATTAGGTTTCCTTCCTCTTCAGGTCCATTCGGTGAATCTTCTTACACCAAATCATTTCTACTACTACCAACTTTCTTGCTTCCACATATACATTCAAATGGTCTATGTCCCTAATCTCCATAATTGTAAAAAGTTCCTTGGAACCCTCTTTTTCTATATCCACCTCAGGAGTAGTTACCTCTTCCTTTGAATTAACTTCCACATATCCACTCTGTCTTTCCTTTATCTTGATATATCTTGTCTTGATGAGATATTTTATTTTCACCATAGGATCTACCTCTTCCTCTAGGGAATCTTCCACCTCTTCCTCTTCTTCTTTTCTCATGTCTCTTATTCAAGTTCTCCTCAACTTTTAGGGAAAACTGATAAGCCTCTTCAATACTCTCCATCTTTACCAAACTGATCTCTTCTTGAATATAAATCCTTAAGAGATTTAGGTATCTTGAAATTATTTCCACCTCATCTTCAACGTGTCCAGAACTGATAACTAACCTGTAAAATTCCTCAGTGTAAACCTTCACAGAGCTATCTTTTTGCTTCAAAATTTGGATTCTCCTAACTAGGTTAATCTCATAATCACAAGGTAGAAACTTTCCCCTCAACTTATTTATCATCTTATCCCATACCTTGATCTTGTCTTTACTCTAGATTTAAAACAATAGATAATGGTAAGAAAGTACTAAATGTTAACCACATATTCATTGTCTCTTAATTATCATGAAGGACTCACAACCAATCAACCAAAAAACATAAAAGAACTTGGAAATGGTTTTCATCTAAATTTTCATAATATTGTCAAATCCATCAAACATGTATCAACAATGAATGTACTAATTTCTGATTAGTGCTTTATCCATTGGGCAATATTTCTAGTTCAAGAGAAGAATATAGAAACCAACTATTGTCAACAACTCAAAGCCATAAACACAAATAATCTCAAACCAAACACTACATATAGGATTCTTGTGAAGTACCAGATGAACCTATGTTTTATCCAAAGCAAGATTTAATTTGATCCTTGATCAAAACTAAGGAATAACAACATATACATAGATAAACTCTATGCAGTGAATCAGAAGATCCAAAACTCAAAAGATAAACACAGAGGAGAGACTTGAATGTGAAATATTATATTAAGTATGAATAATCTTTCTTCTATATCAATCTATTTCAAAACACATACCAATTTAATAAATGAAAAGGATCCAAAAGCTTTCTATTCTATCTTGATATAGTCTAACATAATATGTTATATCCCTCAGAACCAAAAGAGACTAGAACCCTCAAAATAGAGAAAATAAAGGAACTTATAGAAGAAGGAAACCTTAGAGATGAAATCCATCTAACACATGTCCTTCTATGAAATTTAATTTAGTGCAATCCTTCCTTTCACCAACTGATCTTTCTCCAAAAGATTAACAAAAAGATATGATCTGATGCACCACCCACCAGGACACAGGAAAAGACCAATCATTAATGCAAAGGAGATAGGGCACCATCTAAGGGTTACAAAATATTTTCATATATGATCATAAACACTAAAATATCACTTCTCCAAATAAAATCATTTTGAGTCATCAAATTTCCACCCTAACAACATCCCAGGATTACATAAATGCAATCCAAGAAATTAGATTTTATTCATCTACTTTTCTGTAGCATAGGACAAAGAACCACCACTTCAAACCCTGTGGAAAGTGTTTAAATATTCAAAAAATTGTTCCAACAGTCACACCTGGCACAAAAATTACCATCAATGGCCCAGATTAAATCACATATATGCCTTTAAAACATAGTCTTTGATCACCTTTTAAAACACCAACAAGTCTGAGAAAATAAAATACTTAGCTCCATCGATGACTCTAAGACCTCCACATGACAAAATATTAATGGCTCTAAGAAAATCTTTATCCTTTCTACCTTGTGCTTGACCATCTTAGACAGGTGTCATACATTCATGATTCCATGATGAATTAAATAGGCTTCAACTTGGCATGGTGGGATCATGCATACCATCAGGTCCTCTTTAATCTGACCATCTGTTACCTTTGGAACCACAATCTCCAAAAACCACATGGAAACCAGGCATAAGCCTACAATGAATAAAAATCAAGCCTCTTTGCATAGCAGTATCACACCATCTTTCAGATTAAACTTAATATGACCATCTTTTAAGTTCCATTGGTTTCATACTGGCCCGCCATATGACACACGTCGCACATGCGCAATGCCTTGATGGATAAATATGTGTATCTTCGGCTTTGTGGGATCGCGACTACCATCAAATTGAAATTGAGTTGATCATCCTTTAATTTCCTTTAGTCTTCACAACTATTGGCCCCACAACTGACCAAACACATGGCATTCAGGTGTGATGCCTTGAAGATTATCTGTCAAGCAACTCTAGATCAAGGCATCTCGGCAACCACATGATTATACTAGATCTATTAGTCTTTAACTTGTTGACTCTGACCTACAATCAAACCAGGACACACATCCTTTAGGCGTCAGCCTGCAATGAGTAAAATTTGATCAACTTTCCTTCATGGGATAGCGCAAACTGTTAGATCTTATGGCATCTGATTGACCTTTAACCTTTCACTGGCTAGGTTCTTTCTGCCATGCATTTTCCCCTTATTTTCTTCATGCGAAACCCTCCTGGCCTTTGGTCCCACCATTTAACTCACCACCTATGCCATGTAGCACCACCTAATTCACTGGGACCTTTGCCACCTCACCATCCTACTTGGGCCCACCACCTGTCAGTCTGCCACATGTCAACTAGGCACAATCACGTGATCTGACTGGACCTATCATGACTTGGATCATGGATAATACCTTTCCAACACCTGTCACTCCTTCAACCACATCACCTAAGCATGGGTCCACAAAATAACCTTCTTGTCTGTTAGTTGGCCACCACATCACCACTTCATCTACGAACTGTTGGCCAAAAAGCCATGTGCCTTTCGACACTTAACCATTTTAAGCTCAGCTATAAAAACATTAGGTTCCTCTACTACACAACCAATATGGGCCAAAATACCTAGGGTACCTCTAATGGAAATGTGTCAGCATGACACAATCCCATAATGAAGATCTTCCCTGCATTTGTCCTTCATAGGATAGCACAAATCGTTCGATCCAAAAAAAAATGATCGATGCTTACTTTAATGTAGCTCAACCACATTACACATGTCACTCAAGCGTATTCCTAAAAATAGTAAACAAGCCACATATTTTGATTGCAGGATCATGTCCACCATAGGATAAAAAATAAACTATCTTTTCTTTAGCCTTACTTTATCTCTAGCCAGGTCCCATTGTTTACCACTTGTCACTTAGGCACAATGCCTTGATGAATATCTTTCCTACAAGTTTGGCTTTACAGGATCATGACAACTGTCATATGAAAATTTACTTTCACAATACTTAGGTTAAAGTAAAAGGCCGCAGGGAAATTAGGAACTTTATGAAAAATTAAGGCAGGTCCCACTACGATACATGACTTAGGAGATGCTAAAGTGATGGACCTATTGATGACATCATTTAAGCACATAGGTAAAGGAAAAATAAGTGATTTCAAAAAGTAACATCATTTTATAACATACCTAAGGGGTTTAGGGCTTAAGACCAAGTAGAGACCAAGGGTTTAAGAAGCAACAAAGGATAGGGCTTAAAAACCATGAAAAACAATGAGCAAGACTTTAGAAAATTTGACAATGCTAACACATCCTAAGGAAATTACTGGATTGTTGAATAAGTATGCTGAAATCATACCTGATAATGTACCTGATAGAATACTACTAGTAAGAAGTATTAGTAATTATATGGATTTGATATGAGGAGCTAGTTTACCAAATAAAGAAGCATATAGGATGACACCAAAGGAGAATGAAGAACTCAATAGGCAAGTGTAAGATTTATTATAGAGAGGGTTGATAAGAGAAAGTTTTAATCCATGTGCAGTACCTATTGTATTAGCACCTAAGAAATATGGACAATGGAGGATGTGTAAAAATTCTAGAGCCATTAATCAGATTACAATTAAGTACCAGTTTCCTTTGCAAAGGATTGATGATTTGATGGATTGTTTGAGTGGAGCTAAGTATTTCACCAAGATAGACTTGAAGAGAGGATATCATCATATTAGAATCAGAGAAGGAGATGAGTGGAAGACTACATTTAAGACAAATGAAGAATTGTATGAGTGGTTGGTAATGCTATCTAGATTGTCTAATGCACCTAGTACTTTCATGAGGTTAATGAGTTAAGTCCTGAAAAAATTATTGGGTAAGTTTTTCATTGTCTATTTGGATGACATATTGATTTTCAATAAAACCAAAGACGAAAATTTATTTCATGTTAAACAAGTATTGCAGAGGTTGAGAGAAGAGAAGTTGTTGATAAACATCAAGAAGTGTACTTTCATGAAAGAAGAGTTAGTATACTCAGGATTTGTAATATCATCAAAGTTATTGAAGATGGATCTTGAGAAAGTGCAATCCATTGTTGAGCGGCCTACACCTGCGAGTATTGGAGAAGTAAGATCATTTTATACGTTAGCTAGTTTCTATCGAAATTTTGTCATAAACTTTAGTTCAAACTGTGGACTGATGACTGAAACTATGAGAGGAGATAGAAAGGAGTTCAAATGGACACATGGAGAACAAAGGAATTTTGAATTTTTGAAGCAAAAGGTGACAGAACAACTGGTATTAGCTTTACCTGATTTTAATAAGGTATTTCAAGTAGACTATGATGTTAGTGAAAATGCAATTGGAGATTTTTTGACTCAAGAAGGAAGAGTTGTTGCTTATTTTAGTGAGAAGTTGAATGATGCTAAAAGAAGGTATTCAGTGTATGATTAGGATTTCTATTCTATAATTCAAGATTTGAATAAGTGGAGATGTTACTTGTTACATAGGGAGATTTTATTGTATAGTGATCATCAAGCATTGAAGTATTTGGGAAGCCAAGGTAAGTTGAATCAAAGACATGAGATGGGTTGAGTTCATGTAGAGTTATACCTTTGGGTTGAAACATAAGAGTGGAGTGGAAAATAAATTTTTTTATGCTTTGAGTAGAAGGAATTTGTTGACTAAGATGAAGATTGCAGTTTTGGGATTTGATGGATTGAAGACCTTGTATGAGGAAGATCGAGAATTTTCTGAATCTTGGAAGGCTTGTAAGGAACCTACTATGGAAGATAGAAGTAAGTAGTTATATTATTTCATTTAGTATTAAATTTTTTTTAGAGGTGTATCATCAAAAAATGGAAGCACTTCCATTTTGGAGTAGTTTATCCCTCTAAGTAAGTGGTTTTGGGTCATGTCAAATGACTTGAATGGGTCTTTGACTTGGATATGGCTTTTCCCATGTACTGCCCTATTTTCCACTTCTCTTCAACTTATTTCGGGCATCCCTCTATATAAATTTGAGGTTCTTGACCTCAGGACCAAGTTCAACCTTTTGGGTCAAGGTCGACCTCAACCCTGACCTAGGTCAAGGTCAACCTCAACCCTGACCCAACGTCCAAATTTCAAGTTTCCAAAGTTTCTGCATGCTAGGGTTTGGAAAGATTTAATTCCCACTTCCGGGTTGATTGTTTCAGTCTTCAAGGTAATGAATCTTACAATTATATTTAATATAGGTCTACTTCTAGGGGTATGAGGCTAATTATAATTTAATTCTCCTATTTCATCCTCTCTATAAGTTTGTGTCCTATAGTTGTATATAAGGAAGCCTGCTCCTCTCATTTTCTCTAAGACAAGCTAAGAAGAAATACTTGAGGCACCTAAACATAAGAAGCAATATCATAGCTATTGAAGTGATCATTCAAGAATTTAATAATTCAAGCATTCAAGCATCCAATTCTTCAATGAGGTCTATTGGTAGCCATTGAAGGATTCAAGCTCTATGAAGCCCTCTTGTTGAAGATCTCTCCATCCACATTCATTCAAGCTTCTTCATATTCCAAGATCTGAATTCAAGATTGGTGTTGAAGATCTAAAGACAATTGAT
Source organism: Thuja plicata (assembly GCA_018584345.1). Taxonomy (NCBI): domain Eukaryota; kingdom Viridiplantae; phylum Streptophyta; class Pinopsida; order Cupressales; family Cupressaceae; genus Thuja; species Thuja plicata. The sequence goes on from MU225941.1 coordinate 1,198,385, forward strand.
TTGAGACATCCTACATTCTAAATCCATTTGGAGAATCCATACGTGTGGATCCAAGGATTCAAATCCTCTACAAGGGTTTATATACAAGCAAGGTGAATTTGCTCATTTACTTTGTTTATCTCTGCAATTTCAATTCTATTATATGGTTAATTCCAAAACCAGGGTTTGACCAAGGCAAACCCCTTCCCCCCAACAAAAAAAAATCATTATTCTTGTAGGTATAGGTATAGGATAGGGAATTATAGACCAGATTTGGATACCCTTTTTGGCCAACTTTCAAGATCCACAAACAGAATTTTTGTCAGAGCAATGTAGGTCAAGGTTGACATAAACGAGTGCAATTGCACGCCTATATTTGGGTCAAGGTCGAACCGACTCAGAAAAGGAAAAGGTTTCTGGGTTTTCTCCATCTCTATGTTTCTGTTCCAGATTCGGTTGTAGAATTTCTATAAACTTGATATGGACACCAAAAAACACACTTTTCCAGATCTTCTATATTATGAGGTATGTATTGTATTCCATTATTCTTTGTAAACATTTCCAGATTTACATTCCTTATTATTAAAATTAAATGTAAGTGATTAATAGAGGCATAGGGTATCTTGTATGTGCAAATCTCCATTGTTCAAAACCCTATCTAAAGATCTCCATTTTAAGACCTTACATTTTGGTGAACCCGTTTATGACAACTCTTTCTTTTTGGTGTTAGATTTGAATTTTATGTTAGATCTTACATGCATATAAAAGTAGATTTATTTTATACTCTTGCATTTATATTTCAAAAAAAAAAAAGAATCACAAAATTTCTTTAAAAATACAAAAACATTTACATTTTCTATAGTGCTACTTTGTATTCAACATGTATGATTTTTGTTTTGAATACTTTGATGAGGATTTTATTGCAAAAGAGGATAGATCCCCTATTGAGGTACATGGTAGTGAGGATGATAATTGGTCAAATATGATCTCCATTGATCCTATTCCTATTTCATCCTCCTCCACAACCTCTTCAATTGACCTTTACCATAGGGTGTGTGCATGGTTACCTTCATGTTCCATTATTTGCAACATTGATACACCTAGAATGTTATATCATAAACCTTTGTTGACAGTGAAAGGATATCCTTGAATAAAAAGTAAGAGTAAACCTAGATATCCTTTGGATTTATTTGATAACACAAATTTTGTCTCTCATGTTTATTGTGTTGGAATTGTATTGAGATGATGTACTGAGAGGGGAGGGGTGAATTAGTACCTCTAAAAAATTTCTTGGTTAGCCCATTAACCCTTAGTCATTAGTTGTAAAACAACTTATCTATTTGTTCATCTTTCTTTATGTATATGAAATCATACCATACATTCCATTTGATGTGTAACAGTAAAATAAACATACATGAAATTTGATAACACATAACACAAGATATGGTATCGCAGAAAACTCCTATTAAGGAAGTAAAAACTATGGTGGGGATTGTTACCCACAAACTTCACTATCTACAGATAAGAAGAGTCGATTAAGGCTTACAATTTGGTCACTTCTGATGACCTACCCTGTTAGGAGTATTACAGTGGAGATCTATTAAGATCTACTTCATTTGAAGCTTTAGAAACACTGTTAAGTGTGCACTTTGTTAAGAGATTTACAAAGGATGGTTAAGTCCACCTTCTACAAAAGGATTTTAGATGTGATGCACTTGTTAAAATGCAACTACATAATTCTTTGATCTGAAGATAAATGCAATCTTTAATTAATGATAACAGATCCTATTAAGCTCCAAAAATACTATTAATCATCCTTCCATGATTGAGTATTACCTTTATCTTCTCGTTGGTAGCCTCTGTGTGTTCTTGATAACTGATGTACTCTGTTTCTGATCTTTGCATGAATTCTGCCTTCTGCTCCTTAGATGTTGTTCATGGTTATCAATTAATAAGAATTCATGTACTCACAATTGAGTATGAACATCTATTTATACTAATCTAGGCTCAATTCTCAATTTATGCATTTACATGTTAACTCTAGATTCAAGATTTACAACTTGATCTTGATCTGTAGTTAGATATGCTTTTGATTCATTAGGATGCTTTAAAGCATTTACATTAAGCATGCATGACCATCTAATCTGATTTTAAACAAAAATAAAACTCTATAAATAGATTTACATTGATTTAATCGACGTGTAAAACTCAAATCCACAATTTGTGGGTTCTTGATCTGTCTGTCGGTTCTGATGGTCAGTTTTCTTGATCGTCAGTGTTCCTTTCTTTGAACATGTCATCGGGTATGCTTGTCTGTTCCTGTCGGGTTGATTCTAGAAACTATGTTGCTGGTAATGCTTGTGTTCGCTGGTAATGCTTATGTTCGCTGGTAATGCTTATGTTCACCGGTAAAGCTTGTCACATTTATACTTAGCATTTTCCTCAAAATTCTTTGTGCTTTTGAGTATGCTTGCAATTCACCGGTATTGCTTGTGTTCCGCCGGTGATGCCTGCTGTCTGCCGGTAATGCAATCTGACTGTGTTTTTCCTCTGAGTATACTAATGGAAAAATAATGTCTTCATATTGCACACAGAATAATCCTCAGCCTACTGTTCCAGCTTCTTTACCTCCTTCTCCACCTATGCTTCCTCAAGTACCTAGGTTTTCATCTTGCTTTAAGGAGTATGAATTAGTTGAACAATTACATGCTACCCCTGCCAAGATTTATTTATGGGAGCTTCTTCAAACTTCACGTACCTACCATGAAGCCTTGTAAAAATCTCTAGAAACTCTTACCACTCCACCTCCTAATCAAGAGAACATCAATTCCTTCTTGCAGTGCATGCATGCTACCCCGAGTCCTCCTGACATTGTATTTACTCAAAAGGATTTACCTTCTAAAGAAGTACAGAATCAATATGATGCTCTTATGGTTGTTGTTACTATCAATAAGAGTATCATTCATAGGACCTTGATTGATAATAGATCTGGGATTAATATTTGTAGCATGGAAATGCTCAAAGTGATTAAATATGATATTTCAACTATTCAACCTGACAATGTTCCTATACATGGCTTTGATAACATTGATAAGAAAACTTTGGGCACAATTACCTTACCTATCAAAATAGGTCTATTCATCCTGAATACTCATTTTCATGTTATGCCTAGACCTCTTAATTATAACCTCCTTTTGGGAAGACCTATGTTTCATGAGATGCATGTTGTTCCTTCCGCCCTTCACTGTAAAGTCGAGTTTTTTCACAACAACATGATATATACACTTCATGCGGATGATGCACCAAATCCTGGTTTGAATACTCAAACCCATATTACTCCTATTCCTAATAGTAATCCTTCTTCCTCTAATGCTCTTCCTGGAAATGATTGGGGAACCTTGGATTTGAATCCTACCTTTATTAGAGAGGATAAGGTTTCTGATCTTGATTTTATGAAGCAACAAAGAGAGTTTTAACAATGAGATTTTGCTTCTACTTCTAATGCCCTTTGTAATAACTTTATCACTGCTTCTACCCATTATGAATCTGTCAAACCTACTAATGATGACATAGTGACTACTAAAATTCCATTGAATCCTTCCGATATGGCTTCTCGTTATGGTCCTGGTTATCCTTTACTAGTTAAACAAGGATTCCATGGTCAAGGACGTGGTAAGCATGAATAGGGAATTAAAATACCCTTACAGAATGAGGGACATGAGCATTCTTATGGACTAGAATTTAATCCTCAACAACATATCAATGATAAAAAAATCTCAAATAACACTTCAAAACATGATGACCCTATGAAGGAATTTGACCAAGAAGTTCTTTTTCCTAAACTCTTTCGTGCTAAGATGATTACTAGACTTAAACGCAAAAAAAAATGTAGTCCACACTTGAAGCCTCTTCCTTTTTGTTTGTATCATAGATTTCATGATCCTCTACTAATGAATGTCAAGCTTTACATTATAAGATTAGGTAGCTCATTGATAGTAAATTTATTTATATATCATGTAGCAATAAGTTATATTTCAATCATGTTTTCTCTAAATAACATTTATGTTCCTATTATGAAGCTCCACATTATGTAAACAATGTTAGCCTAATCCTTGGGTGATCATTGTCTTACATAGTGTTGTGAGCGATATAATAGGTCCCATTTTATCCTTGTTCCTATGCTTGGGGGGCAAGGATTCCATCTCCTTTTCTATTTTTTTGGGATCCATTTTTCCCTTGGTTAAGCAGTATCTATCTATATGTGATATCCAATCATACATGAAAATTTTGGTTTGCATTAAGGATCTATGTCCTTGATCATAACCTATTTTGTTGTTTAACATTGGGTTTCCATGGTTGATAAATCTATCACCTTGGAAACTCAATAGTGTGATATCCCTCACAAGGGATACTTTTTCACTACTTACATGATATCTCTTTGCATTCATCCCTTCCATGGCCTCATAGGAGTTGTGACCTTCTTGGCTTGGACTAAGTTTTTTCTATGGATATTGTCTTGATGTTTTTGAATAATAATTTATCCTTGTTCTTTTCTTTCCTTAACATGACAAAATAGTATGTATTCTACCATCTTAAGGAGGGGACATATATACGGCCTCCCTCATTCTATATTATGTATTTGTTTTCTAACCTTTTGCTTTGCAACATGCTAAATACTCTGAAGGTAACGCACATAAGTTGCAAAATCCTTAAGAGATACGCATTCAATTACAATTCAATATGCTAAATCCTTGGAAGGTAACACACATAAGTTGCTAAATCCTGAAGAGATACACATTTTACAAATGTATTCCATAGTGATACGAGGATATGGATCCATGATTACTTCATAAAATCCATCAGAAGACACACTACATACATTTACAAAGCTGCCAGAAGGCACACAACTTTATGGACTGACTATCAAGTGTTTTCTTGGTGGTCCATCCTATCCTTTTTGTGGTTCATAGTGAGATACACACATCTTACTGGGTGAGCTAGCCACCCCTCTCTCTCTCCTTTTCTATGACTGGTGATGTTTCTCTTATTTTAATCTTGGGGTTGACAAAGACTTGAGTCCCTAGGGGATTAAGGATTGCTTTGTCCCTTTGATTTCATTAAGATTATATTTTATTTGTGATCTCCTTTACCAAGAGTTTGCATTGAGTCCATACTCTTGCTAAAGTGGGGGATAAATGTATCATCAGAAAATGGAAGAATTTCCATTTTGGACTAGTTTATCCCTCTGAGAAAGTGGTTTGGGTTCATGTCAAATGTAGTGAATGGGTCTTTGACTTGGATCTAGCTTTTCCCCTGTGTTACCCTATTTTCCACTTCTCTTTGGCCTGTTTCTGGCATCTTGCTCTGTAAATTTAAGGTTCTTGACCTCAGGGTCAAGGTCGACCTTTTGGGTCAAGGTTGACCTCAACCCTGACCTAGGTAAAAGTCGACCTCGACCCTGACCTAGGTCAGGGTCAACCTCAACCCTGACCCAGGGTCCAAATTTCAATTTTCCAAAGTTTCTGGATGTTGAGGTTTGGAAAGATTTATTTCTCACTTATGGGTCGGCTGTTTCTCTCTTCGAGGTAACGAATCTTAAAATTATATTTAATACAAGTCCACTTATAGGGGTATGAGTCAAATTGGAATTTAATTCTCCTATGTCAGCCTCTCTAGAAGTTTGTGTCCTAGACTTGTATATAAGGAAGTCTTCTCGTCTCATTTTCTCTAAGACAAGCTAAGAAGTAAGACTTGAGGCACCTAATAATAAGAAGCAATATCATAGCTATTGAAGTGATCATTCAAGCATTCAAGCATCCAATTCATCAAGGAGATCCATTGGTATGGAGCCCTCTTGTTGAAGATCTCTCCATCCACATTCATTCAAGCTTTTTCCTATTCCAAGATCCATTCAAGATTGGTGTTTAAGATCTAAAGACAATTGATTTGAGACATCCTACATTATAAATCCATTTGGAGAATCCATACTTGTGGATCCAAGGATTTAAATCCTCTACAAGGGTTTCTATACAAACAAGGTGAATTTGTCCATTTACTTTTTTTATCTCTGCAATTTCAATTCTATTATAAGGTTAATTCCAAAACCAGGGTTTGACCAAGGCAAACCCATTCCCCAAAAAAAACAAAACCATTTTTCTTGTAGGTATAGGTACAAGACAGTGAATTATAGAGAAGATTCGGATACCCTTTTCATCCAACTTTCAGGATCCACGAACATAATTTCAATCAGAGCAGTGAAGGTCAAGGTTGACATAAAGGGGTGCAATTGTGCCTCCGTATTTGGGTTAAGGTTGACCTGACTCAGAAAAGAAAAAGGTTTCTACATTTTCTCTGTCTCTATGTTTCTGTTCCAGATCCGGTTGTATAATTTCTAGAAACTTGATACATGCACCATAAAACAGGCTTTTCCAGATCTCCTATATTATGAGGTATATATTTTATTCCATTATTCTTTGTAAACATTTCCAGATTTATATTCCTTATTATTACAATTAAATGTAAGTGGTTAATAGAGGCATAGGGTATCTTTTATGTGCAAATCTCCATTATTCAAAACCCTATCTAAAGATCTACATTTTCACACCTTACATGAGGTAATCAATTATCTATACCTAGGAGTTCCATGAGAGAGAATCTGATTAAGGAGAAACATAGTGGAGTTTTAGCAGGACATTTTGGTATTGATAAGACATTATCTTTGGTGAGTTAGAATTACCTTTGGCTGCAAGTTGAGAAGGATGTGAGGAATTTTGTACAGAGTTATAAGGTATGTCAAGTTGCAAAAGGAAGTAGTCAGAATTTGGGGTTGTATACACCTTTGACAGTATTGGTTAGACCTTGGGAGGAGATTAGTATAGATTTTGTGCTTGGTTTGCCAAGAACACAGAGAGGCTGTGATTCTCATTTTTTTGGTTTTAGATATATTTTATAAGATGCCACATTTTATTCCTTTTAAGAAGGCTAAAGATGTAGTGCATGTACCTGATTTGTTTTTCAAGGAGATTGTGAGATTACATGGATTACCTAAGAGCATTGTATCAGAAAGGGACAATAATTTTGTTAACTATTTTTGGAGGACACTTTGGGAGAAGTTGAAAGCTGGTTTGAAGTTTAATTCTACTTTTCATCCATAAACTGATGGACATATAGAAGTTGTGAACATGAGTTTAGGGAACTAGTTGAGATGTTTAGTTGGAGATGATCCTGGAAATTGGGATTTAGTTTTACCTCAAGAAGAGTTTTCTTATAACAATTTAGTTAATAGAAGTACAAGGAAGACACTATTTTAAGTGGTTACTAGGTTTAATCCTAAGGGAGTACCATAATTAAGGAATATCCGTTATGAAGTTAAGAGGAGTATTGAAGGAGAATATTTTTCTGAGGTTATGAGATCATTGCATGAAGGAGTGAGACATCATTTGGAAAAAATGAACCAAGTTTATAAAAGGAGAGAAGATAGGAAGAGGAGACATAAGTAATTTCAAGTGGGAGATGAAGTTATGGTGTACTTGCAGAAGGGATGTAGATTTCCTATTGGTATTTATAATAAGTTGAAGATGAAGAAGTTTGGTCCTTGTAAGATCTTGAGGAGATTTAATTCAGGGAATGCATATGAAGTGGAATTACCAGAGGACATGGATATATCACTAGTATTTAATGTTGTTGATTTGTCTGAATATCATGAATTAGGTTACGATGGTATTGATGAGTCAGAGGTTGGAAAAAAGTATCCTAACAAGCAATTGGAATAAATAGAGAAGATTTTGGATGGTAGAGTTGGTCAGAGTACAAGAGGTAAGTAGTATATGGAATATCTTATCAAGTGGAAGGATAGACCGGTAGAAGATTCTTTATGAATTTCTCAGGCTAAGGTTGATCGATTTGATTTTCCTTTGGCCTTAGCAAAGTGAGGGACTCACTTTTAAATTACCTTAGGTGTTTGATGTAGGAGCATCTTGGGATCTTGGAAATATTGAATGCACCAAAAATATTTTCTTTCATTTGTTAGTCTTTTGTGCTTTCAGTCTGGTGTTTATGTTTTTGGTAGATCTGTACTTATTCTTTTTGGTTGTGGTCATGGCAGAGTGTTTGTGGCTTCCTGATGGATCTTTCCTATTATCACACCTCATTTTTTTTATCGTGCATGAGTTATTGCAAATTATTTGTGGGACTATACTGTTGTAGACACCCAAAACTAGGCAGGTGCCTTAGAATCATCCAAATATGCAAATCTCAGCCAAATGCTTCAAAATGATTCAAAAGGGATCAAAATAAATTCAAATGGACATTTATCAATCAAAGTGGACAAAATCAAGTTAAATCAAAGGATTAATTAACCATGACATCAAATAATCAAATTTTAGCCTAAAAGGATCAATCAAAATTATATAATTGATTTTAATCAATTAATTGTATAGTTTTAAATCAAAAATTAAATTGAACCTATTACTTCCTACATGTCTAATTTAATTAATTGATTGAATTAAATAATCCTAATATCTTTCAACATGAATTTGAGCAACCAATGGGAATTGAGAACACAAAAGCACATGGATCACTCCTAAATTTGAATCTCAATCACTCATTTTTAAAATTGAATCTCAATCACTCAAATTTGTCCCTTTGTCTCAACCTTTGAGACAACCATTTAAATTGTCCCACCATTTGAAACCATATCAAAGCCTTTCACTCAACCAAGGCTTAATCATGATCAAGTAACTCTACTCCCTACCCTTGGGAATTTACTATAAATACAATTCATTTTCAAGAATAACATAATCCTAGAAAATTTGAATGCAAAGCATCAAACCTATAGGCAATTTCATAGAAATATTGAGCATTTTTAGAGTTTCAATACAAAATTGAGCATTTTGGAGAACATTTCATGAGCATTTGAATTATGAGTCATCATTTGAGAGAGAATTGAGCTAGATTAGGCATACTTTTGTATCAATTTCTCATTCTAGGATTGTCACTAGTAGAGATTAAGGCTGAGAGCTTTACTAGCATACTAGTTAGAGAACCATGAGATGTTTAGTGATTTAATTGCAATTCTTTAGTGTAAATTGTTTATTTTTTTCATAGAATTGTAGTTAAATAAATCAATCTCATGAAGGTGTATTAAATTCACGCAAATGGTGCCCACCATGGGGCTTTAGGCCTCTTTTTCATTGTTTTCAAAGTTTTTGTATGTGTTTTGCTTCATTTGTGCAAATTTTGTAGATTTTCAGGGAAGTGACGCCTACACACATTTTAGTGACGCCTACCAGAAGTTAGCTGATGCCTACAGAATTCCTTCTTTTTTGTCTTTTTATTTTGTGCTGCTTATGAGATAAATTGTCACGCATGTGATAGTAAAGCATCGCCTATGCTTCGGGAAAAGCCACCTAAATGTTTTTAAATGATGCCTGTGAACTTTTCTTTTACGCAATTTTCATTTTCTGTCACACCCATTAGTTAAAGATTTACTCCTAGCAGAGTAAAATAACACCTAGTTCGTTGGAAAGAAATGCTTATGCAATTTTAAATAATGCCTAGGAATATTTTAAATGATGCCTACTAGCTATTAAATTTTGTCTACTTCTTTTTATATTATTTTCTTGTTAAATCATTAAATTCTGATTTTTGACTCTCTGTCTATGTTTTTCCTGCAGATGAAAGGCATGTGAAGGTGCAGAAGCCAGAATTAAGAGTTACCAAAGAAATAAAAGAGGTAAGAGCTCTCAAAAAATACTTTAAAGATTTGCATAGTGCCAATATTTTATCAAATTTAGAGGTAGAAGAGCATTTGTATGATCATTACTTAAAAGTGAGTAGTGCACACAAAAAGAAATTCCCTACTCTAAATTGATTTTTATGCTTTAAGCTCTTTATGTTAGAATGAATTTAGAATAACTGAGAGGGGGGTGAATCATTTATCCTCAGGTCTAGATGTGCCCATTAAAACTTTATACCAATTTAAAAAACTCAGATTTGCTCGGTAGCAATAACATAAAACAAAAACATACATATGCAGTTTACTGTTCAGATGTAATCAGCATGTAGAAACTTAACAGTAAAACTCAACATAAACATTCACACAAGTTGACACCAGAATTTAACGTGGAAACCCAATATGGAAAAAAACACCAATAACATGCTATCAACTTTTCACTCTTCTGAAGTGATCTCTGTTAGGAGCCAACCCTGTTAAAGGTTACAAAACACACTACTAAATGTGACCTAGTTAAAGGATTTAATCACCCTGTCAGGAGTGGCCTTGTTAGAGGACTTAGAAAATTCCACCTAAATGTCACCTTGCTAAAGGATTTATACAATGACTATTAGGTCAACCTGGTTAAAGGATTTTGACTGATACAATGGTTAGAAAGTAATCAATAGGTGTGATCTAATACATACAACTTACTTTGCAAATCCAGATCCAATTCATCTCTAATGCTAATTCACTGAGTGGCCTCCATTCTCATTTCAATCTTCAGATCTGCTTGAAAATTTGTCAAGCAATCACTCTTGCAGCTCTCTGCTTCTTTGTTCAGCGTTCTCTGATAGATCATGTCAATCAGTCAATTAACTATGCAATCCTCTTGCATACTCTACATCCTTTATGAATAACCTCTTGAGGTTATCTTATACCTCTTTCATCTAGGTTGGGTACATCTTTTGCTGCTTAATCAAGATCAGAGATCTTATGTTAGGTCAGATCCAACAGATCTTTCCATCATTGCATTTAATTTCCTTCTCCAATGCAATCACTAATTAAATCTTTGATCCATGCATTAATTATGGTTACCCGTGTATTTACATAGTGTGGATCAATTGTGTTTATCCTTAATTAACTTTACATATCCCAATAAAATCAATTATGTCGGCTAGAGATCTCAAATCTCAACAATTACCAAATTACTATTGGTCGGCCAACACTGTATTCTTCCGCTCAGTCATCACTAGTTTCCTTGGCAATTTACTGGCCCTCGTTCATCACTAAATTTTCTCAGCACAAACTATTCATAGTAAATTGTCATCAAAAGATAAACAATACATTACTTTTCCAATGTGCCAACTGATCAAGTACCCTTGTGATTTCCCATAACTCAGCCATTCCACTTGGTCTTCTTGTTAAATCTCCTTCATCTATCAATAGATATAGTACTCAAACAGATAGCAATAGTCTCACTAGTTAAGGTTTGACATCAATGAAAAAACAACAATTGTTTCCATTGTAGCTTTCCAACAATATTTCCAACAATCTCCCTCTTTGACATTGATGGCAACACTAAATAATTAAACAATAATTTTCAACCATAGTTACCATACAATCCAAAATTCTTCTCGTGTTCCTTGATATGAACAAATTTTTATTAATGTCTTTAATTTTATTTTGATTCTTATGTTGTAAAACATTTCTCTCTTTGTGTCAGTAATCACACTGAAATATTTTTGTGTCTGTTCACCTGTAGACTCCCTCTTTCATTAATCTCTTCCCTTTTATTTTTCTCAGTATAGTAAACTCTCCCTCTTTATCTTCTTTTCTGTAATCTCTCCCTCTTTGACAACAATACCAAAGATGTTGACATCTTCATCATGCAGATTCTTCTATTCTAAACTCTGTATCATGTTGTTCCTGTCATCTTGCCTATGATTGATCCTCTTTTCTATCTTTGTCTATCTTTCACATCTTTAGGCAACATCCTAAAGTGTGACTTCCTGTGCATCAACGTGTCAAATATTCTGAATATAACATTTGATGCAATAGTGTCATTCTGAACTAATTAGCCTCAGTTAAGGGAATCACCCCAAATTTACCTCACAGATACTCATGAGCATCTTTGGGTAGTGCCTTTGTCAATATGTTTGCTACATATTCTTTAGTATTCACATATTCCAGTCTCACTTCCTTCTTTTGAACTAGCTCCCTCAAGTAATGATACTTGATAGCTATATGCTTTGTCTTAGAGTGCATTACAAGGTTCTTAGAAATATTAATGGCACTCGTGTTATCACAATATATGACAACTGGTTCTGTGATCTCTTCTTTCATACCTTTTAGTAGTATCTCCAACACCACAATATTAGAACAATTAACTACTGCTGCTACATACTCGGCTTCAACTGTAGATTGTGAGGTGCAATTTTATTTCTTGCTTTTCCATGAAACTAATCTTTTTCTCAGAAGAAATTCTCCTCTTGTGGTGCTTTTTCTATCATCCACATTTCTAGCCCAATCAGAATCAGTATAAAATCTGAGCTCAAACTTATCATTCTTTTTATAATAGAAACCATATTCATTTGTTCCTTTCAAATATCTCAGAATCCTTTTTACTGCCATCATATGATTTTCCTTAGGATTGGAAGAAAATCTTGCAACAATACCAATAGCCAGTGCAATATCAGGTCTACTGTGTACAACATATTGCAGCTTTCCAATCATTTATCTATAAAGGGTTTTGATTCACTTCTTTTGTCTCATCATTCTTTGTCAACTTCTGTCCAGTAGCCATGGGTGTACTCACTAGTTTTGAATCTTCCATTCCAAAAAATTTTGGCACCTCCTTGATATATTTTGATTGATTAATATAGATACCATTCTTCATCTGATATATTTGTAAGCCAACAATTTTTTTTATCTCACCAAACATAGACATCTCAAATTAATTTTGCATCTCCTTTGAAAATGCTTGGCATAACACATCTTGTCCACAAAAGCTAATGTCATCAACAAAAATTTTAGCCAATAAAGTACCCTTACTTTTCTCTGTCTTCAAATACAGGTTGCTATTGTCATTGGTTCTTGCAAATCCAATCTTCACTAGATAATTGTGCAATCTTTTATACCATGCTCTTGGTGCTTGCTTCAATCTGTATAGTGCTTTGTGTAATCTGTAAACCATATTCCTCTTGCTTGGGTCTCCAAATCCATCAGCTTGTTCAATTTCTTCATTTATGTCTTGTATCCAGTCTTCATTGTCTAAAGCATCTTTTACTGTTTTAGGCTCAAAATAACATAATAAGCATGTATCTTCTCTCAACTTACTTCTTGTCATAACTATAGAATCATTCAATCCTATGATTTGATCAGGTTTATGGTGCCTCCTTACATACTTTTCTAGAGTAGGTTCTTTTTCTTCTTCAAGTTGATCATTCATGTCCAATTCAGGTTGATTCTGCAACTCGGCATTGTTGGAAAGTGACAATGCAAGCAATTTTTATTTTGTCATTGATGTCAAACCTTAACTGGTGAGACTATTTTTATCTATTTGAGTACCATATCTATTTATTGATGAAGAATATTTAACAAGAAGACCAAGTGAATGGTTGAGTTAAGGCAAATAAAAGGGTACTTGATCAGTTGGCACTCTAGAAAAGTAATTAGTTGCTTATCTTTCAAAGACAGTTTTTCTGGCGATTTTGTGCTGAGCAAGTTTGGCTTGTGCTGAGTGAAGTTGCTTGTGCTGAGAAAAGTTGTTTGTGATGAGAAAGTTTGTTCAGTACCGAGCACCAGTGAAATTGCTGAGTGGAAACAGTGATGTTGACCAACTTACAGTATTTGGATTAATGATGAGATTTGAGATCTCTGGCCGACTTAGTTAATTTTATTGGGATATGTAAAGTTAATTAAAGATTGATCCACATCATTTAATGTATGGGTAACCATAATTAATGCATGGATTCAAGATTTAATTAGAGACTACTTTGGAGAAGTAAATGTAATGTAATGATGGAATGATCTGTTGGATCTAACCTAACCTAAGATCTACAATCTTGATTAAGCGGAAAATATTTATCTAACCTAGACAGAGAGGTATATGATAACCTTAAGGGGTTATTCATTATCTATGCAAGTGGAAGTACATGTGTGTATGAAAGAGGATTGCATAGTTGATTTACTGATTGGCATGACCTAGTAGAGAAGGCTAAATACAGAAGCATAAAGTTGCATGTATGATTGCTTGATGGACTTCCAGGAAGATTAGAAGATTGAAATTATAATGTAGGCCATCCAGTTAGTTAACATCAGAGCTATAATTGGATCTGAATTCGTAAAGTAAGTTGTATGTATCAGATCACAACTGCTGATTAATTTCTAACCATTGTATTAGTTAAAATCCTTTAACAAGGTTGACCTAACAGTCATTTGTATAAATCCTCTAACAAGGTGACATTTAGGTGGAATGTTCTAAGTCCTCTAACAAGGCCACTCATAATAGGGTGTTTAAATCCTTTAACCAGGTCACACTTAACAGTGTGTTATTGTAACCTTTAACAGGGTTGGCTCCTCACAGAGCTCACTTCAGAAGAGTGAAACTTGGTAGCATGTTACTAGTGGTTTTTCCCATATTGGGTTTCTACGTTAAATACTTGTGTGAATGCTTATGAATTGTTTTACTATTATGTTTCTACAAGCTAATTTCATTAGACAGTAAACTACATGATTAAGTTGTTGACATATGCTACTACTACCGAGTAGATCTGAAATATAGAAAGTTTTATTTACTACATCTAGACCTGAGGATAACTAATTCACCCCTCCCCTCTCAATTATTCTAAATTCATTCTAACAATTGGTATCAGAGGTTTGGTCTCCTGAAAATAGTTTGAAGGTACTTGGAGCAAAAAGATCAAGATGTATAAAAAGGAGGTTTTGAAGCTAAACAAAGATAACTTCCCTGCATGGCAGAGTTTGATGAAACTACATCTGGCCGGTATTGGAGATGATGCTAAGTGACTTATTGAAAATGACTATGTATCACCTACTACTCCTCTCATAGCTGCACAACTAAGAGAAAAAAAAGAGCACAATCAAGCAATGTTGGAGATTGCATCCTCATTGAGCTATTCAGAGTTTGATGATATAAAGAGCTACACAAATGCAAAGAAGATGTGGGATAAACTAGCAACTATCTATGGTGGAGACACAAATGTGCTGAGAGCTAAAACAGAAATTCTAAGAGGTAAGTTTGATGAAATGAAAATGCAAGAAGGTGAAAATGTTAATCAGTATTATGGTAGAGTAAAAAAAGTTGTAAATGTCATTAGAGGAGCTAATGGAGAAATAGATGAGAACACTATTATGAGCAAGGTACTGATAACTCTACTTCCTGTATATGCTATTAGAGTTTCTACAATTCAAGAACTGAGATGTACTCCTAACAATAATCTAAATCTAGAAAATTTGATACGCAGACTCGCTGTATTTGAAATGTCAAATTATGATAACTACAATCCACAAGGTATTGATTATGCTTTTAGATCTCAATTGGTCCTCAATAAATCTAAGAAAGGAAAGAAACATGTGAACAGTGATACTGACACTACTAATGATGATCTTGAAGAACTCAAAGCACTTATGGCCAAAAGGTTGTCCAGAGGAAAAGGAAAATACAGAGGTAAACTTCCTATCATTTGTTTTTCATGCAATAAAGTTGGTCATATAGCTGCTAGATTTCCTAATAAGAATGAAAAAGATGAAAGAAAGGACAGAAAATAAAAGGAATACAAAGATAGAAAGGATGACCGAGACTTCATAAAATATAAGGATTACAGAGACAAAGGTAAGAAATATTGTTATATTGCTGAAGAAACTTCTGACAATGATACTGACAATTCTGATGACAATGATATAGAAGTTGTTTATGTTGCAATGAAAGAAGATTCTGATGATGATGAGAAA
>MU225941.1:1230160-1252418 GCA_018584345.1 Thuja plicata
TTGAGAAACCAATGGGAATTGAGAACACAAAAGCACATGGATCACTCCTAAATTTGAATCTCAATCACTCATTTTCAAAATTGAATCTCAATCACTCAAATTTGTCCCTTTGTCTCAACCTTTGAGATAACCATTTAAATTGTCCCCCCATTTGAAACCATCTCAAATCCTTTCACTCAACCAAGGCTTAATCATGATCAAGTAACTCTACCCCCTACCCTTGGGAATTTACTATAAATACAAGCCATTTTCAAGCATAACATAATCCTAGAAAATTCGAATGCAAAGCATCAAACCTATAGGCAATTTTATAGCAATCTTGAGCATTTTGAGAGTTTCAATAGAAAATTGAGCATTTTGGAGAACATTTCATGAGCATTTGAATTATGAATCATCATTTTGAGAGAGAATTGAGCTAGATTAGGCATATTTTTGTATCAATTTCTCATTCTAGAATTGTCACTAGTAGAGATTAAGGCTAAGAGATTTACTAGCATACTAGTTAGAGAACCATGAGATGTTTAGTGATTTAATTGCAATTCTTTAGTTTAAATTGTTTATGTTTTTCCATAGAATTATAGTTAAATAAATCAATCTCATGAAGGTGTATTAAATCCACACACAACTGTTATTCATGTTACCAATCTTTGGTTGAGTTTCTGATCATTTTCCCAATCTACCAGTTATTTTTCTGAGAGCGATCGTGCCAACTCGCTATTACGTTTGATGTGCACCTTATTGTTTGATCGCATCTCTTATTGTTGCATTGGAGGTTGATCCATTTGTTTTGGGTCCTGACCTAATTGTTGTAACACATTTTCTTATTCTTGGAAAATGTGATCTTTTATAGGCTGAACAATGATTGTGATTGCTATTTAAGCTTATGGACTTGTTCCTAAGGGATAAGATAGTTTTCATAATATTATCTAGCATAGCTTGGCTAGGGTTTGTAAGATATTATTTATCATAATCATGCATGTATGTTTGGAATGTGAGACAACATGTTGCAGATCTATTATAATTGATTTGCCAATCATAATTGAAGGTTGATCTCTCATTTTCTCATTGTTTTCTTGTTGTTCTTTTTATTACTGTTGTGTTGAGTTTTCTACAAGGATCAGACTGATCTTTTGAGGTTTCTCCATCCTTTACTGCATCAAAATTTCAACACTACACCAGATTTCATTGATGTCACAATAATAAAACAACAACACATGTTAGCAAGCTCTCAACTGAAAGCAAGCAGAGGGTTGACATCAATGAAATCACCAATTGTCAATAGAATTCCCCATCTAGTAGTAATTTAGAACCTTGTTTCGACAAAGAGGCGTACAAAAATAGTTTTGGAAACACTAATTTTATGACTAGAAGCCCTTTCATGATTTAGTAAAATTGATATGCTCTCTCTAGATTCAAATACCAATGCTTCATCTATAATGATAATTAAGTACACAGTATTGAATATATTTTCAATTATATATCTTGTGTTGAATATCTAATTTAATCCTAAATATTAAAAATATAGTTAACCATTTTTTAAATTTGATAATAAAAAAATATAGTGTTGAATATTTTAAATTATATATTTTAATAAATTTTGTAGTAAAATAAATTCCTAATTCATAATTCTCTATCATAATTAATCAAATATTATACTTGTTTAATAATCCATTATTACATGTTCCTTGTCTTTCCAAATATCAAGAAAATGTAACGACATAAAAACATAAGTTAGAAAAATAACTATTAAAATTTATTTGTGGTCTATACATAATAAAGTTAATATAATTATAAAACATGATTTGACAAAAGGCCAAATCATTCCAAAATGACACAACATAGGTTACGAAAGTCACTATAAAAGTATGATTTGACAAAAGACAAGTAGTTCTTACCTAGAGTTGTCTATAACATACTTTTATGATCAATACATGTGCTACTATCAAATGAAATACCACATGTTAATAATTTTTTTAATTTGCTTTGGGTAACTTGAAAATATGGAACTTATAATTTGAATGGTATCCTCTTTAAAATGATCTTTATACATTTATATATTTTAATAATTATTTATGTTCACTTCTTACACACACACACACAACTTTGTTTTAAATGATAAATATGAAGAAAGAATGAATATTATCTAGTCTACTTTTTTTAGACTATATGAATCGACGATCTCCCATAATTTGTAGTGTGCATGGTAAATTTTTTATCATGATCGATGATGTTAGTGCAACATGCCCTTTGATATTATGAGGACAAAGGGACTAAACCTTGTGACCTCTTTCCTACAAGAAGTAGATTTAGCCAATTAAGTTAGCCCCCTCCCAGGCCAATCATCTACTGTACTCTCTATAGTATGACATTAATATAATATATTAATATCAAAATTAAGAATTCAAGCAATGAATAGATTGATAATAATTAGAGATACAATTTAGATTTATAATAATAAAATTAAAAATACACAAACAACCTTCTATTAGTATTAATAGGTCCAAGATTACTGAGAAGGGGGTGGTGAATTAGTAATCTAACAATTCAAACTTTTCATCAGTCATTCAACCAATTGCATCAATAGATATCCATTGCAGGAAAAACTAAACAATAAAGATAAACATCCACAACCATGCAACATAATAACACCAAAGTTTTTCTCATGGAAACCCAACTAGGAAAAACCACGTGTGGGGATGGCATCCACCAAAATGTGCACTATTTTGAAGTATGCCTGGTTAAGAGCTTAGCACTGTTGAAATCTTACAAAGTGCTTAGTAAAGAGGAAGACCTTATTAGGAGTCTCCTGATCAAGGGATTTACGTCTAGCCTTATAAAGATCTTTACCCTGTTAGGAGTAACCTAGTTAAAGAATTTCAAACCCTAATTAAAGAGTCACCTAGTTAAAGGATTTACAATTCAGACCTGTTAGGATCTACCTGGTTAAGGGATTTAGCTTGATAAATATGTTAGGAATCAACAAGTAAATCATCTGAGAAAATACCACTCTATGCTAACACAGATCCAGTTCAAGCTCAATCTCTGCTTCACATACAAACAATATTCTCTCTTCTCTCTTCTTTCGATCACACCTCTATATCCACGATCTACACTTGTACTTTTATCATTTTACATATTTATATATTATAAGTTTATTAGGGAAATTAACCACCTTAAAAACATTTTACAATCTTTCACACTCAATGAATAAACCCTAAAACATGTTAACAATATATAACACTCTCTAACAAACTTAGGTTAGCCTTCAATTCCATCGCACATCGATTTGACAAAGAAAAGTCAAACCACAACACATTCTCCAATTTTATTGCACAACCTCCAAGAAATAAGATCATAATGATCATGAAAATGCCTACTCATCAATCGTCGTTAATATTCAACATCACCACAATCCCTGTAACACACAATCACTTACAACACGATGCATCATCACCGGTCAAGGATCTGACTGACTGTTCTAAGAACTTATGAATTTTTACTGAATGACCTTCTATCACTTGAAACTTGGTCTTTCGATCATCAAATCATGATGTGTTCGCAACAAAAACCTCATAACATATTCAAGATAACAAATATTGAACCACAACATCTGAATCAAAACCTATTTGACACAAACATCAAATTATTCCTTCTTGGCTTTATCATGGTCTTCTTGTTGACCTATCAACCTTAAATTAATCATAACTCACTCCATACATATGATAAACTTGTGCGGCCATAGATACATCATTTAGAGACATCTCTTAACCTTTCTTTACGATCACACATGCCAACTCTTACCACATATCTGGATTCAACCTCTTGAATATACATTAGTATAACAAGCACATTGTTAACCAAAAAACATTAACTTGACATCAATGAAAACATCATAACTTATCAACCTATCATCAGATCTGCATCAAACACATGCTCAACTTAACATTATATTAGTTATTCCAACACCTTCTACGTTCAAATATTTATGTAACTGTAAAAAATACATTACACCCATTTTCTTTTTAGACATATTAATATTACCTTAGAATAAATTTAAAAATACATATTATAATTTTTCATATCATCTATCCATAAAAATTATTATTACTAATATATTATAAAATATCTTCAATATACTAATTATAAGAAATTTTTCTATTTAAGAGTGTCTGTTTTTAACACTACATACCATTTTTATTCTTTATTCAAATAAAGGTTCATGGTTTGTGAGGTATCGTGGACATTGAATATTTTTTTTTCTAATAAATTTTGTAATTATGTTCCTCCTTTGAATGTTGAATATGTAATTTGGAATGCAACTATTATTTTAGATTCTTTGCATGTCTTTTTGGTTTCTTTAATATCTTAGATTTATTTGCATGAGGTTTTATGGACCTTTTTTAATGAGCAATTATTACTCTGAATTTCTTTGCATGTCTTTTTAGTTTTTGATATTTTTTTATTAATACATGCATTAGTTTTATTAATTTATAAATATATACACATATTTACAAAATAGAATATGAGGACACGAGGGCACTCCTTAAAGTCACATAGGTGGAAAGCAATAAAACATAAGTCACGTGAACAACCTGGAAAGAAAGTAAACATAAAAACAATATAACCACTTATGCGGTGAGAGAAATAACAAATAGACATGGACGGGGATCTTAGTCATCTGGTTTGTCCCATACATTAGTAGAGTCCAGGGTAATGTTAGGAATGGACCACTCCTCATTAGTAACAACTTCACCCTACTCTTTATCTTTATCTTCATCACATACATGTGAGATAGATAGAGTCATTATGGAAAACTAATTAGAGGGGTTTGACCATTCACCATCTCATCCAGAAGTAAGCCAACCAATGCCATCTCCAAAAGATGACCTTGCTAGCCCAAAAGGCCACCCAGAGGCAATCCTTTTTCTCATGTACTTGTACCAACATTTATATTGTATAATATAATATAATTTTTAAAAAGAATTTATTTTAATTACAAATCTAAGGATGACATTATATATAATGTCATCCTTAGATTTATTTTATTATCTTTTAAATAATATACTTTTTATATAAAAGTTGATAAATAATTTAAATTTAATTTATTTATTTTTGCACTTTTAATTTTTAAAATTTCTTTGTGTTTATCTATTATTTTGTTTCTCTCAAGTTTATAGGTATAAACAAGAATTTAAGTTTTGGAATTTAAATTTACTTTTTTGTTCAAATTGAATCATTTTCTATTACTTATTATTGTTAGAATAAGTGTGAATTACAATAATTTGTGTACTAGAATGTTGTAAAAAATAAAAATAAAAATTCTAGAGAAATACCCAATGCAATATAATTCATATAATTCTTTCTTCTACCAAATACTTATATTTGAACTAATTATGTCCAAGATAACCACTCCTTCATATGCATATGTGATAAAGTTACTTGACATGGGATGAATTATAGAGCACATGTGTTTGATTCGTTTACTAATAAAGCTTAGTACAAAAGAAAATAGCTATAGTTCAATACTTAGGACTATGGGTCCTAACATATTTCAAAATTGATGGACATGTCATATAGGGGTTAGATATATAAAGATAAGATCCTCATGTAAAAAACTCCTACAGATGTTCATAAACATGACATATTTTCATATACATAGATTAGATATATAGTAAGACAAATAAGCTTTGTGTATGTGAAAGCACAATTAAATTTTAATGTCAAGTTTTGAATCTATAGACACGGTATGTATCTACAACTACAAATATCTTTAATATTGTTGAAATTGACCTAGAGATAGACATGATTTAAATTATGTAATACTACGCATCTAATTAATATAATACTAAAATATAATTAGAAATTAATTAGCAACACTTGTCATAGTCAAAGTAATTTCATATCCAAATTTAATCATCTTCATTGTATTTTATTAATATTTACTAACATATTTATATAGCATAATCAATCTAACTCATCTCTATAAAGATAATTTACTATCATAATTTTTTAATTATTTTATTTTACACAATTTGTATAAAAGTTTTGTCCTCAATTTGTCCATTATTTTGAAACATATACAAATAAAATATGAAATTAGTGAGATGTGATACATGTCTCTATTTTAAATAGTGAATTTTAATTATATGAGGGAGCATACATCTTTGTCAAAAGTCACCTTTAGGTTAAGATGTCATGAATAGACAATCTAGTCTATCAAAATCACATAAAAAATTATCTTACTTAAGTATACCTCAAACAAATTCAAGCCTAAAGCATAATATAATCAACATATGTAATGTCATCCTGATAAAATTGAACTCAACTACTTAAACTATAACTCTCAAATTCTTTTTATCTTTAAACTAAATTTAATTCTAAATCTTATATGAATTAAAAAAGTACCAATTTTGATTAAAAATCTCAACGAGAATCATGAATTTTTTTTTTTTTTAAAAACAAGACTATTGAATCAAATATAATAGTAACACATATAATACATAAAATATCATCTCTCCCATCCCTAAAATAGATTGTGGGCAAACACAATGTGAGGCTCTTACCACCATTATGTGACAACTAAATAATTAATATGTGAGAGAGGATTTAATATGTCTAGTGTGATATTTCCTAAGGCATGCCTCAAAAATTATATCCATTCACTTGTGATGAGTGGATAATGACAACTAAGTTTATCACTATTGTGGTGCTTGACTTGTAGATAGACAAGTATATAATCAGTTCCATTTCACTTTATAAAAGGAAACCATTCCTTTAATGTTTAGTATGGGCAGACAATAAAGCAACATTTTTTTGTTTGATTTGGACCCCAACCACTATTAACAAAGTGTCTCCATCTTGATTTCCTTAATGAAAATCTATTAAAGAGTGATCATACATCACTTCAATAAACAAGAAGTGACAAATGTGATGTAACACGTATTAAGATGCTTCAAGGTCTTTTCTATAAAATCAAATTATTATAATTACTTATTTTTTTAAATACCCAAATTATTAATTTGTGTTAATTAGTATTGAAGAACATTATATTAAATAATTGATATTAGGAAGGAAAAAACCCATATAATTAGAAAGATTTTTTCCTCAATAAATAATGATTGATTGGTGTGACATTTAGAAGGCTAAAAGCGCAATTAGTACACAAACTAGATGCACTTTATTGCCAAGAATAGCATGGCTTGTCCAACGAACACTATTTTGTCTTGTTTAAAAAGTTGTGAATAAATGATTTTAAAATGCAAATAGTCTTCCACATGAAAGAGAAATTTTAAAGAAACTATTAAGGTGGTTTACTATTGAAAAGAGAATTAATAATATAAAATCGCGTGGTTTAGAAATGAGTTGTTATGAGTTAAATCTTAGGGAACATTTTAAAAAAAATTCTAGACACGCTTTCATTTTAAAAGCTTTTAATAGATAATGGTCTAGTGTAAGGGAGAAAAACATCACTTCATCAATATCAAAGTTGATTCAATAAATAAAGGAGAAGTTTATTTAGACTTAACAGAGTACAAATGATATCATATGATTGAAATAAATATGGTTTTTTAATGTTTTTAAAAGTATTAATTAGAATAGTTTATAAATTTTAAAATTAAATGGCTAAGTAGATTTTAAAATTTAGTAAAGATTAGATTTGCATATCAAAATCTAGATTTCTATGTTTGGGGGAGTAAAATCATTCTTTCTTTTATAGAAGTAATTTGAATTAGTATTCATTTTTAGATTATTAATTATCATTTGATTGTTATTATTTACTTGTTTATTAATGAATCAATTACATATATCTTGTATTACTTTTTAATAATCTAATTTCAATTAAATATCTTTTATTTATTTATTTTCATGATTATTTTAGCGTATTATAGTATGAAGTATTTAGTTTAGTTAATATATCTAGATTAATTATTTCATTGATTTCTTTACTTATTTAATCAATCTTTAGATTTATATGTAAGAGTGATTGCTCTCTTATAATATTGTCCCTTTTAATAATATTATCAATTGTGCAAACATTGACCCCTAGATGTTTCTATAAAGATTCAACACAATAAGTAGTCATGAAAGAATGACCTAGATATTGATGCAACTAGGTAATATAGTAATGATGATTTAATTTTGATGCTAGATGCTATTTGAGTGATCTCTAGGTGTTAGGTCATAGATGGATGTTAGATCTTGAGTAAAATTAAATTAGGGTGTACATTCCCACTTCAAGCTAATATCTAATTGAACGAGTTCAAGAAAACTTAAATTTTAAATTAAAATTTAAGAGCTTATAATTTATTTCTTCTAATCAAAAGATAAAACTAGGTTAATTATGCAAATTCTAGATCTAAAATTGGGCAAGAAATGGATAAACTAAGGATCAAGATAAGTACTCACGAAAGAGTGCAAATGAAATCAAGTAAGGCTTAGGTTGTGTGTCATATATTAACAAAACTTATGCCACCTGGACAATAGTGATTGCACAAATAACAACTAGGTATCATTGAGCCCAAAATGAAGGGAATTTTTTTAAGGTATAACCAATACTTTTTGCCCCCAAATTGACTAACATGTGAGCTATTATGAGAATGTATGTCAAAGTAGAATTAATTACTTAGCAAGAAAGTAAAAAAAAAAAAAAAAACTCATGCAAGGATAAAAATATAGATACGCATGACCCTCTTTTTATATATGCTCTATTATAATCATTAGTCAAATTGGAAGTTGCAAAAAATAGAAAAGTTCAATAAGCATTTAAAATAAGCGTGCTAGTTATGAATGAGAGAGAAATGGAAAAGGGGACAGAGGTAGATAGGTATTCCACCTGGGCTTGACGAGGATACTACTTTAGGGGAAAAAATATCAATAGTTATCCCTTTGAAGAAAAAAAGTAGCATGGCATATGATCTTAATGTAGTCACTTCAACCATACTTATAGAAAGTATTGTTTTTGACATTATATCCCCATCTTACAATTAGTTTTATAAAGATAAAGAAGGGTTTTGAAATGGTCCTTGACCCTTTTACAATCAAACAACTATAGCACAATAAACTAAAAGAATAACCAAGTGAAGATTCAATGCTACAACAAAGTACTAAAAAGAGAACCAAATAGTAGGGGATGCAAACAAAATGTCATAAAGAATATAGGCTAATTGATACCTTGCATTCATTCTCAAGAATCACAAGCTATTTTTCACAAACTCCACTATATTTATATGTTTTAACCCTAATGAATATGTTTGAATGTGAATGACTTGTTTGATATGTGCATAATATGATTAATTGTGCCTAGTTTATAACTATAGCTAATGTTTTTTATTAAGGTAAAAATAGGTTTTGAATAGTACCTGAAACCATTTACATATTAGAGGAAAAGATAAACAACCACATCCCTTACAAACATCAATAGCCTACTAAACATCAGTAAGTAGGACCCTATTCAACCCTAGAAACCCAAAAAAAGACCCAAAAAGCAGCCAAAAAATAGTTACCTGCACAACTTCTAGGAAAACTACCAGCACAAAGCCGAAAGAGAAGCTACTTAATACTTTTGAAGGCTTTCTCAGCCTCTTTCTGCATATCTTCCATCACGTCGATGGATTCTTTGAGAGCTTTCAGCTCCTTAGGAATCTCTGGAACTTTCCTTTTAATGTCGCTTCTTGTTCTGGTTCCTGGGCCCGAGCTCCTAGCTTTATCTTCCATAGTGAAAGTGGTATTCTCTAGCATGTTGCTCTCCAAATATGCATACAGTGCCTTAAGATTTTTCACTGAGACTTTTAGTCCCTCATTGCTATGATTTAGAATAATACTTATCATGTACCCATTGTGGCTGATTTTATCTTTCATATCTTTCAGCTTTTCCTCCACCAGGGCAGTAATAGTGGTCATTATCTCTTCATTCACATTGTTATTATTTACCTTCTTCAAAAGATCCTTTTCCATCTTATCCAGCTTAGTTTTGAAGGACTCCATAGCTTCTTCCATCTCCTTAAAATGCTGCTTCATTTCACTCATATCCTTTCTAATCCACTCCTCCATATTTACGACGTGTTCCTCATTACTCTTTGGAATCCTGTCATCAATGTCAACATTTGGGAAGCCTAATTCCAATCTCTTTTTTTTTTTTTTTTTCTATCCCCAGCCCTCAAATTTGGCTTCTCATCCATCTCCTCCTTTTCTTTTCCTTCATTCTCATCTTCTTATTTTTCCTCCTCTTGGTTTTCTTGTTAATTCTCCCTAGTCTCCTCTTCATTATTATCAGGAATCCCCTCCTCGTTCACATAGGTTTCCTCCTCATTCACAGAGTCATTCTTCTTGACAAAATGCTCCTCATTATTCTAAGGTTCTTCCTCCTCTTTCCCAGACTCTTCTTCCATTTTCTCATCCTGAATATTCTCATCATTATTACCCTAAGGGGCTAGGGTTTGGTCTTTGAAATCCTCATCTTTTTCTAGATTTTCCTCAATCTTTCTCTTAACCCTCTTCTTTGAATCCACCTTTTTTATTTTCCATCTTGTTCTTCTTTACCTTCCCTTTAACCCATTTACGAATGGGTTCCAGAATGTGGTTCCTGGCATATTCTACAATTAGAAAAATTAACCCTTCATGCAACACTAGACTGCTGGCACTCTTCCTATGCTCCATAATCCTGTTGTTCAGAGAACTAAGCAGATAAAAAGGAAATGAAACTATCTTGTTATGTCTAAAATGATTAGCTAAAAAAAAATGAAGATTGTAGATTTTTGAGTAGTGCCCATCAAGAGTAAAATATTCTATCATGATAGTCAGAATATCACCCCAATGATTCTTAATCTTCTTAATATCTACATAATCTCCAGACCCTTTTCTTAGGAGAGCTTCTTCATCTTTAGACTTAGGGAAAATATTAAAAGCTTGTGTTCCCATACGCTTATTGTCCGTATAGAATTTCATGCCTTCTATGGATAGCCGCGTAATCTCAAAAATAATACTCAGCGTGAGCGAGAAAGACTTACCCCACAAATTCACCTTGTCATTCTTCCATCCATCCGCAAATTTCTTGGTAACATCTTTATCCCAACCATGAAATTTTTTCATGTACTGAGTAACCCCTTCGCGCTTTAGCCTTCTCCAAACTTTTTTATTATGTTTCCACTTAGTGCATTCCAGTGGCTCCTCCCTTTTCAAAGCCCCTCCCATTTTCACAGAGTGAGCTTTCTAAAAATGAGCATGCAAAAACACCAAATTCTTCCAGTTTCTCTGTTTTAAGATGCTAGAAAGTACCTACAATCTGTGTGAGGTAAGGTTCTTCATGATTTTCACTTCCCTTGACTGACAGCTTTCATTACCCTTATGCTTAAGTGTCTTGTTCATCATTAACTCTTGTATTAATTATTCCTTCATTATGATTAAGCTTATCGTACTTGATAAGACTTAAGATCTCAAAATTGAGATCCACTTCCCCTTTCCATGATTTTGTGACATCATTATGGGCCCCCACATTTGCAAAGCCATCAGCCGACTTATTTCCTTCACGATATACGTGGGAAATATAAGAATCCTAAAACATTAGCAATAATGTTTCAATTTTATCAATTATATGGGCAATAGTCCACGAGGCCTCATTCTTGCCTTTGATACAATTTATTATATTTAGGGAATCTCCCTCCAACCAAAGTTTTTAATATCCCAACTCTTTAGCCAGATTCACAACTTTAAGTGTTGGGATTAATGGGAAGTAATACTGAGAGGGGAGGGGTGAATCAATACCTCTAAAACTTTTAACACTTTTCACCTTTCATCATTAGTAAACAATCTTTGTTGTATTACCGACCATATCTGATGTTCTTTCTTATGCATGTAGTATTAATTCATAATATTTAATTGTTTGCAACATTCGTAGAAACATTCATGAAAGTAATAAACACATAACACAAGATATGATATCGCAGAAAACTCCTGTCAGGAAGTAAAAAATGCGGTGGGGATGGCACCCACAAAACTTCACTATCTGCATAATGGAAGGGAGCCGGTAAAGGCTTACAATTGATCACTTATGATGATCTACCCTTTTAGGAGTATTAAAGTGGAGACATGTTAATATCTACTCTGTTAAGAGCTTTACCAACACTAATGAAGTGTGCACTCGGTTAAGAGATTTACAATAGGACTGTTAGGTCCACCTTTCTTGAAAGGATTTCTTAAGTGTAATACACTTGTTAGAATGAGTACAATATGTTTGAACTGACTATATACAATCTATAATTTATGATCATAGATCCATTAAAGCTCTCATAATATGAATATCACTTATAGTGATTGATTAATACCTTTTCTTGCTCGTCGGTAGCCTATGTTCTATTCTTGAAACTAAATTGATCCTTTTCTATCCTTCTGCATGAATTCTCTTGCCTTATCCTTAGATGCTCTCAGTGGCTACAATCATCATCGAACAACATGTTCACAATAGATTGAGCATCTATTTATACAAGTATTTGACCTATTCTAGAATCATGCATTACAATGTTAACTCTAGATCCAAGGTATACAACTTGACCTTGATCCTTTAGTTTGCATGTTTTAAAATAGTTGAACTGATTAAAACAATAATAATTACATTTATTTCTCTACACATAATGGATTTAAAACAAATCAAGAAGCTAAATATAAAACTTCAGTGATTTATTTGACGTGAAAAGTCAAATCCACTTTTTGCGGGATGTACCTGACTGTCGGTTCTTGATCATCGGGTTGAACTGAAAGTCTATCAACGTTCCTTTGTTGAACTGATTGTTGGGTTCCCTTCATCTGTTGGGTTCCTCTCTTTTTTGTTTCGTCAGGTTGCACTGTTGGTTACTCGTCGGTTTCCTTTGTCCTTTTTGTCATCGGGTAACACTAAATAGTGTTTGTCGGGATGCTTTGTACTTGGCAATATCAGGTAACCTTGGCATTGGGTAGTGTTGTACCCTATCTTTTGGTGTAGTGTAAACCGATGGTGTAGATCATGTTTTACCTTGTATATACTAATGGAAAATATAATGCCTTTAATCTACCCCTTTGACATTAGTATCAAAAACTTATATGTGCATAATACTAAAGTGTTTAGTATGCACACCATGTATATACCCTTGTCATTATATGACTCCCCCTAACTGTATGCATCGGTATAGTATAAGTATATATGTACATGTATACTTGCCTCTATACTATACATTCCCTGTTCTTTGCTCTTTCAAATGATTGATTGTACAAATCATGTCCTCCTTTCATTTCCCCTTTTACTGTTGACTATACATATCATTTTCCCCTTTATTTGATACTCATGAAAAAATTTACAACTTATAAGTTGTCAAAAATGTGTAACTTACAATGTGTCAAGAATATGTGAGTGGGTTGTCTTGATATATTCGAGCAATTTCTCTCATTTTTCTTTCAGGATCTATCTCTATTCTTGCATGCATATCATAAATGATGTCTAGGACAAAATTTATGGGGTGGGAATTAGTGTTCTTGCCTCTGTCATATTTTTCTGTAGTAATGAGAGTGTCAGTAAGAGTTGAGCTTGAAGCTCATTTACCTCATCTCTAAACTTTGTTTCTGCAATCTGTATGTCTTGTCTCAGCTTTCAAGCTTGCTTGAATTTCTCATTGTGCAATTTGATTTCCTCTTCACTGTTTGTGAGACTTTGTGCACTTGTTTGAAGATCAACATCTATTTGTGCTATCTTGTCGGTATACTCCTTGGTGATTTGATCAAGCGTGCATAGTTTTTGTATCAAGGTAATAGCTTATGAGATTATTGGATCTATTGTGCTAACCAGTTCAGAAAGCTTTACCTTTTGCAATGCTACTTCTTGGCTTATCTTCTCAGCTAATTTGAACTCATACTTCTATTCAAGTCTATCTTCCATGGCCTTCTCAGCATCTATGTTCTGAGATGTGATTGCATCTGTGAGAACCACTAATTGATCAATTATTGGGGTTGTTTGATCAACATCTACATCAGGTACAATTTTTTGAGGTATTCCTCATGCTACTTCAAGTACCTTTGCTTCTTTGGTGGATTTTCTCAAATTTTCTTGCATTTCTTTCCTTTCACGAAGTCTTGCATACTTTTTCAATTCAGTTGGATCCAATGTCCTAGGATCACAAACCAGAATCTCAATGATTTCATGCAGTGTCACTGGATTCTTATGGTTGATTTTCTTCTTCCTTGAGATTTGTGTGGACGTAGATGTATGAACTACCATTTCTAGTTCAGTTGTCTTTTCGGATGTGCTTGGAGAAGGCTTTGTTGATGATGCTTCTTGTGTTTTCTGCTCGAGGTTCACCAGTCAGTTTGGTGAAGATGTCTCTCCATCAACCTTGGGTGTCTCTATAGATTTTTCTTCTGATTTCTTCTCCTACTCATCTATCTTGGCTTCTTCACCTTTTTCTTTTTTCTTTTCCTCTACTACTTGTTTATCCTCTTCCTTATTCAGATCAGTAGACTTATCTTTATGATCATCGGTTGCAGCTTGTTCTGCAGTTGTATCATTTTTTTGCATCGGTTGTGTCCTTTTCCTCTGCATCACCCTTGTCCTCAGGTATGCTAGTATCTGCTGCATTAGTTTATGCATTACCTTCTATCAGATTTATGGCCTTTATTAGCATTGGCATATTATCCTAAGTGCTCACCTGTGCTGCATCTTGACTTGTGTCCTGCTCATCAATTTGATCCTACTAAGCAGTGACATCTTCATCTTTTTGTATTTTATCAGTAGGGCCTAGTCCTGTGATGTCAATCATTAATGTGTCCAGCCATATTTCATCAGCAACATCCATGTCTTTATTTTCTTGGGTCTCCAATTTTTGTTGTTTTATTTGATCCTTAAGAGATATAAATATTACATCATCTTCTTTCTAAGGATCTTTATCTGAATCATACTGAGTGATGTCTTGAATGTCAAGATCATCCATGACTTTGTCTAAGTCAATTGGCTCAGCATTATCTACATTTTCCAAAGCAATGTGCTTAGGAATTGCCTTATCTTTCTCCTTCTCTACATGAGGTGTGTCGGTGAGAAGTAATTGATTCTCATGACTTGTTGACTCTACAAACAGATCTAAGAGTTGTCTCCATTTGGTATCAGTCATGCTATCTATCTCTATAAACTTATCTTCTAGTACTTTGTAATCTCTAATCTTAGCTACAAATATGCTTGAGTGCTTCTTCATTATTTCCTTGATTTCTTTTCTTTGATTCGGGAGGCATAAGTGTGACAAGTACTCTCTCCCTTGCTTCTTTTCAGTGTGTAGAGCATATGACCATTGTTGTGAAATTATGTTACCTAACTCTTTGGGTATTTGGCCTATAAATTCTACTGGTACTTATTTAAACTTGACCATTGCCTTGATTATGGCATCTTGTATCTTGTTTTGGTCCTTAGACTCAAGTTTATCCCATTGTTTGATCTTTCTATCAGTCATTGTACCGGTAGTAGTAATTGACTCATTAATTTCATCAATTGTTCTAGTAAGAAAACTTTTCTTACTTACATCAGGCGCATCTTCTTTAGAATATTCAATGTCAGCTTTGGTCCTGACCATTCTTTTTCTCCTCTTTGTAGGTGTTGCCTTCACAGTTTTTTTCTCTGTCTGTTGCTTCCTCTTATAGGTCCCCACTTGACCTTTCTTCAAAGGTGTAGTGTCTTTTTCTATTTGGTTCCTTGTCCTTTGTTTCTTTGTAGGAGGTGGAGGTGTATCAGACTCAGTTGCCTCAGAATCTAATTTTTGCTTATCTTTCCCTTCACCGATGGTACCCTGTTCATCGGTTTCCTCTATTTGTTCCTCCTCATTAACCGATAGAATCTTTTCAAGATTCTTTACCATCTTATTCTTTTTGTTTACAGTCTTCTTGATGACTAGGCATGATTTTATCTTTGACTTGGCCTCTTTATAAGTGCCAAACCTTGGTTTTTTTTTGTCAAGTGGCTCATTGATCAATGCATCAATTGCATTTGTATCTTGATCTATGTTAATTTCATAATCAAGAGGTGCTAACCAAGCTGTTCTTGGTACAACTGGTTTTATGTGTGTAAAATTTGTATCCACCATAAAACATATCTCATCCCTATGCTTTTCAATTAGTTTCTCAGGGATCCTCACTCTTTCCATCATCTTTTCCTTGAATTCAAGGAAGTATTCAGTCATCACAGAATAAAAATTGTCTCCTAGTGACTTGATAAGTTAGCTAATTTGCAGTGTGACTAGATTTGTAGTATCCCATTTCACTTTTCCTACTGAAGGAAAGTATTCTTGAAAGTAAAAGAATATACACATGATTAGTGAACTGAACTTACATGTGTTTGTCTTTGCAGACTTGATTGTTGTCATGTTCTCATCAAGTTGCTTTAACAGGATCTCACATAGATCCATCTTAACTCCCTTTGTCACTATCTTGTAATTTGTGCTTATTGTTGTTGAAGCTATGTTGTTAAGCCTTCTTTCTTGGAAGATCTTGTAACCAATTACACATGCACTGAACCTTAGTTCCTCATCGGTGATGGTGTTAACCTTAAGACCTCTGTAATCCCACATAGCTTTTGTGAGATTTTCAACTTCTGGCCTGGAGGGATGCTTATGTGCCTTAGGATTTTTGGTTATTGGATAACCAGTTATAGCATGAAGGACATCCTTAGTGATTTTCTTAGGTTGATCAAACCATAACTTGTGATCATGCATTCTACTCAAAACTAACCTAATCCAGTCAGTTTTGAAAACCCTCAGGAAATGTATGGCATTTTTTATCCCCTTAACTTGCAGATGCTTATGTTCTTCTATTAGGTTTCCTTCGGCATCACATAGCTTCTTGTAAGCTTGGTTTATCTCCAGATCACCTATTTCAGTGATCTTGCAGTGAATGTAGGACCTTACGTCCTCTATTAGCAAAACCCTAGGTGGAATTTTTGAAAATGCAGCAGATTCATCAGGTTGCGATGCAATCTCTGGGCATATCTTATACTTTGGTTCCACACAGGTGCTATTCTTTATTAGCCTAACCACATTCTTCTTGTCATTCTTAATCTTTATGGTTCTTGAGGTGGTTGCCATCATTTTTCAAATTTAGGGCTTTCTTGAAAATAACAATAGAGTTCTTCGATGCACTCGGTACTTACTTTGATCCATGAAACTGGTGAGTGATCTATTTGGAGTGTGCTGGGTTGAGTCGAGGTCACTCTGCTATCTGATCTTTTATCACTCTAGTTTTTCTCTGCTCTTTCTCTTCAAATTGCGTGTGCAAAATGAAGTGCTCCCGTCGAGTATTTATAGACTTTTGACCTAAGTCTGTCATAAATTCTCAACGACTCGTCGGGTCATGAAGATGGAGTTTTTTGAGAAGACTCTCACACAATATTGTCGGTGTTTTCAGGATGCTTGGGATAGCTTTTAAGATTTCTGCTTTCACCTACGGGCATTGGTGTTCTGTCATGACAACTTTATAACTTTGCTTCCTTACCAATGGGTGTTGGGTTACATTAGCAACTTAGCCATTTTATGTGTTGACCAACAATTCTTGGTAAGTGTAGACAACTCATCCTTTATGTTCACTGATGATTTTTGGTATGTGTTTACCGATGGGGTCATTTTCTCAGAATTATAACAAGTAACATAATATGCATCTTTATTTATGCAGATTTTGACTATCTATCAATTGTATAATGGAACTGATGAAAAATATGACTTGGTGTAGTGCAGTTCCATACTTACTTGTTCAGCTCAAGTGGGGGTGGTGATGTCACCAGATCCATTGGATGGGGTGTCACCAGATCCATTGGATGGGGTGTCACCATTTCCATTGCTTGGTACAACTTCATCATTGCTTGAAGCTTTTCTCCACATTTTGTCTCTATCCCTCCAGATATCTTCAATG
Organism: Thuja plicata; assembly: GCA_018584345.1. NCBI lineage: Eukaryota > Viridiplantae > Streptophyta > Pinopsida > Cupressales > Cupressaceae > Thuja > Thuja plicata. The sequence goes on from MU225941.1 coordinate 1,248,062, forward strand.
GTATTTATATTGGGATATGTGTGTGTCTATGTCATTCAATCTCTATAGTCTTTCTTGAGATGACCAACTTTATGACAGTGTAAGCATTCCATTCTGAGGTTTGTTCAGCCTCTAGACCTTTTGGTCCATGCTCTCATGCAGTTTATAGAAATGTGACCATATCTACCACATGTTGTACAATTTTTCCATGTACTGTAGTCCCATACATATTGATTACCTATTCTCTTTGGTTGATAGGGAGTTTCTTGACCTTTAGGCTTCCATGCTTTCCTTTTCTTTTTCTAGCATTCAAGACTTGTGTGCCCATTCATTTTGCATGTAGGACAGTATTTGTCCATGTAGGTTTCCTTCAATGGTTGATCCATCTTAGACTTATGTTCATATGCTTTATGTCCTTTCTTGTTACATTTATAACAAAATCCTATGAATGAAGATGTAGATTTAGGAATACCTTTCATTTTACCTCTACATACATTTGATGTGTGGGCTTGATTTCCACAGTTTTTGCATGTAAGATTTCTTGGTCTTGGATTTTCATAGACATTCTTTGGATTGGCTTGATTTGATGATTCTCCATTTTTGGTAAAGCCTAGACCATTTTTGTTGTTGACTCTTCATTTTCCTTCAAGAAAATCATTCATTCTTTTATTGCTTTCTTCAGCCTTTTTGATAATTTCATTATGTTGTTGTTGAACTCTAACCTCATGCTTTAGTTTTTCATTCTCTTCTCTTAGTTCACCAATGACCTGTACTCTTTCAATGAGTTCTATATTTATTATGTTTTCTTCTTCACTCATAAGAATAATCTGATTTATAATCTCATGGTGATGCTTAGCATGTCTTTGAATTTCTAACTCCTTTTCTTGTAGCTTCTCTGTAATCTTCCTTATGTCATCAATAGCTAGTGTTCTTTCTATTTCAGCTTGTCTAGCATAACTCATCACATCAATTATTCTTACCATCTGGGTCTCTTGACCAATTTGTAGCATCTTTATTTTCTCTGTCAGATGTTGATTGATCTCCTTTAGATTTGTGATGTTCTCTTCTGATGTATTTGATGCATTACTTGTATTTGATCTTGAAGACTCAAAGAAATCTGGAATCTCTTCTTCTTGATAATATTTTTCATTACTCTGAGTTTCTATACCTTTTTTCTCATCCAACAGCTCTCTCATCTTGATTCTCGCTTCTTTATATTGTTCAAAGAACATCTGGATTTCAAGCTTTTTATTCTCAATATTTTTATCAAGTTTGTACTTCTCCATTGTATGATCTTTTCTCTTAAGCCTTTAAGATTTTTCCAAGAAGAGACTTAGCTCTGATACCAATTGTTGGGATTAATGGGAAGTAGTACTAAGAGGGGAGGGGTGGATCACTACCTCTAAATATTTTAACTTTTTTCACCTTTCATCATTAGTAAACAATCTTTATTGTATTACCGACCATATCTGATGTTCTTTCTTATGCATGTAGTATTAATTCATAATCTTTAATTGTTTGAAACATTCATAGAAACATTCATGAAAGTAATAAACACATAACACAAGATATGATATCACAAAAAACTCCTGTTAGGAAGTAAAAACTATGGTTGGGATGGCACCCACAAAACTTCACTATCTGCAGAATGGAAGGGAGACGGTAAAGGCTTAGAATTGATCACTTCTGATGATCTACCTTGTTAGGATTATTAAATTTGAGACATGTTAAGATCTAATATGTTAAGAGATTTAGCAACACTAATGAGTGTGCACTCGGTTAAGAGATTTATAATAGGACTGTTAGGTCCACCTTACTTGAAAGGATTTCTTAAGTGTACTACACTTGTTAGAATGAGTACAATATGTTTTACCTGACTGTATACAATCTATAATTTCTGATCACAAATCCATTAAATCTCTCATAATATGAATATCACCTATAGTGATTGATTAATACCTTTTCCTGCTCTTCGGTAGCCTGTGTTTTGTTCTTGAAGCTGAATTGATCCTTTTCTGTCCTTCTGCATGAATTCTCTTGTTTGATCCTTAGATGCTCTCAGTGGCTACAATCATCATCGAAAAACATTTTCACAATAGATTGAGCATCTATTTATACAAGTATTTGACCTATTCTAGAATCACACATTACAATGTTAACTTTAGATCCAAGGTATACAACTTGACCTTGATCCTTTAGTTTGCATGTTTTAAAACAGTTGAATTCATTAAAAAAATAATAGTTACATTGATTTCTCTGCACATAATGGATTTAAAACAAATCAAGAAGATAAATATAAAACTTTAGTGATTTACTTGATGTGGAAAGTCAGATCCACTTTTTGCGGGATGGAATTGACTGTCAGTTCTTGATCGTCGGGTTGAACTGAAAGTCTGTCAGTGTTCCTTTGTTGAACTGATTGTCGGGTTCCCTTCATCTGTCAGATTCCTCTCTTTTCTATTTTGTCAAGTTGCACTGTTGGTTACTTGTCAGTTTCCTTTGTCCTTTTTTTCATCGGGTAAGACTGAATAGTGTTTTTCAGGATGCTTTGTACTTGGCAGTATCGAGTAACCTTGGTATCGGGTAGTGTTGTGCCCTGTCTATTGGTGTAGTGTAAATTGATAGTGTAGATCATGTTTTACCTTGTATATACTAATGGAAAAATATAATGCCTTCATTAAGAGTTTCCATGGATTTTGCAATGTGGTTAGTCTAAATCCCCAGGGGGGCAGCAACCTCCAACACCAACTCTTCCTGGATTCCCTTTCGTTGCACCATCAAAGTTACCTTTGACCCAACCAATCGAAGGAGTAGTCCAAATGGTTTTATTCTGCCTAGTTAAGTCTTTATCATTTTGCCCTGATTCTTGCTACTGAGAATTTCAATGAAGACCTAGGTATTGTTTAGAGGAGAATCTCTATGGAGAGATCCTCTGAAATTTTCCATTAAGCTTCTGCTAATTTGGTTAGCAACATTCTCATGGGAAGAGATTTTCTCTCTGAAAACTCTATTATTTATCTCCTTCTATATTCTCCAAGTAAAGTGCGGGAAGAAGAAATTCCAGAGATCTTTTAGTTCTTTTCCAGAGAAGGGGAAAAACCATTGTTTAACTAGATCCTGAATATTTTGGGGTTTCACCCATTCCAGATTACTTTGTTTGAAAATAGAATCCCACAACTTTATAGTGTAAGAACATTGAATCATTAAGTAATTCAAAGTCTCAGCCTCAGAGCAACACAAGATACATCTATTGGATATATTAAATCATATTTTGCAAAGATGATCCATAGTGAGAATTTTGTACTGAACAAGCAACCAGAAAAACATGTTAATTTTAGGAATAAGCTTATTGTTCCATACCTGAGAGCTGATGGGATGATCTTCCTAGATATGGAGGAGGATAGAAACTGAAGAGACAAAGAATTTACCATCTACCTTAGGGCCCCAAAACAAGGAATCTTGCTCGTTATCTCTTAAGAACCATTGATTAAGTTGTTTATTGATTATTTTCAGATTTACATCAAAAGAGCCCAAGTCTATCCAATCCTTATTGATCCAATAATATGAGACCATTTCCCCAATTATATCTTGGTAGTCCAGAATAGCAGGCATCAACTAATGTTATATACAAATATAGATAATGTTTTAATGTTATAATACTAATGTATTGGTTTTTACTAATAAGCAACAAAATAAGGGTGTTTTCCCTTAAAAACTAGGAAAAAAGGCCAAACTACTGTCAATGGTAGTTGGAAAAAATACTAACAACCAATAATGAAAACACTAACAATTGATTAAAAAAAACCACAAAAACTCTCAAAGAAGACACTACCACTAGTTGTGGTTAACTTGGCTAGGGCCTCTAGGGGCCCACCTAATAATTCTTTCCCAATCCCATCTTAGAAATTCAAAAAGATCAATATCTCTTGTCCCACAAAATATATGCTACAAGACGGCTAGGGTAGTGGTCGAGCTATGCATAATTTGTTGGAATTATATTGGAATGATGTACTGAGAGGGGAGGGGTGAATCAGTACCTCTAAAACTTTTATTGGTTAGCCCATTAACCCTTAATCATCAGTTTGTAAATTATCTTATCTAACTGTTCATCTTTCTTTATGTATATGCAATCATATCATAAGTTCTTTAATATGTAACCATAACAGAAACATTCATGAAAATAGATAACACGTAACACATAACACAAGATATGGTATCGCTTAAAACTCCTGTTAGGAAGTAAAAACTGCAGTGGGGATTGTTACCCACAAGACTTCACTATCTGTAGATAAGAAGGGGCTGGTTAAGGCTTACAATTGGTCACTTCTGATGACCTACCCTGTTAGGAGTATTACAGTGGAGACCTATTAAGATCTAC
>MU225941.1:1292450-1312965 GCA_018584345.1 Thuja plicata
AGTGCCCTTTTGGTGATCTCTCCATCCATCTTCTTCCAAAGCCCTTGTCAAGTTCAAGAATCCATTCAAGACTTGGTGTTGGAGATCTACAAGCAAGAGATTGAAGACATCCTTCCATTCTACATTACATGTTTTGCAGCATACTTATGGATCCATGGATTCAAAGCTGCCACAAGGACATTACAAGCAAGGTGAATCTGAGTTTGCTTTGTTATTCTTTATGCAATTTTCAATTACATATATCAAGGTTAATTCCAAAACCAGGGTTTGACCAAGGCAAACCCCTTTCCCCCAACAAACAAATATTTTTCTTGTAGGTACAGGTTCGGGACTGTGGATCCGAGGCCAGATCTGGATACCCTTTTCAGATTTCTTTCAGACTGTGCGAACAGGGACACTTTTAGAGTTGAGCAGATCGAGTTTACAAAAGTGGTACAAGGTCGACCTTTTTCATAAGATGACATCGGAACAAAAAAAGATTTTTGGGTTTTTTCCGTCTCTATGTTCCAATTTGGTATCAAATTTTAGCATCTCCAGAAACAGTCTACAAATCTCAGAAAATAGCAATCTTTGATCTGCCATTTTGCAAGGTTGGTACTTTGTCCTATTCTTTTCAATTACTGTCATTTATCATATTAATCAATCAATTTACAGAATTTAAGATCCCCTTTCTTGGTCTCTTTCCAAATAGTGGATTCATTTGTGTATTAACCCTTTGGGGTTGATCAAAATTGGATCTCCTATTTGTGTATTTGAGGGTGAAAGAAAGGAGCATCTTATCTTCCCTTAATCACAATCACAATTGCAATATACAATCAATCAAATTCAAGTAAGTGGAAAATAGGGTTAAGGAAATCAATTAACAATTCAAACCCCATCTTTATATCTTTACATCTCCTTAAACACCCGCACCCATTATATTTTTCCTCTTTACAGCACCAAATGGATTTTCAGAAACAAACTTAATGAGAATGGAGAAGTCACAAGGAACAAAGAAAGACTAGTATGAAAAGGGTATGCATAAGAATAATGTATTGACTATGGATAAAACTTTGCACCCATTGCTAGACTAGAAGGAGTAATAATGATACTTTCTTATGCTGCTTTTAAAGGATTCAAAGTATACAAAATGGATGTTAAATTTGCATTTCTGAATGGAATACTAGAAGAGGAGGTATACATTGAAAAACCTGAAGAGTTTGTTGATCCTAACAAGAGGAACATGGTTTGTAAACTACACAAAGCCATGTATGGATTGAAACAAGCACCGAGAGAATGGTATGAAAGACTTCACTCTTATCTCATTAGTATTGGATTTGTTAGAAGAAGTGACAATAGTAATCTATATTTGAAAGGAGATACTGAGATATTTGTTGATGATATCATATTTGGAGGTAATGATATTCTATGCAAGTCATTTTCTGATGAAATGAGAAAAGAATTTGAAATATCAAAGTTTGGAGAGATCAAATTTTTTCTTGGTCTACAGATTCTACAACAGGTTGAAGGCATTTACATCACACAATCAAAATACATCAAAGAAGTTTTGAAGATATTCAAGATGGAGGAATCCAAACCATTTGGAACACTTATAGAAACTGAATGCAAGTTGACAAAGGAAGACAAGACAACCAAGGTAAATCAAACCTTATACAGATCTACGATTGGTAAACTAATGTATTTTGTACACACTAGACCTGATATAGCACATGCAGTTGGTATAGTTGCAATATTCTATACTAACCCTAAGGAATCACACATGACTGGTGTTAAAATAATTTTGAGATATCTGAAGAATACTGAAGACTATGGTTTGTGGTACAATAAAGAAGGCAAATTTGAGCTACAATTTTATATTGATGTTGATTGGGCTGGAAACATAGATGATAGGAAGAGCAGTACAGGAGGAGCATTCTTTATGGGTGACATACTTGTCACATGGATAAGCAAAAAGCAAGGATACATATCTCAATTAACTATAGAAGAAGAATATATAGTTGTTGCAAATTGCTCTAAAATTGCATGAATCAAGCAATTTCTGAAAGGTATAAATGAGGAAATTCTTGACCTAGTAATTTTCTATTGTGATAATACAAGTGCTATAAACATTTCAAAGAACCCTATGATGCATGCTAAGAAAAAGCACATATCTATTAAGTATCATTACTTGATGAAACAAGTACAAGAGAAACAGGTAATACTAGAATATGTACAATCCAAAGAATAACTAGCAGACACATTCACAAAACCATTGCCAAAATATACATTTGAATACTTGAGGAATAGACTAGGGGTTCGTCCCTTGTCTACTGGTCACTATGTTGACTAGGAGGTTACATCAGCCTACACATTATCAGAAGATTAATCATGTTGATGCAAGATGAGAAATGGACTGAAATGACATATCAGTACACTAAAGGTACTTATCTGAACCACACACCAGAGATATTGTTGGCTATGACAAAGTTGTATTTTTTTGGCATTGTTGTCAAAGGGAGAGAAAGATTCAATGAAATATCCAACAGGGAGAAGAGATTATACAACACAAAGGGAGAGAATATCTAAAGGTTATTGTCAATGAAATAACCATCCATCAAAGGGGGAGAATTGGAGAGATTTAACATTGCATATCTATCCAAAAAAGGGAGAAGAGATTCTACAAGAAAGGGAAAGACAGAATTGATACACCTATCTATTGAAGGGAATGAAGAAAGGGAGAGCACACAAAAAAATCAAATCTAAAGGGAGAGTTGTATGCTAAAAAAAATTTGGTAGTGAGTAAACATATTAAATATGAGCTAGAAGAGCTTACCGAGAGTTAGATATTTGAATTGGTTATAGAACAATAAGTTTGGTATGTTATGGCATGTTTTATACTGCATTTTTTATATTGGGTTTCCATCAATGCCAAAGGGAGAGATTGATGAACTATAACTAATTGAATGTTTGAAGATGATAATTTTATGATCACCAAGCTGCAAAAGTGAATTCAAGACATTAAATCAGTTAATGTATTATATTGTCATTATTGTCAACTTGATATGGTTTGATTATTCATACACATATTGTCATAACCTTGAAGATCTGAAGAGACAAAGTTTATGTGGTCGGTAAAACATAAAAGGTTTGTATACACCGAGTGATAGTGAACACCGAGCAATTCACAGTGTATACTGACCATAGCAGTAACCAAGAAAGTGTTACCAAGAAAGAGTTAATCACCGAGCATAACTAAAGTTGATGACCAAGCATAACTAGAGTTAAAGAATGACAAAATTGCTTAGCTAGAAGAGCTACAATTTAGGGATTGATTGATTGATTGTTTTATTGTCAATGATAAGTTAAGCTAAAGAAAGGAAGGAGATTGAAAGTGTGTTCTATTCACAGTTATCAAGGAGAGATTTATGGAATAAAACTGAAGGAGAGCTTTATGTGATAAAGAAAATCATGGCAAGTTTTACGGATCAAGGAGAGATCTACGACAAAAACAAGGAGATTGAGAAGCTAATAATGTCTATATAAAGAAACAAGGAATTAATTATCAGAGAAAGGAATGTTGAGTATATTTTATGTGAAGATAAGATTCTTCATGCAAATATGATCATACAGGTTGAAGAAAGCCAAGGAATCTTGTAGACATAAAGCAACAGAGGAAAGAGCATTCAAAAAGAAGAATAAAGGAATAAAGAAAAGGAACTGGAGTATATATTGATTAGAGAGGTATTATTCGACTAAAAATAGATCTAAATATTTTCAAATCAAAGCTATATTTAAACAGATCATTTACTGTATCAGTTTAACCATTGATTCTGAAAATCTCTTAACCGAGTGGGATTTAATAGTTCTTATTGTATTGAGATACTCAAGAGTATCAAAAGGTTTTCTTGTTGACAACATAGTGAGTGCTAGGTCAAAAGACAAACATTTGGTTTTAAATCCTCTAACAAGGTTGCACTTAACACTATGTATTGTAACCTTAAACAGGGTTGGCTCTTCACCGAGCTCACTTCAGAAGAGTGAAAATATTTGGGGTTACTGGTCCCAGGTGGTTTTTCCCATATTGGGTTTCCATGTTAAAATCTATGTGTCAAATGTGTATATGTTTCATTGCATTGATATTTTGTTTTACACATTATTGAAACTGGATTGGTTGGTTAACACTAAGTTTATTTGCTGCTACTCAGTAAAGTCCATAAAAGATAAACAGTGTATCTTAGCGAGCAATTTATATTTGTTAAGATTATTTATGGCATACATCTTGATGAAATTGGGACTGTAAGATAACTTAAGGTATTATATTTGAGAGATAATTTTTTGGTTGGATCTTTTGGAATAATTGTTAAGGCCACTAACTGATCCCCCCCCCTCTCAGTTATTCTAACAGTTGTTTTTATTTACCTATTTTCAATTTAAATAATTTTTCATAGCCATTATACCTTATTATTTGGATGTATTTCATCACCTAAAACATTATATGATTATGAAAAATCTCAGTCAATCAGTCTTGTTTAGTGAATTATTGTATTCCTTACCTGATTGTATCGATTCTTAACTTTCATACTGCTCTAAGGTTGATAATATAGAGAGTGGTGTTATTTTGTGAATTCTATTAATTTTTAAGTGTAGTAAGATGGAATTAGTAGATAAAATATTTCAATTTGTGCATCGTTGTTTCTCTTTGTACATTTCCCTTTCAACATCTTCTTCTCCCTTTTCCTCAAAATAAGTAGCTTTAGGTACACCCAGATTGTAAAGGAAGCTAACTTTATCTGGAGATTCAATCCCATTGATCAAGTCCCACATTGATACATTGTTTCCATGTTTCACAAGGTTTCCTAGGTTTCTAGTTATCATCTAAGAAAGGGGGAAAATATTTATGATAACAAGTTTTTTCATGTTGAGTGAGACATATTTCAAGCTACAAGAAGAAACCTGATAGTTTACTAGTGTCAAACAAAGGATTTCAACTTATATGATGAGGACATAGTACTACTCTTAGCATTCAAGCCTCAAACAGGCTCAAAATAAAGTACTTGGAGACTTCATCTCTACATTTTGGTTCACATACTAGATTTCTATAATTCATGCTCAGGATACAAACAAGGGCATCTTCTAGAGGTAATTTTTAGTTTGTTCAACTCTCATTTTAATGCTCTAAAAAAAGGAGAAGTAGAATTTCATTATCAACAGAAAGGGGTAAAAAAGTAGTTGCTCCATACCCTAGATCTCTTTCCACTCCTCCTGTGATAAGATGCAACCTAGGATCTCATCCATTCACTAGAAGAGATCATTATTTCATATGGATTCCCCTAGGAATCAAGTTTTTTCTACCATTAATGGTTGTAGTCCTTATATTTTATCCCAAAGACATGATATACCTATGTGTGAGATTATTACACCTTCATGAGATTAGTTTATTTACTAACAATTCTATGGAGAGACATTAACAATTTAAGCTAAGAATTGCAAATAAATCCTTAAGCATCTCATGGATCTCTAACTAAGCATGCTAATAGAGCTCTCAACCTTAATCTCTACTAGTGACAGTCCTAGAATGAGAAAATTATAAATATATGCCTATCTAGCTCATAAATTTCCTCAAATTGCCTCAACAATTCACTCAAATGCTCTCAATTATGCTTTGATATTGCTCAATTTCTCTCAAAATGGCTATAGTATGGATGCTTTGCATTCAAACGTCTAGGATATATCATGCTTGCAAAATGGGTTCTATTTATAGGATTTTCCCAAGTGTAGGGGGTAGAGTCAATTGATCACGGTTTAGCCTTGGTTGAGTGAAAGGCTTTCAAAGGGTTTCAAATGGGGGGACAATTTAAATGCATTCAGTCTCAAAGGTTGGGACAAAGAGACAAATTTGAGTGGTAGAGATGCAAAAGGGTCAAATGAGTGGTAGAGATGCAAAATTTGGAGTGATCCATGTGCTTTGCCTTCTCAATTCTCATTGGCTCTTTTAATCCTTGTTGAAAGATATTAGGATTTATTAATTCAATCAATTAATTAATTTGTCCATGTAGGGGAATAGGTTGGATTTTATTTTTTATTTAAACTATACAATTAATTGATTAAAATCAATTATATAGTTTGATTATGTTGGAGATTTTCTTCTGTGCAAATAGTTGACTGTATGTTTGTCATTGATGACAATAGTATACAACAGTGAATTGTATTCACTTTTCAGTATGGATTTGTGGAAGCCTTACACGGTTGTTTTTGTGTTTCAGACATAGTTACTACACCATGTACATACACGTAGATTTAGATGTTTAGTAACAGTTGAGTTATGTTACTCTGTTTACCAGACACAGTTTCAGAAGACTATTTTTAGAAAGCCGATAGTAATTTCATTGATTATTTAGTTGCGTCTATCTATGGGATATGCATGTTCAAATTCATATTTAGTTATGAGTCTAAGTTAATTAACCAAAGGTGCTAATTGTGTTTCATCTGAAGCATGACATTTGGGTAATTTTGGTGGAGCCGACTATGTGAAGCGATGCGTCTATTCAGTTTGAGTTGTGTAGTTCTAATTATATTGCATGCTTGGTTTGGCCAACTAAAGTAGCATTGAAGGGATTCCTAAAGATGACAAAGATCATATCTTTTGGAGAAGATACTTATAGTAGTTCATTTGAAGGTCACTAAGAGGGAATGATAAGAAAAGAGACAGAAAAAGGACAGAACAGAATGCTGAATGTTTTGGGACAGTAAAGCCATTTAATTCATAAGATAAAGATCTATGTGAAGAAGCAGAGAGTATATACAATTCATTGGAACTGATCAAGATAGCAGGTCTACTCAAATATTTCATTATCAGATATAGTGTATATTTGTTTTACTAAAGGTTGTAGCCTTCATCATATTAGTAGTGAGATTTTTGGACAGTGAGTCCTCACCCCTAACAGGGTTATTTGTAAAAGACTCCTAACAAGGTCTGACCCTTAACCAGGTCACTGTACTTATTGCATTGTAAAGAAAAAATCCTAACAGTGTGCAAGATCTTCTAACAGGGATTATTATACTCAAGTACAGTTCTTTGTGGGTGCTAATTCCCATCGGGGTTTTTACCTATTTTGGTTTCCCCGTAACCAAAATTGTAGTGTTCTATTTTGTGTTATCTTAAATGTGTATGTGCTTATGATATTCTGTAATTAATTGGAGAAAAATAATTTAACTTTCTGATAACTGATTCACCCCCCCCCTCTCAGTTATCCCTTGGGACTATTCCAACAGATTAATCTCTTTAGCCTTATATTTAATCATTTGATGTCATTATTAATTAATCCTTTGATTTAATTGATTTTGTCCCAATTTGATTTAATAAATTTCCATTTGAATTGATTAAGTCCATTTTGATGAGATTTGGAGCAATTTGATGAAAAATGCAAATTTTCTTGATTAGAGGACACCTGACCAATGTTAGGTGTCTAAAAATTCCCCTCTTTGAATTTATGTGCCAAGCGCATTAGTTCAAAGAAAATTTGATGTCCTGATCACTAATTCGATGCCTAATTGATCTGATTGATACAAAACATGATTTGATAATTGATAACCTCATGCCAAGATGCAAAAATTGATCCAAGATGCGAAACTTGATTCGATGCAAAACTTGATTTGAAATCCTGATGCAAAGATTGACACGATGCCCCAATGCGATGCCCTGAAGTGAAACTGTTTTTGATTGAAAATACCCACTGATGATAGTTTGAAATTTCAATGCCCCAGATTTAGATTTATGTTTGATGTCAATTTGATTAATGATAGGCTTTTTCCCCTTATGAGGAAAACAAAATCTGATATGAATCCTTGATTTGAATCTTTGATGTGGATATGATGTCCCCTTGGGAAATGAATCAAGATGATGTTTGGATGATTTGGTTGAGTTTGGGAAATTGAGATTCATTTCATGATAAAATAAATTTTAAAACCCCCTAGTCATGTGATAATTTGATAATTGACAAAATTTTATTAATGTGTTGATGATGATTGGATATCACTTGATGTTAGTTGAAATCACTTGGTTGATGTTGTATTGATGTCAATTAGATAGGATAGGTAGGTTGATGGATTGAAGGGATAAATTGATAATTTTCTCTCAAGATATAGAGAGACAAACAAATGGATTGATTTTCCTTCCTCAAGATCTAGAGTTAGGAAATTTGATGCACTCAAGATGAGCAAATGGGTGATAGGATAACGGATTAACTGGAAATGATCAATTGGCTGAATTGACTGATTGATATTCGATTTGATTGGATTTGATGAGATGATTAATGGGGGAGGCTGATAAATAGGGTCATTTGACATGATTAAGGTGTAGATGTAGGTACATGTAATGAATAGAATATGTTTCCCCTAGTTGATCAGATGGTGAGGTTTCCCCTAGGTGAGTAGATGTATATTGATGATATCCTTGATGTAGCATTAATCATTCGATGGATCAGACATTTGAGGACATTGATTAGGACTTTGATGATGTAACCATGATTAACTTTTTCACCCCCTTGATTAATTAAAGTCCCATAACAACTATAATTCAAGATTAATCTATATGAATTCCATGCAATGCAGCTAACTGTCACTAGCTTTTTGTGAAAGAAACGCAAAAGGAGATATAGTTTCATCATTGAGAATTTGTGGAACTAGGAGCAAGTAAAATCATCACTGACCACATCATGATAATATAAATACCACTTTCATCACTTGTTTAATCATTCAAAAATAGTACAACCCTCACTAGTTGAATAATCAACTATGGGAGTCAGAATACCGGTTTCATCATATTCAATAGTGCAATTGGAGTTTGGTATGAAGATATGGAAGATCTAAATGACCAAGGTATCCTTTTGCATAAACAAATATATATTGAATCTAATCCATATGCACAATTTCATTGATGACTCTTTGATGGTCATGTCTTGAGACAAAGTTCCATATTTCAATGAATCAATCATAAAATAGTCACACAGAATTCAAGAAAAATGTCATGCTTTCATCATCGTTGATCTAGTTGAACATCATTGATTGGCTAGAAAGACATGACTTGAAAATTCAATACCTCATCAAAACCTTAGTGTTATTTTTGTATCCATATTTCAAATAGAACTTCATCCTTTTCGATCTTGTGGATTTGTAAATTTTTAATCCTTATAATAATAAGTCAATGAAGGTCAAGGATCAAGTTACAAGATCGGATGGAAAATTGAACAATCATGTAAATCAAAGGTCCAAGTGTCTATTTAGTTGGTTTGATGCATTGCTTCATGTGTTTAGGTGTCTATCTGTTACAATCCACTGATCTAGATTAATGCCCCCAATTGGAAACAAATGTGTTGTTCTTGGGAAAACTTCCAAAATATGACAAAATCTTAGAGTATGCAAGATGTGCCTCAGAGACTTTATGCAAGATTTTTTTTTTTTTGGGGGGGGGGGGGGGGGNGTTTAGATATTTTCAAACCTTTTTTTTAGAGATTTTTAAAGTTTTTTTTTTCCAAAAATTACCAACTCTCAAACAAGATCACATTGATTTGTCCCCAATGTCTAGTAAGGTATAGGACATGACTGATGGATAAGCAAGCTGATAGATTTAGCAATGGATAAGAAATGATGGATGAAGTGTGTGTAGTGAATGTGACTCATAGGACTATCTCCTCAAGATTACCCAAGCTAAGGAAAAAGTATATAGTAGTTTGAAGCATGTTTTAGATAAGCATTGAAAGCCATTGATGTAGTGCTAGATAGCATATAGGATAATGACCTGATATCCTGAAAGTGGGTAGTCCAAAAGAGTTGACATGTTAAGAAGTTTTTGAAATTTTTTTTTTGCATTTTATGTTCTTCATTTTGATCAAGACCAAGGTTTAATTTGGATAAGATATGGATAAGATAGCACAATCATGATAAAGGGGTGATGGAGGCTATGAGGGGATGATTTGGGATTATGGGAAGACTGTCGATTAATAATGAAGGTAGATTAGGGATAATCAAGATCGTGATAGGGTAACATGGATGCAACAAGAAAATAAGTTGATGGAAAGGATAACGGTGTCAAGATACTTGATGCTCATGGATATGTTTAACCTTGTCATGACCAAAGGTAAAAGAATGAATATGGATGTGAGCAAGATAAATGGTTGGATAGGGAAGATGGAGTATAGCATGGATGAAACTTGCCCCCAAGTGTAGATTGCAAGAGGAGGAACTACGTATGACACCTATTTGCTAGGTTTTCATCATGGTACTTGTCCAAGGTTCCACAAAAAGTGGTTTTCACCATAGGAGGGATTGATTTCTCTTTAATTTTTCTACCAAGGATCCCATTTACCATGTTTTCACCAAGGCACTTTTCTATTTTTTCAATTTTTTCTTTTTTGTATTTTGCAAAATTTCCCCAACATCTGGATCTTTGGACAATGCTCTTCTAAAAGATATGCTATAATAAACCATGAATATGGCTAGGATGCTCAAATATATTGATAAGGTGATGATAAAGGACACATATTTAGGATAAGGGTAGATGGTGGTAAAGGTTTTGCGCCATAAATTTGATAGGAGGGATGGAAAGATGGAAAGTATGTGTTGGATAATGAATGTGAGGATAAGAAGAAGGTATGTTGTGGATGGAAATATTGGCAAGATCAACTTTGACACACACTTTTAAGAGTGGTGAAATGATGGAGGAAAAATGAATGAAGGAGGTAAGGATGTAGCTAATATAGTGTATTTTGGGATATAGGAACCCAAAGTAGACTTGGAAAGTGGAAAATGTTTAGAAGGAGACGGAATAGAAGCCTTTGGAAGCTTGAATGTCAACTTTGATTTTTATTTTGTGTGCAAGTATTTCAAAAGTGACTTGGGAATCCACATAACTATTTATTTTTATTTCTTTTGTGATGCTTTAGAATGCATTTCTTCAATGAGGGATTTAGGAATCCACATTTTATTTGATTTTTCTTTTTGCTTGGTGGACCTTTGTGGCCTTTTGGATATTTCATTTTTCTTTGTGGACCTTTGTAGCCTTTTGGATATTTATTTTTTATTTTCATTCACATGTCGATTAGATGGGACATGGTGATTTTTATACACGTGGATTCTTGGATTTCTTATTTTTATTTTGCATATCCAAATTGCTTCTAAAGGAATTAGGAATTATGGGTGAATAGGAATAATATGGAGGATTCATATGGATTGGTGTTTGGAAATTATTCAAGTATGTGTTCCTTCGTTGATCTTGATATATGGTAGGGTAAGTGAATGGATAGCTAGGGAAGACATGAATGATTGATGAAGAAATATAGAGACCTAATATGGATGGAAGGGATGAAGACTTTAGCTTTGGGACATAGGAACCCAAAATCGATTTGGAGGATGGTGAAGGAATATGGTTGCATTTTAATGGAGGGAGATAAGGTGTGAAATGGATATTGAAATCGTTGGAATGAGCTACATTGTCTAGGTTCTCATCTTTAATATTTTTATTTATACCAATAGGCTCATGAAGAACTTTCATCATAACAACTTTGATAGGATCAATCGAATCTTGAAGGGATTTATTATCATGCAAGGGATTTGGATGAATGATGGTTTCTTGAGGTGAATATGGAGGATCATGACAATGATTTGATGGGATATTTCTATCTTGAAAGGGATCTTTGGATGTTGTAGAGAGGGTACTTTGCTCTTGATTTTCAATATATTCATTGGAAATGGTGGAAGGGATATCTTGATCTTGCTTTGGAAGTGGAGAGGTATGTAGCTCTTGAGGTGGAGGGATATCTTGATCTTGCTTGGGAAGTGAAGAGGTATGTAGCTCTTAAGGTGGAGGGATATCTTCTTGGAAGAAATGAAAGGGTGCAAGGGGATCATTGCGAGATTCTATGGATATGGGACCTTCATCAAATACGGGAGGGGATTGTATAGAATCTTGATCTTGATCTTTATTGATATTTTTTTAATTTCTCTTTGGATTATTCTCTTGACATGGAGCCACTTCTAAGAACAAGGTAGATGTTTGGATATGTGTAGGGAATGTTTGGAAAAATGATGGATAATTAATTGGAATAGGCATTGAATCACATGAAAGCTTAAGGTTTATGATCTTTGAAGTATGGAAGAGATTTGCAGAAAGATGTGAATTAGCTTGGGTTTCTTTTATAGGTATCCCTTGAGGGTAGACATAGTTAACGTGGAAAGTATCATCATTAGGCTCACACTTTGGTGGAGGAATTTTGGATATTTGTGAAGCTTTGTGAGATGGACGAAGGATGAAAGGAGTAAAGGCTATGGGAGAAACCTTGCTAGATAGAGATTTGTGCATTAGATATTTCTTGAGAGTGGTACCTTGCCCTTAATTCTCTTTATTATCTTAATCACAAATAGGGTGGTCATGAAATTTCTCTTGATCCAAGGTAGGCTTGTTGCCCTTAAATTCTTCTTTTCTTGAAGAAGATGAAGATACAGATGGCTCGTGTTCATAAAGAAAATGACAGATTGATCTTAATTATAGATTTTTAGATGATATATCATTTTATTTCTCCTCATCCTTCTTTAAGCTCAATGTTCCATAATTATGAGGATGTGTAACTCCTAATTGAGCTAACTTTAATAAATATGCTTTTGTATCCCTCTTCAAAATTAAGTGCATTGTTTCCATAAACATGGGATCTTGGGATGCTTCCAAAATTTCCTCTTTAGTCACTTCAATGTATTGAGTCCTATAGATATTTTGATCGTGATTTTGATAATTATTCTCCACCATAGGATTGATTAATTTTTCAAATTGATTCATCATTATAAATATTTTTTTGAAGAATCTAATCTATTTGTTGCACTAGAAAGAAATAACTCTGAAAAGGGTATCCAAATATGATTTCAAAATCTTTCCAAACCCTTGGGAAATGCCCCCTATTTTCCTTTTCTTGTTTCTGGGTGTCACTTTGATGCAGTGTACGCGTGACTTTGGACTTTGCTGGTGGTAACTAGAATTTTTGTATGTGGCACTCTGTAGTTTGTAGGCGGTGTTTGGCCATTTGTAGGCGGTGTTTAAAATCTCACAGGTGTCACTTTCCAGTAGGTTAGGTAGTATTTCAATGTTTGCAGGTGTGATTTCCATTTACAGGCATGAAAGAAATGATTCTAGCTATTGTTTGATCTTCTGTACGTGTCACTTTGTTGGTCAAGCTGATTTTTCATAGTTTTTAGGGTTTTAAAATTATAAAGTTTGTGATTAGATCTGAAGGATGAAATTATTTCTTGAAATTGAGGACACAAACACAACACACATACAAAATTTGTATCTTACTCCTAAAACACACCAAGTGTATGCTCTCGGACATTTTCATGGGTCTTGCACAAGAAATTCTTCCAAACAATCTACCTAGAGTCAAATTTGGCTTTTAACAATGGCTCTAAAAAGGTAGCTTGCTACTTAACATGGTTGTAGTTATCATCTCCATTCTAAACTATGAAAATTCTCTTATACCCTCTTGTAAGGGCATCCCACACACACAAAAGTATGATTTTTTACAATCCCAAAGGACTACTCAAGGAAGTGAAGATTATTAACACAATTTAGTCACTTCAACCCTTTGAGGAAGAGTGCATTTGATTATAGTGTGTCAGATAGTATCACAGATTGAGTGATTGTCTGCCACTTTGGGTCGTTACCTCTCACCATCCTCGTAAGGAAAATCTATAGAGGTAGGCCCTCTAAGTATCTAGTTATCTAGCATGTATATGATAAAGCAAAAATCAAACTTAGTCAAGTAAGGTTGGGAGTTTGATTCATTCAAAGAGTGAATAGCATATCCCTATTACTTTCCTTAATTCCAAGCACTTCAAACACGTTTGTTCATTTTCAACCTCTTGACAAGGAGGTTCTTAAAATTTTGAAATGTTTGGTTCAATTCTTCCCTTTCTTTCTACCACCCAAACGCAACACTTTTGGATTTTTTATCAACTTTGAAAAGTTGAGAGCATATACCTAATGTCTTGTTTGGAATGGACAATAATAGGGTGGCCCTATTAGATTAGATACAAATGAAATTTCCACAATTTAAGGAAAGCAAACTTGTTAAGATAAATACTTCATTTTGATGCTAGCAAAGGCTAGGCACTTTTATGATTTTTTTGCTTTGTTTTTTTTTCCTCACTCACCTAGTGGCGATCATTCCCTCTCCATCTCCACCAACAAGTTAGTCAACACCACAACCAAAGTGAAGAAAAACCAAAATTGAATCGACAAATATTTAATATCCTTAATGAATTTTGCAAAATTTGAACTTAAGGACTTAGTGAATAAAATCAATTTAAAGAAAGGAATTTATTTTTATAAGAATTATTGATTTTAACAAAATTATCATATAACGCTTTCTCTTCTTCTAAACTTTCCAAAATAATTGCACTATGAATTTTCTTGGAGTGCTTGTTTTGGATCCTTACCTCTTTGCTTTCCCTTTTGACCCACCCCTCTGGTTTTTGCACCTTTAAGTGTCTGTTCATCTGCAAAAATAAATAAATAGAGAATGAGTAATCTGATTTTATCAATCTACAAGTAATAAAAGACAAAAGGTAGCAGGCATCATTTTGCAGCTTATAAGCGTTGCTTTGTAGTAAAATACATGTGACTTTATACTACTATAAGCATTATTTTGCACTATTCTACGTATGACTTTACTAATTACAGGCGTAAAAAGAAAGTTACTATGTGCAAAAAAGTAGATTAAATGCAGTAAATAAAAATGCACAGGCGACATAATCAATATTGTAGGCGTTATTTGCCGAATTCTAGGTGTCCCTTTACGACCACAGGTGTCACTTTTCAGTTGACAAGAATGATAGAATTAAGACATAATACAAAAGGAATTAGTAGGTGTCATTTGATTGCTTGCAGGCATCATCATTTAGCTTGTACCTGACACTTTACCTGCAATCTATAAAACAAATATGAAATGAAGCACAAAACACAAAAAAAAATGATAAAAATGAAGAATAGAGGCTCAAAGCCCCACGGTGGGCGCCATTTATGTGTGAGATTATTACACCTTCATGAGATTAGTTTATTTACTAACAATTCTATGGAAAAACATTAACAATTTAATCTAAGAATCGCAAATAAATCTTTAAGCGTCCCATGGATCTCTAACTAAACATGCTAATAGAGCTCTCAGCCTTAATCTCTACTAGTGATAGTCCTAGAATGAGAAAATGATAAAAATATGCCTATCTAGTTTATACATTTCCTCAAATTGCCTCAACAATTCACTCAAATATTCTCAAATGCTCGCAATTATGCTTTTCTATTGCTCAATTGCTCTCAAAGTGGCTATAGTATGGATGCTTTGCAATCGAATGTCTAGGATATATTATGCTTGCAAAATGGCTTCTTTTTATAGGATTTTACCAAGTGTAGGGGGTAGAGTCAATTGATCATGGTTTAGCCTTGGTTGAGTGAAAGGCTTTCAAAGGCTTTCAAATGGGGTGACAATTTAAATGATTGTCTCAAATGTTGGGACAAAGAGACAAATTTGAGTGGTAGAGATGCAAAAGGGTCAAATGAGTGGTAGAGATGAAAAATTTGGAGTGATCCATGTGCTTTGCCTTCTCAATTCTCACTGGCTCTTTTAATCCTTGTTGAAAGATATTAAGATTTATTAATTCAATTATTTAATTAAATTAGCCATGTAGGGGAATAGGTTGGATTTGATTTTTTATTTAAACTATACAATTAATTGATTAAAATCAATTATATAGTTTGATTAATCCCTTTAGGCTTATATTTAATCATTTGATGTCATTGTTAACTAATTCTTTGATTTAATTGATTTTGTCCCAATTTGATTTAATAAATGTCTATTTGAATTAATTAAGTCCATTTTGATGAGATTTGGAGCAATTTAATGAAAAATGCAGATTTGCTTGATTAGAGAACACCTAACCAATTTCAGGTGTCTACAATACCATTAGATGCATTAAAAAGTTTACCAAATTTCACTAGTGAAACTTTCATTTCCCCCATAGAGAATATTCATGAAATTTCAAATATCTATAATATACATGGTATTACAGAGGATGATATTACTATCAAAATTTTGGCTGCATCATCACAAGGAAAAACGGTGTTGTGGTATAGGATTTTTCTCCATAACTCCATCCATAATTGGGATGATTTAGGTGAAAGGATGTGCAAACATTTTGAAGATAAAAGTAATCACCTATCATTTGTAGAACAAATAACTACAATTAAAAGAGCACCCCATGAGTACATGACATACTTTAACTATAGATTTGAAAAGACATGCAATAGAATACATGCTTTAGTAAAGCCTTCTCCTGGTAATGTTTTCCTGCATTATCTCAGAGCTTTCAATAATGAGACATCTACCACACTGCAAACAATGAGAGGAGATACTTTACCATCTGCATGTGATGCAATTATGAGAGAAGATAATTGTCTAATCCAAGGAGGAAAGTTATCTCCAATGCCTCCAATACCTTTATTTCAATTTATGCCTATAAATCAACTTACAATAGCTCATATTCCTATTACTACTACAAGTCAAACTCCTATTGCTACTCCAGAAACCTCTACATATTCCAATGGGTTAGATAAACTTGATGATATGAAGAAAAATATGGATAAGAGGTTGCAAGATTAGATAATGGAGATGCAAAGTATTAAGCACGAGGTTTTCCATCAAATTTTAGTAATGCAAAATATGATGCAAGAGAAAGAATCCACTAAACATGATTTTAATCTCAGATTGTAGAACATGGGAAACAAGATGGTAATATTAGAAATATAGAAATCTCAAGGTAGAAGGCCTTGTGTAGTCCAAAATCATAATTATCTAATAGGACATCATAAAAAGGAAAATTTTCATTAGGCTAGAATAGGCCTTTCAATAATGCCCCCCCTTCAAATTCAAATAAAAATCCAGTAAGGGCACTTGCTCCCCAAAATAATTTTTCTCAAGAACAAGAATGGTACCAGCCTAGTAATCAATCTTTTGATTAGGATGAAAATTCTAAATCTATGATAGTGCAAGAGGGACAAACAAATTTAGGACAAGAATATGATATAAATCAGTCCAATGTTGGATATCAAGCTCGGATGCATGACGGTGCTTATTATATCAATTGGCAGAAGACTGATTCTTTTGGAATCAATCAAGAGAGAAATGGTATTGCAGTAACATAAGTCATGGCCCCAAGGCCACCATACAAGGTTGTTTCCCTAGTCGAAAATATAATAAAGAACAAGATAACATAAAGCTAGTGGAGTTTAAAGTTGCTCCTATATCAATAAAGAGTAGATCATCAGCTTCAGCCAGCTCTACACAACCCAAAGAGGAGGACAATCCATATAGTAAAATTAAACCACCTCCCTTTTATATCTCTTTTCTCATATGGAATAAAATAGCTCATAACTGCATGATAGATTCAAGTGCTAGTACCTCAGTCATACCCAAAAGATTTATTGATCTACTAGGCATAAGATATGAGCCTGTGACTAAGGGGGTTGTTCAATTAGATGGAACTTCTATAAATACTATAGGGGTTTTGAAAGATGTAAATTTGGCCTTGCATGAATGCCCTAGTTTCATTTTCCTACAAGACATATTAGTCGCAAACCTCCCAACACACTTTTCCATCTACCCATTTAGAGATTTCATTGCTAAAATAGGGTTTATAGCTCCTAATTGGTCCCACATGTTTTTTAGAACAAGATATGGCACAAATAATTCTATAGGGGTAGAACCCTTCACCATCAATCATGTAGAGCCTTACATGCTTAATCCTGGAAACATGAATTGTTCTTTATATGATGAGGAGGAAGAGGGTATAATTCATGAATCCAATACCCTTGTTGAGGGAATTTTAGGTCTTATTTTGGATGATTGGACTACTAAGCATAATGAACTAGATTCATTCAGACATATGGATGAAATTGGGTTGAGAATATACATTATCCATGATCAAGATTTTGTTGTTCCAATTCTGATACATGATTAAAATAAAAAGGGGGCAACAACTCAATGAACTTTTTGTTTCTAGTGGGAAAAATGATGAAATGGTGATTGTTTTTTATTACGAGCTCTCTGGTTTTATTGTTGATAATAGAGAATTTTTTCTTGGGCTAACATCAGTGGAGGATTTTGAGAAACAAGAACATATATATCAGCTGGAAGAGGTGTTCTTATTTCAAGAAGAAGATGAGAGATTTCTAACCTTCAGAAATGGGAAGAATGATAAGGATGATTTAATTCATCAGACGAAGCATTATGATAAAATAAGAGGTTTCTATTTTCGATCATATTCATGTGGGGAATTTCAGTGCAACTAGTTTGATGATGGTGGGAGGATGGTTCTCAGGTATTTCAAGCACTCCAAAATGAGGAAGAAGGGAAGCTATTTAAACAAGCCATTTAATGACTTTTTTTTTTAAATTTTCATTTGTGAATTCTTATACATAGTAGGTTAGATTTCTAGTTTTCCAAGAAGTGCACAAGCACAACTATTTTCTTCTTGAGAAAAAAAGTTTTATTTTTGTTCAGTTACAAAAGTTACAGACCTTTATTTTTTAGAGTGACTCCATGCCCAATATATTTCCAAGATACTGGTCTTTTTCACTTAGCAGGAAAGTGTCCCCCATAAGTTGCCAGAAAATTTGACCATTTTGTGTCCCCGTCAAATCCTTAGATCAATTGTTTATCACAAGATTTCATTTGAAAAAATGTACAAAGATAATCAATAAGGAATACTATAGGTCAAATATTTTGGTGTTACATTTCCCATGCTACACCAATATGGACATTGAGAGCTTCAATTGAGGCCAATGTTCAATTTTGATGTGACTTATCTGCTGTCTTCCCAAAATCCCCAATAAATTGATAAACAGGCTAAGGATACAGATTTCAGGGTAGAAAGTTCTATGTCACTCTGATAATTTTTTTGGTAGGATTCTTGTCGATCTTGTTTTTCATCAGTGATCAGAGGTGAGGAAAAAATGTGTCTTGATGTTGTGAACTACACTGATATTTCTCATTGGCAGAGGTCTTGCTAATATCTGATTTCATCAGGCATCAAAAATAATTAAATTGTGCATTATGATATCCTGATGGATATCATTAAGGAAATTAACCCTAATAATTCATCTTATCAACGATTGGAGGTGACCAAAATGTAGTGCCCAACTGTGTTTTCTACCCCAATGGATTCCATTGATGTAGGTGTTTCTGATGGGGTCTCTGGGATTTCATGGTGAATCAATGACATGAGCTATTGGTGGAGGTTTTTCCAATGGAGTTTTTCCTTGGAAGAAGGGTGGAAGGTATGTCAGTAGATGTCTCATTGATGGGGTTTCATTAGGAATTGAAGAACATGAAAAAAGGGCAGCCTGATTACATATGCTACCCCAATGGATTCCATCAGGGTAAGTCTTGCCGATGGAGTTTTTATAAGGGTATTGGAAGGGGAGAAACTTTTCCTTATGATGATGTGTACTACCTCGATGGATCCCTTTAGGGTAGGTCTTTCTGAAATATACATATGGAATTCCTAGGCACAGTGACATCTACTTATGTCATAACAATTGGTTTCTTTAGGGAGGCTTCCTATGATTTTTGTCTATATCAATTTTTTTGTGTGAGAGGCACACAATTGTTCATCAGTATAATTTCACTTGGCTTTGTCAATGTTTGATGGAATTCAATGACAAATATTGTGCTCAGTCCAAGGGGTTTTTCATCAGGGAGATTGTGCTGATAGGGAAGGATCAGTTTGGGTTCCAAATGCACAAATGTTTTCTAAGTGGTTCTCAATGACAAAGGATTCCATAAATGAGATCATTAATTCTCGTATCTACTTACATCAACCTATCTATTTTTGTCGACTACTTCCAATGTTTCCATTAATTCCATGGGTGAAATATGATCTTTCTAACTATGATGCCACTATTTTACACTTCTAGATGCAACATTTGAAGATCTCTACACCATCAAAATATTGCACGAAGACTTTGGAGGCAACAGTTATTATAGAGGTCACTTCTTATGGTTGCAGGGAATTTATTTTTTACATATTTCTCTCAATTCTGGGTTTTAGACTTGCTTGCGGATCAGATTCCTATTGGAGTTGATGAAAACTATCAACCCACAACTCCCAAGAATCACCTTCATGCAAACCTGTCACAGAAAGAGAGAAGCAAAAAAGCTATGGAGGCCAAAAATCATAGATTGATGGAAGAGGAAACATCTTGTGCAAACAATGGAGAAAAAACTCTTAATGCAATAACATACTCAATTAATTAATAACCATCAAATTGAATAATTTACAAAGAGGGAATCCTTATAAAAGGATACCAAAACCCTAAAAGGAAAAATCTAGGTTGCATAATAATAATTAATAAAAGAATTAATTATTATATGCCTAAAGTTTAGCTTAAGTAAAAGAGAGATAATAAGTGACTTAATAATTAAATCAATATGATTTAATTAAT
>MU225941.1:1313113-1341499 GCA_018584345.1 Thuja plicata
GAGGAGAAATAGAGAAAACCACATGGGAAAAACCCTACTCCAAAAAGAGATGAAGCCTAGTGAAGGACTGAAGAAGCCTCCAAACTAGAGAAAGTCCCAGAAAATAGGAACAGAGAAAGAACATGTAAAACACCTCTGAAGCATGAAGCTGCAAACACTATCAAAAAATAACTGTTGGAACCTCCACTGTAATAGAACATGATCAGGTAGAGAAGAATTTAAATAAAGCCTAAAGAGTTGATCAATCAAAGATGGAAGAATGCCTCCAAAAAAGGAATAAAAGAAGAGTGTCCATATGGTAAATGATCCATCTCACCGAAATGCATAGGTACCAACCATTGCATCCACCTAGTACATAGGAACAAATACTAAATATATAGATCACTCCATCGAACCAAGGAAGTATTAGAACCAATAGGAGATACCCCCCCATAATGCTGAACATGGAGAGGTCTGACAGGAACATTGAAATGCAATGCCAAAAACAACTGCAAGAAGAAGAATCAGGAACACCAATAGTGCAGAAGAGGGTACAAGCACATGATAAAGGGTGGTGTTGAAGTAGAAGAAATGATCTTCTAGACACACATCATGAGGCTAATGTCGTGGAAGGGACACTCACTTGACAAAGGTGGATGAGCACAAAAGGCAAAACATCATAACCCCCCATGGCACTTTATAACTGAGTGCGAGTATAAACAAACACAAGGTGTACAAGATCCTAGATATGCAACTACAGGCACTTTATTTCAATGTGTTTACAAAAAAAAGCTACAGAAAAAGGTGTATACAATGTTCACAGAAGGAAACGATCCCAGGACCTGAAACATCCAAGATATCTACCAGGATGCCATAAATTAAAAAACTGAATAAATAGATACTTGGAGCAGAATTTGGGTGTGAGACCCATAGAAGAAGAAAGAGGATAGAACTAGCTTTTCGACGCCATGCGGAAGTCGAAAAACAGAGTCCAGAAGAGCAAGATATGGCTCCCAGAGTGCAAAAAAGATTGCTGACTTTGATAGGTGAAAAAACTTGCAAGAAGGAAAATTCATAAAATCTATCCTCCAAAAAGACGTCCATCTTGAAAAGAGATTTTCGGCAATATAAGGAAGTCAAAAATCAGCCTCTGCTTGCTCCAGATATGAGCAAAAAACCATCAGGAGGTCAAAATAGAAGTGAACCTCATGAAACCTCAGCCAAAATTGGCGGAGCCCTGCTAAACTGACAATTCCTCCAAAAAAAATTCTGCCTCCAAATTTCCCACCAAAATGGCAGAAAAAAACATTATTATTTTTTTTTAAGAAAAAACACATGCTTTTTTTTTATATAAAAAAAACACAAAAAAAAAAGATATTTTTTTTTAATTTAAAAAAATATTAAAAAAATTTGGGCCCGTGGCACGAAAACTGAGGCCAATTTTTGCCTCAAAAAACATGCCAAGGTCATGCAAGCAAAAAAGAGGGGCCCAAATTTCAACTGTGTCCAAATAAGGTGTGCCTTATATGAAAATAGGGGTTTTGGGGGTATTCCGGACACAACCCACATGTCATTTTTTGCTCAAACTGCACCAAACAAAAGATCCTCCCCAAAACCACTAAAATCTGAGACAAAAACCTCTCAAAAGCACAGATTAAAAAACAAGGCCAAATCTCTCATGAAGAGAATAGGGGCATGGAGATCTGAAGGTCTGATACCATATTGGAGTTGATGAAAACTATCAACCCACAACTCCGAAAAATCACCTTCATGCAAACCTGTCACAGAAAAAGAGAAGCAAAAAAGCTATGGAGGCCAAAAATCATAGATTGATGGAAGAGGAAACATCTTGTACAAACAATGGAGAAAAAACTCTTAATGCAATAACATCCTCAATTAATTAATAATCATCGAATTGAATAATTTACAAAGAGGGAATCCTTATAAAAGGATACCGAAACCCTAAAAGGGAAACCCAAAAGGGAAAATCTAGGTTGCATAATAATAATTAATAAAAGAATTAATTATTATATGACTAAAGTTTAGCTTAAGTAAAAGAGAGATAATAAGTGACTTAATAATTAAATCAATATGATTTAATTAATAAGTGGAATCACTTTATTACTCTAACAATTCCTTCAGATCTTTTTGGTCTCTACTATAACTCAAACCTAGTAAGGGTTTAACCTCATGTACAATTAGGGTTATGCTTGAACCCTAGAAAGGAAAAGTTTGTATATTTTGTTGGGATATCTTTTTCTAGTATTTTTACATAATTCTCTTCTGTAATATATTTTTCCTTATTTCAATATAATTTTTTTTTATTTACCTATTTTCAATTTAAATAAGTTTTTAGTCATTGTGTCTTATTATTTGGATGTATTTTATCATCTACAACACTGTGTGATTATGTTAATATCAACCAATCAATATTGTTCAATCAATTCTCATATTTCTTACCTGATTGTATTGATTCTTAACTTTCATACTCCTCTAAGGTTGGTAATTATAGAGAGTGGTGTTATTTTGTGAATTCTATTGAGGTTGAAGTGCAGTAAGTTGGAATTAGTATATTAAATATTTCATTCTGGTGCATCACCATTTCTCTTTCTACATTTCCCTTTAACCTCTCCTCCTCCCTTTTCCTCAAAAGTGGTAGTTTTAAGTGCACCCAGATTATAAAGGAAGTCGGCCTTGTCCGAAGATTCAATCTCATTGATCAAGTCCCACATTAAGAGATTGTTTCCATATTTCATAAGGTTATCTAGGTCACTAACCACAATCTAGGCAAGGGTGCAAACTTTTGCGATAACAGTTTCCTTTTTTTGTTTGTGTGGTTAGGAATTTTCAAGGTATTATTTGTGTGATGGACTATTGATGATACTTTGATATTTCTTGATGATTATACCATTTGATGATCTATACATGTGATGGTTATTTGGATATTTATTACCTATGTTATCTTGGTGATTATGATTATATGATGATTATTATCTTATACTTATGATTTATAATTATGGACAAACCTATGATTTATAAGATGATATTTAGAATGATTAGGATATGGATATTTTTTATGTATATTTTTATGACCTTTCTATGATGTGTTTGTATGAATGGGGAGGATATTGTATTACTCATCCATGAGGCCCATACAATGTTTGAAGTCTCTCTTCATTGATTTTATTATCTAACATGTGTTTGTGTGTCTTCACACATGGTTGATATTGTGCAGGTGATATACAGGTAACGGGCATCGACTCCACCTGGCTTTATAGGTTTGAGCTTGCCTTGACATCCCTTGATAGAGGTAGAAGGGAGATAGCATTAAGGCCCGAATTCAAACTTATCCTTGCCGTCATTTTGTTTGAGGAATGATTATGACCTTGAGATACCTTATTGGACTTTCATGGTGGCAAATCCCAATTACCTAGTTGTGTATGTGTTGGTTTGAGAATATGTCCTTAGTGGCTATTAATTTATTGATAATATATTGTTATTCAACTTTATACTGGTATTGTCCTATCTTAGGATGTATGTATTATTTTATTTTATTATATACGATCATATTAAGAATTAATGATATTTTAAATATTATTTTCTTTTGTAATTATTGTCCTAAATTAATTAATACATATACACATATATATAGATATATACATTTGCGCACACACACACACACACAGAGATATATGTGTGTGTGTGTGTGTGTATGTATGTGTATATGTATATGTATATATATATATATATATCTATATATATATATATATGTATGTATGTATATGTATATATATATATACATATACATACATACATACATATATATATATATGTATATGTATGTATGTATACATATACATACATACATACATACATATATATATATATATTCAAATAATGGAAGGGTGTTGTACTGAAAGGGGAGGGGTGAATCAGTGCCCTTACAAACTTTTATCAATTAACCTTTAGTAACCATTTCTTGCATAACCGACCATTGTAGCTTTCCTACTTCATGCATTCAATATCATAGCACAAGTTTAAATGCATGTAAACAAACATTGAAACATTCATGAAATTTCTTAACACATAAAACAAGTATTTGGTAATGTAGAAACCCTTATTAGAAGGTAAAAACTATGGTGGGGATGAAACCCACAAAACTTCACTATTTGCAGAATGGAAGGTGCCTGTTAGGGCTACAAGGTGTAATCACTTCTGATGATCTTACCCTATTAGGAGTAACATGTCATACTTGTTAAGTCTACTCGATTAAGATATTTTAGCAACACAATGTATGTGTGCACTCAATTAAGAGATTTACATAAAGACTGTTAAGTCCACCTTCTTGAAGGATTTTCTCTATTTTCTACAATTGTTAGAGAGTAGACAAAAATATAGATGACTTGATAGATTGCAATCTTGAATTGCTGATTACAGATCCATTAAGTTCAAAAAATTATATATCACCTATTATGATGGATAATACCTCTATTATGCTCGGTAGCCTTGAATGTGGCTCTTCATAATTGAATTCATCTTTATATGTCCTTCTACATGAAAACCTTTGTCTAATCCATATATTTCCTTGTGCAGATACAATCATCATGTTCTTGATTGATTATACATCTATATATACAATGTTTTGACCTAATTAGGTTTCACACTTTTCTTCTATAACTCTAAGATCAAAGGTTTACAACTTGACCTTGATCTCCTAGTTTGCATGAATATAATCGGTTAAAAAAATTAAATCCATCACTTATGCTTTTCATGATCCACAAGAAATGGTTGTATAGCTAAGCAAGAAGCTATTTTAAAGACTAAAGTACTTTAGCTGACGTGGAGTTCAGATCCACTTTTCTCGGTGTTAAAATTGTCTCTCAGTTAGACTGGTGCTCGATGATGTCTTTGTATACTGGTGCTTGGTTGTGTCTCTATACACTGATGCTCGATTGATATACTTCTCAGTGTCCATAACATTTCAGTGACCACTATGCTCGGTGAACACTGTGGTCGATGATCACTGTTGCTCTATGAATGATGTTACTCGGTGAATGTTGACCAACCAAAACTGTCTACTTGAATACTAATAACAATTTTTGATCCTTTGAGGATTATCAATCTCCCCCTTTGGCATTAGTATCAAAAAAATTTATGTACAGTATATACCAAGTATGGTATACTTTTACAGTGACTCCCCTTGTGTGCCTGCCTCAGTATGTAGATACAATATATGTACATGTTTCTCCCTGTATGTACATGTTTCCCCCTTTTTTGAAATTAATGACAAATATGTATAACTTACAACTTGTCAAGAATGTGTTTATGAGATTTCTTGATGTCTTCCATCAGATTTTCCCATTTCTCCTTCAGGTGCTCTAGGTTCATGTGCTCCAATGTAATTTGAGCATGCATGTCATAGATACTTTTAGCTACTGACATCTCTAGGGTGGAAATTAGAGTCTTTTTCATAGTCATATGTGTCATCATCAATGTGAGATTCGGTAGTAACATGGCTTGTATCTCATTTACTTCATCTCTGATTTTTATTTCTTCCTTTTGTATTTTAAGTCTTAACCATTTAGATTCAACTAGCTTTTCATAATGCAGTTTGAATGCATTTGGCTTGGCTGAAAGACTTTGTGCACTATCTTTGAGATCTTCATTTAACTTATCTATTTGTGAATCATGCTCGGTGGTGAAGTTTTCAATAGTACATAACTTTTGAACTAAGGTAACTAGCTCTAAAATAAAAAGATCTAGTGTAGTTACCAGTTCAGAAAGTTTCACCTTTTTTACTGCTACTTTTTGGCTTATTTTCTCTGTTATCCTGTAGTGCTACTTTTCTTCTTCTCTTTCCTCAATGACCTTCTCGACGTCTACATTCTACTGTGTGATTTTCTTGGTCAAAACTACTAGTTGATCAATATTTGGTGCATTTTGATCAATCTGCGTGTCAGGAATTATCTGTAGTAGAATATCATATGCTATTTCCAGGACTTGAGTATTCTTGTGTTCCATTCATATATTGTCCTATTGTGCTTTCCTTTTTCATATCTCCCCATACCTTGATAATGACTCGTGATTGAGTGTTCTTGGATCACAGTTGGGTATGCATATTATCTCATCAAGTGTAACAAGGGATTTACTTTTCTTCTTCTTCTTCTTCTTCTTCTTCGAAATGTTGCTTAATGCAGGGGAATGAGGAATGATAGAAAGAGAGTTTTGTTTCTCAGTTTCTTTCATTGATTGCTTTGGAGGTGTGGTGCCTTGGCCAGGTTGTTTGGTCGGTTGTAGACATCTCTACATCAACCTTTTTCTTGGTCTACATTTTTTGTCTGCCTATCCACTGTCTTTGGTGGGTGCATCGCTTGGTTTATCCTCTCCATTTTTATCTATCTTTTCCCCTTGTTCATCACCTTTTTCCATTGGTGTGTTTGTTTCAAGCTCAAGTGTTTTATCGTTTGCTTCAATTATTATATTGATAGCTTGTATCAATAAAGGCATATTACCTAGTATTTGTGCATGTGCAACATAATTAGTGTCCTTTTCCTTTGTTTTCTCAGTGGCAATATTGACATTTTCATTGGCCTTGACATTATCATCAAAATCACTATGAGTGATATCTTTTATAGTGATGTCTAGTTTTTCCCCTAATGATTTCAATATTTGAGGAATCTTATCCATGGCCTTACTTTCCTCTGTGGTCAAGTCAATGGGATTGATGTCCTCGGTGTCATTTATGAAAATGTCCTTGGGTCTTGGTGTGGCCTCCTTTTCTTCATTGTGAGCAGTCTTGATTTGAGCTAGTATCTTCTCGAGTGGATTGAAGATTTGTGTCCAAAATCTTATTTCTCTCAATGTCAATGTCTTTGAGCTTGTTCTGCAATACCTTGTATGCTCTTTTTTTTTAGAAATTTTTTTTGCATGCTCCTTCATTGTTTCATCAATTTCTTCAACTATGGAGTCAGGCATGAATGTAGCTATGGATTTCTCCCTCATTTGTTTTTCCATATGCAATGCATATGCCCACCTAGCTGATATTTTATCATGTAGCTCCTATGGAATATGACTGCCAAATTGTAGAGGTACATATTTTAATGCTACCATCATCTTAATGATTGCTTCTATTTTATTTTGATCCTCGGTAGACATATTTACCCATTGTCTATTTTTTTTATGTTGTAAGTGGCCTGTGTTGATGATTGACTCTGCAATTTCATCAATTGTATTTGGTATTTTGGCCTTTTCTGCTTGGATCCTCTATTCTCTTTATGCTTCTATAGTATCATCCTTATCCTCTCTTCCTTTTACATATCTATTTTGTTGTCTTGGTGCTTGTTTCTCGGTTGAGGATTTTCTTTTCATATATGTTTTCACTATGCCTTTCTTCAATGGTGGTGAGTCTACCTTAGTTGTTTTTCTTCTTGTCTTGGTTGCAACTATCACATCAGTAACTTTAGTTTTATTCTCCTTTGGTGGCTCTGCATATGATTCTATAGACTCGAAATTACTTATTTCTTTTCCTTCACTGATGGGTGACTTTTCCTCGGTGACATCTGTTGTTTGTTCTAACTATTCGTCAGTTACCGAGATTTTTTTCTTAAGTGTTTTCACCATTTGAGTTTACTTCTTCCCTATTTTATTGACTACTAAGCCAATCTTTATTCTTGACTTGGCTTCTTCATATGTACCAAACCTACTTATAGATTTGTCAATTGGTTCATTTAGTAGGGCTTCAATGGCTCATGTAGTCTAATCTATGTCAATTTCATATTCCAATGGTGGTAACCATGTTGTTCTTGGGTTGGCAGCTTTGATGAGTCTAGTGTCACTGTCAAGTACAAAGCATATCTCATCTTTGTATTATTCTACCAACTGTGTAGGGATTCTCATCCTCTTTTGCATTCTATCCTTAAATGTTTTCAAGTATGAATCCAATAGTGAAATGACATTGTCTCCTAGTGACATTACCGACTAAAGGAAAGAAGTTTTGAAAGTAAAAGAATGTTCACATTAAAAAAGAACCAAACTAACATGTATTATATCAGGTTGATCTAATTGTTTTCATGTTCTCTTCTAGTTGTTTTAATAGTAGCTCGGCTAGGTCTAGTTGCACACCTTTCTTTACTATCTTGTATGCAGTGTTAATAGCTCCACAAACAACGTTGTTCATTCTGGTTTCTTGAGAAATCTTGTATCCAATCACATATGCACCGAACTTCATTTTAGGGTTGGTGATTGAATTCACTTTCAGACCTCTACCATCCCATCTGGCTCTGATTATCTTTTCAATCTCTGGGCTTCAAGGGTTCCTTAGGTATTTTTACTTCTTGGTGATTGGGTATCATGTTACTCCATGAATCACATCCTTTGTGATTGGTTTAGGTTCATCCAACCACATTTTACCGACATGCACTCGGCTGAGCGCAATGCATATCCATTCTATTTTGAATTCTTTTAGGAACATTAGGACATTGGTTAACCCTTTCACTTCAATGTGTTTGTGCTCATCCTTTAGGTTTCCTTCCTTGCATAGCTTTTTATAAGATTCTTCAATTTCAATACATCCAATCTCTACAACTTTGCAGTGAATGTATGCTTGGATGTCTTCAACCAGCAAAACCCTAGGTGGGATACTTGAAAAATCTCCCTTTTCATCAGGTTGAGAAGAAACCTTAGGGTGGAACTTGTAGTTAGGTTCTTCGCAATTTGAGTTCTTGATAAGAATGACCTTCTTATCCTTTTCCATTTTGATCTTCGAGGTTCGAGAAGTGGTTTCCATTTTTCATAAAATTAGGGCTTCTTTGTAAATAACCTGATAGCTCGGTAGGTCTAGATACTCACTAGAGGTTCACAATGAGTGCTTGAAATATGTTGGATTTTCTTTGGAGGTGTTGTGTATCACTCTGCAATGTTGTCTCTGTGAATCACTCTTCTCATTGTGTAATTTTTTCTTAAACAATGGGTGAATGAATGAGTTCATGTTTTCCCTTTTTATAGGAAAATATAACCTAAGTGATGCATTAAATGCTTCACCTACCATTCGATCAACAAAGCAGAGATGCTCAGTTAACACACTAAAAACTTCATCTTGGTGATTATGCAATACTCGGTACAAAGTGTCAACTTGGTTGTCTTCCACATGTTTACTGATGATGCTCGGTATATAGTGTCAACTTGGTTATCTTTCATATGTTTAGCGATATGTAGTTTGTGCTCAGTTTATATTAACCAACCAAACTAGATTCATAAAACATAACATGCAATACCATAGTGCATCTTCATTCATGCTAATTTGGCATATTCTCAATGAATATAGGAACTGATGTAAAATACAACTTTGTAGAGTGCAATTCCATACTTACTTTTATTGCTTAGGTGGGGGTGGTGGAATCACTTGATCTCTTGGATGAGGCATCACCAACAGTAGTACTTGGTCTAGCATTATCATTGTTTTAATCTCTCCTCCACATTTGATTTCTTATTCTCTTGATGTCTTCAATAGTATTTCCATTTGCAAAAGTGCTTGTCTTTGTCACTCGCTCTCTGTAGTCCTTGCTTAAGTGACTGACCTTGTGGCAGTGTAAGCATGCCATGGGTTAGTCTAGTTTATAGATCTTCTTATCCATTTCCTCATATAATTAGTAGATATATTTCCATATCTACCACATGTTGTGCAATTTACCCAAGTTTTGTAATCCAAAACATATGTATTATCCACTCTTCTTGGTTGACATGGATTTTCTTGTTCTTTGGGTTTCCAGACTTTCTTTTTCTTTTTCTTGCATTCATGAAATGTGTGGCCATGCATGTTTCAAGTAGAACAATGTTTTTCCATGTAAGATTTCTTATTTTGTTTGTTCATCTTAGATCTGCATTCATGTGCTTTGTGTCCATGCTTGTTACAGTTATAACAATTACCTATGAATGTAGAAGTAGTTTTAGGAATACCTTTTGCCTTGCTCTTGCAAACATTTGATGTGTGGCCTAGTTTTCCATAGTGGTTACATGAATGCTTCTTTGGTCTTGGATTTGTGTAGACACTCCTTTGATCTACTTGGTTTGATGATTCTTCATGCTCAGTATACCCTAAACTAGTATTGTTGTTGAGTCTTCTTTGTCCATTCAGAAATTCATCCATTATTTTTGTACTATCTCCAAATTTCTTGATCATATCATTATGTTGTTGTTGAATCTTCACATCATACTTAAATTTATCATTTTCTTCTTTTAGTTCACCAATAGCTTCCAATTTTCCATTAAGTTCTATGTTTACTTCATTGGCCTCATGAATCATAAGAACGATTTGGTTGGTGATCTCAATGTGATGTTTAGTCAGTCTTTGTATCTCAGAATCTTTCTCTTGCAATTTTTCAATAATCTTTCTCCTGTCATCAATAGCTAAATTTCTTTCTTGTTCAGCTTGTCTTGCATTATTCATAACATCAATCATTCTCACCATCTATGTCTCTTGATCGATCTACAATACTTTTACTTGTTCAGTCAAATGTTGATTGATTTCATTTAGATTTATAATGCTTCCTTCAAATGTGTCAGATGTATTACTAGATCTAGATCCATATGAATCAAATATGTCAAGTATCTCTTCTTCATGATAGTCAGTTTCATTGTAGCGAGATGCCATGACTTTTATTTCAGCCAATAACTCTTTCATTTTGATTCTTGCCTCTTTGTATTGCTCAAAGAAAATTTGTATCTGCAACTTCTGATTCTCAATATTCTTATCAAGCTTATGTCTTTCCATTGTATGATCTTTTCTCTCAAGTATTTAAAATTTTCCAAAATAAGAGATCTAGCTCTGATACCAATTGTTGGAATAATGGAAGGGTGTTGTACTAAGAGGGGAGGAGTGAATCAGTGCCCTTACAAAATTTTATCAATTAACCTTTAGTAACCATTTCTTGCATAATCAACCATTGTATTTTTCCTACTTCATGCATAAAATATCATAGCATAAGTGTAAATTCATGTAAACAAACATTGAAACATTCATGAAATTCTTTAACACATGACACAAGTATTTGGTAATGCAGAAACCCTTGTTAGAAGGTGAAAACTATGGTGGGGATGAAACCCATAGAAATTCACTATCTGCATAATGGAATGTGCCTGTTAGGGCTACAAGTTGTGATCACTTCTAAAGATTATACCCTATTAGGAGTAATATGTCAAACTTTTTAAGTCTACTCGGTTGAGATTTTAGCAACACAATGTATGTGTGCACTCGATTAAGAGATTTGCATAAAGACTATTAAGTCCACCTTCTTGAAGGATTTTTTTTTTTTTCTACAATTGTTAGAGAGTAGACAAAAATATAAATGACCTGATAGCTTGCAATCTTGAATTATTGATTACAGATTCATTAAGTTCACAAAATTATATATCACCTATTGTGATGGATAATACCTATGTTCTGCTCGGTAGCCTTGAATGTAGTTCTTCAAAACTAAATTCTTCTTTATCTGTCCTTCTGCATGAAACCTTTGTTTGATCCATAGATTTCCTTGTACAGCTACAATAATCATTTTCTTTATTGATTATACATCTATATATATAATGTTTTGACCTAATTAGGTTTCACACTTTTCTTGAGTAACTCTAAGATCAAAGGTTTACAACTTGACCTTGATCTCCTAGTTTTCATGAATACAATCAATTAAACTAATTAAATCCATCATTTACACTTTTCTTGATCCACAGGAAATGGTTGTCCAGATAAGAAAGAAGCTATTTTAAAGACTAAAGTGCTTTAGCTGACGTGGAGTTTAGATCTATTTTTCTTGGTGTTAAAACTGTCTCTTAGTTAGACTATTGCTTGGTGATGTCTATGTATACTGGTGCTCAGTTGTGTCTCTATACATTGATGCTCAGTTGATATACTTCTCGGTGTTCATAACATTTCGGTGACCACTGTGCTTGGTGAACACTGGGCTTAGTGATCCCTGTCACTCGGTGAATGTTGTTGCTCGGTGAATGCTGACCGACCAAAACTGTCTTCTTGAATACTAATGACAACTTCTGATCCATTGATGCTTTAAGTATTTTATTTATATCATAATGCTAGATAGATGATGATGATTATTTGCATAAGTTAGGATGATTTTACTCACCCCATACTTGCATGTGTATGGCTGGAATATATCTTTTACATTACTATGTGGCATGTTTATCTGACATTTTTGTATGATGTGTCTGATATGGTAGAGGATGGAGACATAGTTACTTGCATTGCGAGATCCACACATTCAACCAATCCCTATCATTTTTTGTTATATATACATTGTGTACATGCTTGAATTTTTTATGCAGTTTTGTAGGTATCGGGCATCGACTTCCCTAAATTGTCAAGATGAGTGTGCCTTATCACAATATCTCAATGGTAAGAGAGGGGAGAT
This sequence comes from Thuja plicata, assembly GCA_018584345.1. NCBI lineage: Eukaryota > Viridiplantae > Streptophyta > Pinopsida > Cupressales > Cupressaceae > Thuja > Thuja plicata. The sequence goes on from MU225941.1 coordinate 1,325,512, forward strand.
AACAGACAGGTCCAAATCCCAACTTAATCCATTATTTTCTTGAAACAATGGAAAAGTATCTTATTTCCTACCTTCTGAATTTTTCAAGGTGATGTTATTCATGAACCTTTCCTTTTGTGTTTGTTTGGGGTATTTTTAGTTTCAGTCAATTTTATCATCATGTTGTCTTGTCATGTGATTGATGTGATGATGTGGCCCAAAAACCTTCAAGAACACAAACTCAAAAAATACATAACAAATTCACATAATTTGAATTCTTCATTAAAATTCTCCAACTTACTCTACCTTACAATGAAATAAAACTCCTACTTATTACAATTCCAAAAATTACCATATTTGGCAGATTTTTGGGAATTTTTTTTTTTTCCATTTTGGGTAATTTCCAAAAACTATCCTACGAATCCTAATTTTTTTGAAGAAAATACCCCAACTAAGTCAAGATGAATTGCCAACTAATCCACGAAATTAAAGACACGATTTTGGATTTATTACAAAAACAACTTTCTAAAAAAATTGAAAAAATAAGAAATACAATTTTGGAGGCCAAGATGATATTTATGGCTCCTAGAACAAGGTTGAAATGGCCACCAATCAAGTTGAACTCATCAAAAATCCAAATAAATCTTTGCCATCAATCTTCCTGTAAAATTTGAGCAAAAACCCACATCCGAGTCAAAAGTTATGACCCTCAGAAGCTCCTCCATCACCCAATCTTCCCAATACTAAAACCCTCCATTACAATGATGGATTCAGGAAATCTATATCTTTTACGAAAAAATCCCCCCATGTTTATTATTATTTTATTAACTAATTAATATAAAAAATAATTATGTGCTTATATTAGTTTATATTATTAATTGTTAATCAATTAATATAAGTTATATAATGTTATATAAATTGATTTATATGAATATAAATTAATATGAATTAGTTTATTAAGAGGCAACCTTCTAAGTCAATTATGATTTAAGGTTATTTAAACTAATAACGTGATTATGTTATCTAACTAAATTTAATGGGATATCAAATGTGTAATACATATACATACTTTAGGTCATGGTCATCTCGTCTTGGCTGACAATCAGAATGGGTAGTGTTTCCCTAGGTGGATTTTAACATTAAGATTTGGATTATTTTATGATTTTATATATTTTCTCTTTGGGGTTATATTATGGAATGTTCACAACCATTTTGTTATCACGATTGGTTCATATGTTGTGTCATGTACATCTGTGAGTTATGTTATGGATTATAGTGAGTCTTGATCAGTATATTATTTGACCACATGAGGTGACAACCATTATCGTGTTGAGATTCTACTTGGTCACCTTGTTTCTCCTATGTGATTGTTTTATGATCTGAGAGATGATTATATTGATGCTTTTTGATAAACATTGATTTTGTGATATGAGACTATAAGAATTTAGTATTTGATTTATTGAGATGTCCATTATGGGGTGGAAAATTTGGATTTGTGTATAGGATGTGATATTTATTATTATGCTCCATCATTTTACCTTGGTGATTTTTATCACTTGATTATTTATGAGGAGTATTTTATGATTTTCATGACACTTCCCTATATGTGTTCTAGGTTCCTACATTGAATTCGGTACACCTGATTTGTGTCTTGATCATTTTTACTTGTTAACCTTATAACCATTTATTACCATTTTATATGTGTAGGTTTGCATTAGTCTTTCTTAGAGTGTTTTTTAGTGGCGAATATTCACCTTTTGGAGAATTATGGGAATTATTGTTGCCAAAATTGGCGAATCGTACCCAATACATGGTGGCCCAAATCACCCAATTTTAACACAGTAATGGGTCAATAGTATTTTGAATCACCATTAAGATTTTTCTATTTGATGTGGTTGACCAGTATATTCACCTTTAACCAGTCCGATGTGGTTCTTGTAACGACCTCTTAATTTTCTAACCATTTAAATTATGAATTGAATGAGTCAGCCCAGTTCGCCCCAAAAAAATTACATTGCTTGGTGGATGACCATTATATTCATCAGGAATGTTATATTGACTAGGACCTATTTCTCTATCCATTTTTTAATTCCTACAATATGCATTGAATAGGTCGGCGAATTTTTTGCCACACTTAAATCAAGATTATAATGTATTTTGGAAAGGTCACAAATTCACAAAAATTGGAAATTGGAATCATGGATTGATATAAATTCAAATTATTTAATTAAAAGTTTGAAAAATTAAACACAATTTCAGATGTGTTACATTATTTTCATCTCCCAAATTACAAAATTACAATCTTCCAACAGTAAACTGAGGATTCAAAATTTCAAAGAAAGCGTAAAGGAGCAAGGTAAGAAATTATTTGTTTACACTTCACATTATTGATATTAATTTTAATTCCTAGAATCTTAATGACTAGTGAGAGGTCAAGATGTCAAGAAATGGTGACTATCATGAGTATCCTTAGGTTGTTGAAGGGATTGAGATGTCAGGAGGATTGAGACTCAGACTTCTCACTATGGTGATAGAAATGAAGGGATTTCCATGTCAGACATGGGCAAGACTGAACTCCTCAGGGAAGAGAAGGGATTACAAATGAAAGGCCAAGCCTAGAAGTTGACAAGGATCAGAATCCTTAGGGGATTGAAGGGATTGGAAGGGTAGACAAGGGTAAGAATACTTAGGTCATTGAAGGGATTTGGAGGCTATCAAAACACCCAAAACTTAGAGATACTACCGTAAAGGATTTCTTTTGAATTTGCAACATTTCTGCTCCATCAACTTCTGCAATTGCAAGTGTAAAATCCCTTCACAATAGCTCACCAATACCACTACCACAAGTTGGGATTGTCATTGAGTTAAATCAAAATGCATCAAATGAGGATAACAATGGTGGCACAACAGAAGACTTTATAAGGGATACACAAAACCAATTGGATGAAAATGCTAACAATGAAGATAATATTGATGTTGGTAGGAAGAAAAGAAAAAGGAAAGTAAAAATGGGGCGAGAGTGGGAAATGCCAAGAACCTTTAAGGTTGATTGGGTAGCAAAGTACCGGTTCATTGAACCAGTCCAAAACAATGATGAAAAACCAATAGAATGCAGGTGTAATATTTGTACCTAGAAAAGTAAAATAGAGAAGTTTCAGCTAAAGCTTGACACTATAGAAAAGCATATTGGTAAGTTTTATGATAGACCATAGATGGACAATAAATATCAGTAGTGAGATGGAAATCAAAGGAAGAATGTCTTCATGTTAAGTATGCCATAGAATATTGGTGCAGGAGCACCCTAAGGTCTTTGAAAGATCTTTTTGGTCATTTTGGATTGTAGGTTGGTTTAGCAAACCATCAATTAATAAGGAATATGTTATAAAGTCCCAAGTGTGTCTAAGTTGTGATTAGGGTTAGTAGTGATTAGGGTTGAGTAGTTGTTGAGGTCAAGTTGTATCTAGGGTTCTATATCCTTAGAAGTCAACCAAAAGGTCAAAGGGTTGACCAAAACTCCAAAATGGAGTGGCATTCAAGGTTTTAATGTTTTTAAGTGTTGTAAGGTCATATGATAAGTTTTAGGACCAAGTTGGGCCATTGGAATTGGTAAAATGTCATTTTGACAAAGATGTAAAAGTTGTCATGACAACTTTTGTAACTTTGCAAAGTTGCCATGACAACATTTCCTAGTTTTTAGGAATTGGCTTTAATTATGTCCAAATCCTGACATGAGGGTCCAGATATGTGGGAATATGATATATAAGGTGGAACAAACCCTAAAGTGACAGTTAGAGTTCATTGTGTATGGACTTTGTGTTGAGAAGAAAGGATTGACACTGTATTTTGCAGACAGAGCCATCATCCAATACTTGAATGGATTGAATGGGTTAAATTAATGCATTGAGAGTTTTTTTTGTATTATTTTCTTAGTCTCTGTGGCATTGGTTTGATCATTTAATCTCACTAGTTAATGTTTTGTAAATTATTTAGGTTTTACTGGTTCACTGTCCAATTTTGGACCAGTCGTGTAAATAATGGATTTCCTTGGAGTTCCCGTTGTCCAAAGTCTTATGACCACTTGGAATCAAGTAAATCCTTATATATACATTGTACATATGGTTTTTGGAGTGTGTGTGTGTGTGTAGGGAAGACATGAGAATATTCAGGCCCTATGCGAGTACTGGTTATTCTATCTAGGGGAACTGAACAGAGCAGAGGCAATAAAGATTGCTTGGTGATTGGTGTGTGCCAATCAATGGTAGAGGAGTGTAGGGGGATGCAATACAGATATGTTGATTGAATGAGAAGAGTAGAGGAGGTTTTTAGTGTAGGTAATGAAAGAAAAGATAGAAACCAGTGTTCATGCCCTAGAAACCCTCAATTTTAGGGGTCTGGTGAAAGTCTAGTGTACGGACAAGGTGGGGAACTAAGACCTAGTAAATATTTTAGCCATGGAAAAACCACAAGCAATATGTAATTAGTTTCCAATGGTTTTAAGGTATTTTGAGAGGAAATTCACTTTTCAATGTTTAGGAGGGCTAATAGGCCTAAAAGGATACAAGGCCTAGAACAATAGAAAACTTGAACCCAATTGGAACTAGGGTGAAATATCCACAAGATTGGATCTAAGTGAGTTGAAAGAGACCTAAAGAAGGTCAAGAATCCCATCACAAGGAAGATAGCCTAGATGGGGAAGTAAGTGATCAAGAGAAACCATGGATGAGAAGAGCTATGGAGAAGAACCTAGTGTGAACTTGAACTTGTTGGAGAGCTCCTAGAAAGTTAGAGGAACAAGATAGGAATCCTCTAGTTAGGGTGGTGATAGGAACCCTAAGAAAGACCAAGAGAAGGTATAGTAGACAGAAAGAAAGATATAGGAGTGGGAGCTCCCCATAAAATTAGTATCAAAGACATTGAAAGGCTTGGGAGTTGATTGTTGTATGTTAGAGAGGAGTGAATCCATAGGTGAGAACATCATGGTGACTAATGCTGAATTGGCAAAAGACTTGTCAGAGTAGCAAGACAAGAATAGGCTTCTTGAAGAAGAAATGGAAGAAATGAAGATAAAGATGGCAGAGGTTGTAGAGACAACAAAAAATATGAAGGAGAAGATGAGTGAAGATAAAGACAAGGGGAAGAAACCAGAAGAGGAGGGGATAGAACCAGAGCCTGACCCTCCTCTACCTGAGGAACCATTTATCAAGGCACTCAAAGCATTGAGTGGAAAGTCTCTAGAAGGCATTCTAGTGTTCTCTGGTAAGATGGATGTAGAGATGGTTATGGAATGTATTGAAGGCATGGAGAACCACTTCAAATGTGATGGGATCAAATAAGCACAGAAGGCAAACATAGACAAGTCTAGGCTAAGAGGAAAAGCACTCACATGGTGGAAGTTTCTGCAAGAAGAAAAGGAGAAAGAGGGAAAGAAGCCCATAGAAAATTGGAAATTAATGGTGGAAAAAGTGAAGGAGAACTACCTTCCAAAATACTATGACATTCATCTACACAAGAAGAGGTAGAACCTTAGGCAAAAGGACTTGGATGTGCCATCATATACTGAAGAATTTCAAACACTTTGTCTTAGATCAAGAATATGGGAGAAAGAGAGCATAAAGGTTTCTTGGTACCTTAATGGATTAAGGTGGAATATACAAGAAGAACTTAGTATCTTTACCCTAACCTCCATTCACAGCTATTTCCAAATGTCCTTGAAAGTGGAAGAGAAACTCAGAAAGAAACAAGACTCTAACTCTAGAGCAAGAGGAAGGGGTAGAGACAATAGAGTTGGCCATAGAGGAGGTACAAGTGGAAGAGGAAATGACAGTAGGATCCAAGGTGACTCCAGTTATACAGAGAAAGGACATGAGTCAAGAAATAGAGGTGGATACAATAGAGGAAGGGGTTCTTATAATAGTGGAAGAGGAAGATTAGGGGGTTTTGGGAGAAGTTCTCACTTTTCTTCCATGAAATGCTACAACTATGGACAATTGGGGCACCCTACATATAGATGCCTTGACATACCCTCAGCTTCACAAGGAGAGAAAAATATAGCCTATATCCAAGAAGAGGACTGATCTAAACAATCATAGGTGAGTCTAGATTTAGAGAAAGGAGAACATCTCATGTTGAGAAGAATCTTGATCAAGACACCCACCAGAGATGAACATAAGTAGAGAAGTGCTCTTTTTAGAGTCAAGTGCAAGATATTGGGGAAAGTGTGCAAAGTTATCATTGATTAAAGGTCCAAAAATAATGTTATATCTGAGGAGGTAGTAGAGAAGTTGAAACTCGCCAAGATTCCACATGTGTGTCCCTATAAAGTTACATGGTTAAACAAGGGGCAAAACATCTTGGTAAATGAGAAAGTGTGGGTAAAGTTTACAATTGGAAAGTATCAAGATAAAATACTTTCTAATGTGTTTCCAATGGATGTTTGCCATCTATTGCTTGGTAGACCATGGTAGTATGATAGGGAAGCTATCCATAATGAGAAAGAGAACAAGTACTCCTTTAAGAAAAATAGGGTAACTTTCAAAATTTAGTCTTTGCTAGAGGAAGACATAGTGGAGAAGACATAATCTAGTACATTGTTGATGAGTGGGAAGGAATTCCTAAGGGGTATGAAAGAGGAAGGAGTTGGATATGAAATCATGTTAAAGCCAAAGGAGGAGGAGACTCATAAGAAAGCACCTATTCCAAAGGAAGTGAAACAAATGTTGGATCAGTTTAAGGACATAATATGTGAGGGTACACCAGCTATACTACCACCAAAGAGGGAGATAATTTATCAAATTGACTTCATACCAGGAGCATCTTTGCCAAACAAGGCTGCATATAAAATGACACCGGAGAAAAGCAAGGAGAAAGCCAAGCAAGTACAAGAACTTTTGGGCCAAGGGTTGATTAGAAAGAGCATAAGCCCATGTGTTGTCCTAGTGGTTTTGGCTCCTAAGAAGGGAGGTAAGTGGAGGATGTGTACCAATTCTAGGGAAATAAATAGGATAACTATTATATATAGATTTCTTATTCCTAGGATATAAGATTTAATGGATTGTTTGGGGGTGCTAAGTACTTCTCTAAAATTGATTTGAAAAGTGGTTACTACCAAATTAGGATGAAGGAAGGTGATGATTGGAAGTCATCCTTTAAGACTATAGAGGGTTTATATGAATGGTTAGTTATTCCCTTTGGGCTTACCAATGCACCTAGTACCTTTATAAGGGTGATGAATGAGGTCTTGAAAGACTACATAGGTGTATTTGTAGTTGTCTATTTAGATGACATCCTCATTTTTAGCAAGACAAAGGAGGATCATATGAAACACTTGGAGTTAGTATTGAAGACGTTGTAGGAAGAAAAGCTCACCATCAATCTTGAAAAGATTGAGTTCATGAAGGAAGAACTAGTCTACCTAGGATTTGTAGTTTCCCAAGGTGACTTGAAAATGGATAAGGACAAAGTAGAGGCCATATTGAACTGGACTACTCCTAAAATAGGGACTGAATTTAGGAGCTTCCATGGGTTAGCCCAATTCTATAAGAATTTTATTAGGAGATTCAGTGAAATCTATGCTCCAGTCCTAGAGACCATTAAAGGAGGGTTGAAAATCAAATTTGTATGGACCAAGGAAGCTAATGAGGGGTTTGAAAGGTTGAAAAGAAGTAGCCACTCAACCTATATTTTTGTTACCAATTTTTGACAAACCTTTCATAGTAGAGTGTGATGCTAGCAGCATAACAGTGGGGGATCTCTTAAGCCAAGAAGGCAGGCCAGTGGCATTCTTCAGTGAGAGATTGAATGAGGCAAAGTCTAGGTACTCTTCCTATGACTTGGAGCTATATGATCTTGTACAAGCCTTAAAGAAACAGAGGCATTATTTATTTCCTAAAGATTTTTTTGTCTTTACAAATAACCAAGCATTGAGTTATATCAATACTCAAGACAAAATTAGTTTGAGGCACATCAAATGGATGGAGTTTTTGCAGTCATACACCTTCACTATTAAGCATAAGAAGGGGGTACAAAATAAAGTTACAGATGCCCTTAGTATAAGGATGCTTACAATATAAGAGATTCAGTTGCAGAGTACATGGGTAGAAGGGTTTAAGGACCTTTATGAAGGATATGAAAACTTCTCAGTGATCTACAAGGTGTGCACAGAGTTTGAGAATCACTTTCACAGTGAGTATATAGACTACACTCTTCAAAATGGATTATTGTTCAAAGGGAAATAGTTATGTGTTCCAAGGGGATACATGAGGTAGAACCTCGTCCAAGAAAAAAATAATGGGAGTTTAAGTGGACACTTTGGATTGAACAAGACTTTGGATCTAGTGGAGAGGTTCTGTTGGTGGCAAAAATGTAGAGGGATATAAGGAGATATGTAGAGAAGTGTGGGGTGTGTCAAAAATAAAAAGGAACTTCATCAAATGCAAGCTTATATCAGCCATTTCCCATCCCAAGTAGACCATGGGATTTCATAAGTATGGATTTCATTATGGGACTACCTAGGACACCTACTAGTTTAGATAGTGTGTTTGTGATAGTGGACAGATTTAGCAAAATGAGTCATTTTGTCCCATGCAAGACAACTCATGATGCTAGCCATTTTCCCATTTGATCTTTAAAAAGATAGTGAGGATACATGGCATGCCAGCAAGTATAGTTGTAGATAGAGATGTGAAGTTTATGGGACATTTTTGGAAGACACTTTGAGAAGGTTAGGAACCAACTTGTCACATATCTCAGCTTATCATCCTCAAACAGATGGATAGACAAAGGTGATCAACAGGGTACTTGGTAATTTTTTGAGATGTTTGATCAAATAATATGGAAAAAGTTGGGAGCAATTGATACCTCAAGCATAATTTGCCTACAATGATAGCACAAATGGACCACAGGTAAGAGCCCATTTGAGATTGTTTATGGTTTACACCCAAAGGGTGTACTTAAGTTGAGAGACCTACAAGGTTATGAAGGCATTGGTGATCATGCTGATGATTTCTCTCAGTCAATGAGAGAGGTACATGAACAGGTTAGGAAGACATTAATGGAGGCCAATCAGAAGTTAAAAGCCAAGAGAGATGAGGGAAGAAGAGGTCTACAACTTTAAGTAGGTGATCTAGTAATGGTGTTTTTGAATAAGGCTAGACTACAAAAGGGGATACCTAGTAAGTTGAAAATGAAAAGGATTGGGCCTTGCAAGGTGTTGGCCAAGTATGGACCCAATGCCTATAAGGTGGAGCTACCCAAGGAGATGTCAATTTCTCCAATCTTCAATGTGAATGACTTAATAAAGTATAAAGGGCCAGAAATGGATGAAGAACAGTAAAGTACTAAGGTGAACAAGGATGTAGGGGAGTTCAAGACTCCAGATCAGATCAAACCACAAGCTAAAGGAATCTTGGATTCAAGAGTGAAGAAGAAGAGCAGGCACAAGATCTATATGGAACATCTAGTGAAGTGGAGGCAGTAACCAGAGTCAGAATCCACTTGGATAACTAAAAGTGACTTTAAGAAACACAGAATCAGTGAGGAGTTCCTGACACCACAGGTACCCTAACTTGTTTGTTGCAAGGGGAGAATAGTGCAGGAGCACCCTAAGCTCTTTGAAAGATATTTTTGGTCATTTTGGCTTGTAGGTTGGTTTAGAAAACCATTAGTGAATAAGGACTATGTTATAAATTCTCAAGTGTGTCTAATTTGTGATTAGGGTTAGTATCAATTAGGTTTGAGTAGTTGTTGAGGTCAAGTTGTATCTAGGGGCTTATATCCTTAGAAGTCAACCAAAAGGTCAAATGGTTGACCAAAACTCCAAAATGGAGTGACATTCAAGGTTTTAATATTTTTAAGTGTTTTAAGGTCATATGATAAGTTTTAGGACCAATTTGGGCCATTGGAATTGGTAAAATGTCATTTTGACAAAAGATGTAAAAGTTGTCATGACAACTTTTGCAACTTTGCAAAGTTGTCATGACAACATTTCCTAGTTTTTAGGAATTGGCTTTAATTATGCCCAAATCCTGACATGAGGGTCCAAACATGTGGGAATATGATATATAAGGTGGAACAAACCCTAAAGTGACAATTAGAGTTCATTATGTACAGACTGTGTGTTGAGAAAAAAGGATTGACACTATATTTTGCAAACAGAGCCATCATCCATTACTTGAATGGATTGAATGGGTTGAATTAATGAATTAAGAGTGTTTTGTGTGTTATTTTCTTATTATCTATTTCTTTTTTTGTTCGTTTAATCTCACTGGTTAACATTTTGTAAATTATTTAGGTTTTACTGGTTCACTGTCCAGATTTGGACTAGTCATGTAAATAATAGCTTTCCTTGGAGTTCCCATGGTCCAAACTCTTATGGTCACTTGGAATCACTTAAATAATTGTATATAAATTGTACATATGGTTTTTGGATTATGTGTGTTCAAGGAAGACATGAGAACATTCAGGCCCTAGGTGAGTACTAGTTATTCTGGCTAGGGGAACTGAACAGAGAAGAGGAAATAAAGATTGCTTGGTGATTAGTGTGTGCCAATCATTGGTAAAAGAGTGTAGGGGAGTGAAATAAAAACATTTTTATGGAATGAGAAGAGTAGAGGAGGTTTTTAGTGTAGGTAATGAAATCCAAGAATCCAACCAGTGTTCATGCCCTAGAAACCCTCAATTTTAAAGGTTTGGTGAAAGTCCAGTGTACGGGAAAGGTGGAGAACTAAGAGCTAGTAAATATTTTAGCCTAGGAAAAACCCACAAGTAATATTTAATTAATTTCCAAGTGTGTTAAGGTATTTTGATAGGAAATCCACTTTTTTAGTGTTTAGGAGGGCTAATAGACCTAAAAGGCTACAAGGCCTAGAACACTAGAAAACTTGAACCGGATTGGAACTAGGTTGAAAGATCAACAAGATTGGATCTAAGTGAGTTGAAAGAGACCTAAATAAGGTCAGGAATCCCATCATAAGGAAGATAGCCTAGATGGGGAAGTAAGTGATCAAGAGAAACCATGGATGAGAAGATCTATTGAGAAGGACCTAGTGTGAACTTGAACTTGTTGGAGAGCTCCTAGAAAGTTAGAGGAACAAGATAGGAATCCTCTAGTTAGAATAGTGATAGGAACCCTGAGAAATACCAAGAGAAGGTCTAGTAGATAGAAATAAATCTCTAGGAGTGGGATCTCCCTATCAAATATGAAGAACATAACAAGAGAATGTCAGTAATTTATAGTAGTTGAAATCCAATAATGTCTATGTGTGTTAAATTGCATCTTCTCATCATCATCTAATAGATAAAATGAAAATCTTGAAACTAAAAAATTGCAAAGGACCAATTCAATAAAAAAAATGAGCTTACTTCCTCAATCTTAGACATGAAGCAGGTTTTCTTTGTATTAATCAAAAAAGTGAATACAATTGATTTGCATATCAGTTGCAGTCACTACCCAAGTATACTATTTATTACAATTTAATAATATTGGTCTATACCCCAGGAAAAAATCTCCCTTGTATTGGTTGTGGTATCCCATTTTATTCAAAATTGATGGGATGAAAACAAGATTCCAACTAACACATATGTTCCCTCGTACTAACTAACTACAATCGATAGCTTTAAGATTACACTAAGATAAACAAAACTAAAAAATAAAGAAAACTAATCAAACACAATTGTTTCCTTGTCGATGTCCTTTTTCAGACAGCTCCTCAGGCTTCTTCAAATACTTAGTTATCCATCCTGCCACTTGCAAATGTGTGGGCCATTTGAAATGCAAAATATCAAAAACAAGAAATATTAGATCATGTCATTTCTTCCCAATGACCACACAGGCTTCAACCTAAAATTTGGAGAACTTGACTTCCAAAGAAATGATTTTGTTGAGAATATCATTAAATCTTTCAATTATAAAATTATCTTCTTTTTTCAATTGATCAATCACATTTCTATGTGATTCCTCAAATTCAATCTTCCATTCCTGGACATCATTTACCTTGCCATTTTTATCAATAATATTTGGGATTGACCAGTGATTATTTGAAACAAAATAATTCATCCTTTGATTCATGTTGTCTTCTTCATGTTCAATATAACTTAAATTATTTGATACAACTTCAACCATTTGTGCAATCAATTTTATTTTTGAAGGAGCATCTAGATCCCTCCTTGTAACTTCATAAACTTTACTGAGTTCAAAATGAGAAGGCCTCCATTTTATCATTATCTCCTGTAGCTTAGGCTTATTTTCTATGAAATAGCTCTCCATGTATACCAAGATATTGTAACTTATGTGGACTTAATCACATTGTTTCAACACATATTTTACTCTGAAAGATAGTATATCCTTTAAATTTTTACATTCAAAATCCTTAGAAATATCTTCTTGTTTATCAAGATCCTATTGTGAAATTTTTGGAACTTGTGAAATAGTTTGTGGAACTAATATTATCATGCTAGGCACTGGGGTTTTACACTGCATCAATTCCTTCTCCATCTTTTCCAACTTTAAATATAATTCAATAATTACCTTGTTCATCTCTACTTCCTTCAGTTGAGATTCTTCCAACTTTTCCTACATATGTTTGACTTGAGCTCTATTAAACATAGCCATGTGCATTAATTTTGAAGTTGAGGCTGATGGATTGATATTATTAATAGTTTGAAAAAAGCCATACCTTCTGAACCTTTTTCTATATTGATCAACTCGGGCTTGCTATCACCCTCAAAACTGACCCATGTGGCTAGAGTCTCTATTTTTGGATCAAAGCCAGATCCTTGAATCTTCTCCAAAGTATCAAACTCTGCCACAAATGTGGGATCATCCTTCTTGTTTGCTTGATCCAAAAAGAACAATTCTTTTAGTGTAAGCCCTGGCACAATCAACATATTAATTTTCATCACTATAACCCTTTCTTCTTCAATAGTGAAAGTAATATCATCAATATTCAACTGATCAATCATTTATTTGATTATGGTTTCATGTTGAGACTCTTTAACACCCATTAGCCTTAATTTCTTGTTTTTTTCAAAATATTTCATCTTGTATTGTATCCAAAAATCCTTAAATTATTATGTTTTTTGTAAAGTCATCCTTCTGAAGGAACCTAAGAAAATTATCTTCTATTTCATCATTTGTGTCAATGGGAATGTCATCCTTAAGATTTTTCACTTGGTATCCATGAAATTCAACTTGGAACATAGGGGGATGGAGAAGTTGGTCTTTTCTCTTCTCCTCTCTTAATCCCCTTAGGATATGTGCCACTTACTCTGAATTACATTCATCATTTGAATCATTGTAAGAAATGAGTGGGACAGTATTTTCTTTTTGCTGCAAGTGCACTAGAGGTGGAGAGTCTGTATCTTAGTCATGCAAAATAAATTTTCTCCTTTTCTTCAGAGGAGAAAGTGCCTTCTAAACCTCCTCAAGATTTTCCTATTGTTGACTCTATCTGAACAAATCCTCAAAAATCTCAATGCATTTCAAAATTCTCAACACTTGAAACTATTCTTCATCATAAAATGTAGGTTGTCCCACACTAGTACATTTGACCCACAAAATTGACCAAAATTTATGACCAAGCATTAAAATGGCTTTACTTGGTCAGTTTATAGAAGGAAAATTTTGATTTTTTTCAATCAATTCTCGTGATGGTCAGAATTATGACAACCATGATATGTTGTCATAATTATGACCAACACGGGTATATAACTTTAAAAAAAATAAGTTTTAATTTTATTTCATTTTGTCATTCTAAGGAGAGATGACGGAGGGAGGGAGCGCACACAAAATGCACTGAAACCATAGGAGCATAATCATTTCCCATCAAAGTGAAGGTGACAGAGGCTAGGGCACAAAATTACATGGGATATTGACATGCAGGTAAGCCACAAACAACCCCTATTTTGCCTCGTTTATGTTTTTTGGATTGGTAGTTAATGTAAAATGTGTACATTTTTGAAGTACTTTATCGCCTTCCTAAAAACCTGTAACATATCAGTCATCTTTCCAAGTGTTGGGTTTGAAGTCCCTATTGCATTTAAGCATGAATTCTACTATTTGATATTGATCTTCATCATGAAATGGGATAGGCATTGTCCTATAGGAGAACTCACCGCAGAATGAGTGGTTGCAACAATCTTATTTAGTGCCCTTCATCTCCATGGTACTAAAGCGGCAAAGATGTAGGCAAGAAGAAACCTACCATTACCCCAACTTCAATCCCCTGTCTCCCCTATAGTAGTGTATCACAACATGACCAGTTGCCTCCTTTCATTCACCATACTCTGACTGCACCCTCCCACTAGCTTCTTGCTACCTAAATTTCTAGAATATAAAATAAAATGAGTAATTTGTGATGAACAATAACTAATTGAAATGTTTGAAGATGTTAAGTTGATGATCACCGAGCTACGAAAATTTAATGAAAGACATTAAATTAGTTAATGTAGTATATTTTCATTGATGTCAATTTGATATAATCTGATTGGTTATATAGATATTGTCAAAGACTTCAAAGAACCAAAGAGATAAAGGTTATGTTATCAGTAATACATAAAAGTTCAGTAGACACCAAGTGACAACAAACACCAACGAATAGTGCACACTAATAGATAGAGAACCCTGAGAAGAGTCGTAGTGATACCTGAACAATAAAGCCAAGAAAGCATTACCAAGAAGAACCTAAGTGATACCTGAGCAGAACTGAAAGTCATGGTGTTTCCCGATGGATAAACAACCTTGACGGACAATGATGCCCGAGGACAACTGAAGTCAAGACCGGGAAAAAAAGGAGTTAAACACCTATCAGAACTAAAGTTCAGAAATGACAAAAGACTTAGCTGGAAAGAGCTAAATATGGAGATAACTGATTGTTTACATTGTTTTCAGAAAATATTTAAAAGCTATAGATAAGCTAGAGATTAAAGCTAGTTTTATTCCAGTTGTCAAGGATAAATCTATAGGATAAAACTAAAGTATGTTTTAAATCAAGAATGGTGAGATTTTTGGATCACGTCAAGAACGAGAAAGACAAGGACTTAGAAATAGTGAAATCATGTCTATAAGAGAGACAAGATAATTCATTATGAATTAGGGAGGATAATAAAAGAGGTTGTTGAAGGGAATACTGATGAAGATAAGAAGTCTTCATACAGTCTTGATCAATCAAGATGAAGAACAAAGCTAAAGTTTTCTACGGACACCGAGCAACAAAGAAGCAACATCATCACCGAGTAGAAAGAAGTGGAGCAAAGGAATATAAGGGAAACACTAATAAGAAAGGTATTATGAGATTACAATAGATTTGAACATCTGCAAGATAAAGTTGTGTTTATGAACAGATCATATACTATTTTAGTTTAACCATTTTTTCAGAAAATCTCTTAACAGAGTGGGATTTAACTATTCTTTATATATTGAGATACATCCCAAGGAGTATCAAAAATTTTCTCATGAAGATAGCATAGTGAAATACCAGATATCAAGTTACAAACTATTATATTTAAATCCTCTAACAAGGTCATACTTAATAGTGTGTTTGTAACCTTTAATAGGGTTAGCTCTTCACCGAGCTCACTTCAGAAGAGTGAAAATTTTGGGTTACCGGTCCCAAGTGGGGTTTTCCCCTAACATGGTTTCCACGTTAAAAATTCATGTGTCAAATGTGTATATGGTTCATTTATTTGATTTTTTTATTTACACATTACTAAAACGGGATTTATCGGTAAACACTAAGTTATTTACTATATTCCAGTAAAGGCTATAGGATTTGGGAAACATGCAAATCCACAGACCCCGAATACACCTGCATGCAAGAACCTGATACAAAGTAGAAGCACAAAGACAAAAAAGCAGAACTCAGATGTTTACTCAAAATGTGAGAGCAAAAATATCAACTGAATTAATTAACACCAATTACAAAGTTCAACCTTAAAAAGGTGAACGAAACCCTAAAAGGGAAATACTAGGTTGCACATTATTAATTAAGAGTTAATTAATAATGCACCTAAGAGA
>MU225941.1:1344072-1354680 GCA_018584345.1 Thuja plicata
GCGGTGGCACGCAGGCCAGGGGTGGTGCGTGGGTGGCGTGGAGGCTGCGCGCCCATTTTTCAATTTAAAAAGTGGTTTTTTTAATTTTTTTTTGAGTTTTGACCTCGATTTTCGAGCCGTACGGCCCTAGGAGGCCAAAAAATTTTCCCCTGTGCTCACGGAGGCTAAACTAGTCGAATTTTATGTATTTTGACTCTCCTGGGCCTTTTGAATGCAATGGCGGAGTCCGTTTTGGCTCAAACAGCTCCAAAAAATAGCGCCTCCTTAGAACTCACAAAAAAAACCTCAGAGAGGCTATGACTGACTTCTTCGAATCGCGGCTTCAAACATCTTCAAACTAGACAGCAGCAGGGCGGCTCTGATACCATGTAGGATTTGGGAAACATGAAAATCCATAGACTCTGAATACACCTTCATGCAAGAACCTGATACAAAGTAAAAGCACAAAGATGAAAAAGCAGAACTCAGATGTTTACTCAAAATGTGAGAGCAAAAATATCAACTGAATTAATTAACACCAATTACAAAGTTCAACCTTAAAAAGGTGAACAAAACCCTAAAAGGGAAATACTAGGTTGCACATTATTAATTAAGAGTTAATTAATAATGCACCTAAGAGACGCTTAAGCAACTAGAGTAAAAAGAAAT
The DNA here is from genome assembly GCA_018584345.1 of Thuja plicata. Taxonomy (NCBI): domain Eukaryota; kingdom Viridiplantae; phylum Streptophyta; class Pinopsida; order Cupressales; family Cupressaceae; genus Thuja; species Thuja plicata. Next base: position 1,344,721 of record MU225941.1, read on the forward strand.
AATACTCTAACAAAGGCTAGACTACTATTCAGTAAAGCTTAAGAAAAGAGATAAACAGTGAACTCCAAGTAGTAGTTATTTGATAAGATTACTTAAAGGAATACATCTTGTAGGACTGAAGATAACTAAGGTTTATATTTGTGGTGTAAAGTTTCTGGGTTGATTTATTGGATTGATTTTTGAGGCCACTGATCCCCCCCCAGTTATTTTAACAATTGGTATTAGAGCTTGTGTGCTTAGAAAGGGAGTTTAAAGACTTAGGATAAAGATCACAAGATGAGAAAAAGGGATGTACCTAAGTTGAACAAAGACAACTTTGCATCATGGAAAAGAAGGATAAGACTCCACCTATCAGATATTAAAAATGATGTTACTCAATACTTGGATATTGAATATGTGTTTCCTACTGGACCTCACACACTTGATCAATTGAGAGAAAAGCATGAGCACAATTCTATGATGATAGAACTTTCTTCCTCACTCTCCGATGCTGAATTTGAAGATGTCAAAACATGCACCACTGCAAAGAAAATGTGGGACAAATTGAAGCTAGTACATGGAGGAGATGCAAATGTGCTAAGAGCTAAGGCAAAAAGCCTAATAGGAAAATTTGATGACCTAATAGTGAAAGAAGGAGAAAATATCACTTAGTATAGTTGTAGAATCAAAGAGGTGGTCAATGCTATCCAAAGAGTTGGAGGTGTACTTGAAGAAGAAATAGTGGTGATTAAAATCCTAAGAACCTTACTACATGTTTATGCTATAGAGTATATTCTATACAAGAAATGAGAGCAGTAGAAAATAACAATGTCACTCTAGATAGTTTGGTTGGTAGACTTATTTTATTTGAGATGAATGACTTTGACAATAGTGTCTTACCATCTATTAAGTCTGCATTCAAATCTTCTTTGAAAATAAGTAAGTCAAGTCATAAACACACTATGAGAAATGATAGTAAAAGTGATAGTGATGACCAAGAACTTGATGAGATTGAAGCACTAATGGCTAGAATATTGCAGAGAGGTAAACGTAGATGCAAAGGTAAATTACCATTGGTTTGTTTTAATTGAAAAAATATTGGACACTTTGCTGCTAGATGTCCTAACAAAAGAAAAGAAGATAGAAACAATGACATATCATATGAAAATAAGTTTGACAGAGGTGAAGAAAGAGATTACCGAAGAAACCAACAATTTGACAGAAGAGACAACCGAGACTACAAGGACAAAGGGAGGAAATCTTGTTACCTGGCTAAGAACAAAGATAAGAATACTAACACCGAATCTGATGAAGATATTGAGGTGGTATTTATTTCCATGAAGGATGATTCAGATGAAGAGGAAAGGTATGTTGAGACTACACTCATATCTAAGGTTAGTAAAAATGATGTCTAGATTATTGATAGTGGTTGTACTCACCACATGACTGGAGATAAGGAAAAGTTTGAAACTTTTGAATACTATAATGGTGAATCAGTAAGAATGGGTAATGACTCACCTTGTCTGGTTGAAGGTAAAGGAACTATAATCTATTGAGTGTTTCACAGTTGAATAACACAGGTCACCGAGTTGCATTTGAGAACAAAAGGGCAAAGATCTTTAATGAATCAGGAAGGTTGATCGGAACTAGTGAACAAACAAAAGGTAACCTATTCCATCTTGATGATATTAACACCACTTGTTTAATGGCTAGAAATGAAGACATATGGTTGTTTAATAAAAGGTTATGTCATGTAAATTTTGACAACATGATTAGGATAAGAAATAAAAGGAAAGTAAGAGGCTTACTGCGCATGTCAAAGCCCGATCATGTCATGTGTAAGAATTGTTAAAAAGGTAAAATGAAAAAGTCTAGTTTCAAGAGAAAAACCTACACATCTAATGACATTCTAGAATTAGTCCATATTGATCTATGTGGACCAATGAGAACAAAGAGTTACTATGGTGATAGATACTTCATTCTCTTTGTTGATGATTAATAGAGAATGATGACGGTTATGTTCTTAAAAGAGAAATCAGAAGCATTCAAGATGTTTAAATGGTATAAATCTATTATAGAAAAAAAAGTGGTAAGGAACTGAAATCCTTAAGATCACATAGATGAGGAAATTTATTTCTAATGAATTCACATACTTTTGTAATGAGCATAGAATTCAAAGATAGGCTTCTGCGCCAAGAACACCGCAGCAAAATGGGATTTTTGAAAGAAGGAACATATACATTGTTGATTGTGCCAGAACACTGATGATTGAGAAAGGTATCACTCAAAAATTTTGGACAGAAGTTGGCAGTACTGTTGTCTACACATTGAACAGAGTTCAATTGAAGAAAGAAACCAATAAGACACCTTATGAGCTACGGTATGGATACACACCCAATGTACATTACTTCAGAATATTTGGAAGTCAATGTTATATTTTGAAAGATGATAGAAATGGCAAGCTTGACTCCAAAGGTGAAGAAGGAATATTTTTAGGGTATTATACTGAAAGCAAGGCTTATAAATGTCTTAACAAATTGTCTAACAAAATAATTGAAAGTGCAAATGTCAGAGTAGATGAATTTGCAGAGAAAAATGATAAGTAGAAAAGAACCAGAAGACTAAAATAGGTTTGTCTACAGTGAAGAACCTAACACTCTACTCTATAAATAGTGTATTTCTCCTAAGTGACAGAACAAATCACCCGAGCATCAGGCTAAAAACACCAAAAATCAATAAATTGATCAAGATGATGTCCCGAGTGATGGAGATCAAAATGAAGGTCAAGATGGTGATCAAAATGATTAACAAAGAGATGAATTGGTACTTTCCAAGTATTTTAGACACCATCCATGAAACCAGATCATAGGAGACAAGAAGGCTGGAATGAGAACAAGAAGTAAGTCACTAAACACTAGATGTTTAATTTGTGATTTTAAGCCTAAATCTGTTAAAACTACACTTGAAAATGAAGAATGGGTCAGTGCTATGAATGAAGAGATAGAAAAGATTGAGAAGAAAATAACATGGACATTAGTACCTAGACTAGATGATAATAATGTCATTGGTACCAAATGGATATTCATAAACAAGCTAAATGAGAATAGAGAACTTACAAGGAACAAAGCAAGATTAGTATGAAAATGGTATGCACAAGAAGATGGTATTGACTATGGAGAAACCTTTGCACCCGTTTCTAGACTAGAAGGATTCATAATTCTACTTTCTTATGCTACATACAAATGATTAAAGGTATACCAAATGGTTGTCAAATCTACATTCCTAAATGCAATACTAGAAGAAGAGGTATACATTGAATGACCAAAAGGGTTTGTTGATCCTAACAAGAGAAACATGGTTTGTAGACTACACAAAGCCTTGTATGGATTGAAACAAGAACCAAGAGAATGGTATAAAATACTTCACTCCTATCTCATAAGTAGTGGATTTGTAAGAACAAGTGAAAATAGTAATCTTTATTTAAAAGAAGATACTAATGATAAAATTTGTATTGCTGAAATATTTGTTGATGATATCATATTTGGTGGTAATGATATGTTATGAAAATCATTTGCTAATGAAATGAGAAAATATTTTGAGATGTCAATGTTTGGGGAGATCAAATTCTTTCTTGGTCTATAGAATCTTCAACAAGATGCAGCCATCTATATCACACAATCCAAATACATCAAGGAAGTGTTGAAGATATTCAAGATGGAAGATTCCAAGCCAGTTGGAACACCTATGGAAACTATATGTAAGATTACAAAGGAAGACAAGTCAACCGAGGTAAATCAGACCCTATATAGATCTATGATTGGAAAACACATGTATGTTGTTCATACTAGACCAGATATAACACATGTAGTTGGAATCGGTGCAAGATTCTCTGCTAATCCCAAGGAATCATACATGACTACTGTCAAAAGAATTCTGAGATATCTAAAGAATACCAAAGACTGTGGCTTATGGTACAAAAGAGAAGGCAAATTTGAGCTTCAAGTCTATACAGATGTTGATTGGGCTGGAAACTTAGATGACAGAAAGAGCACAACAAGAGGAGCATTCTTCATGGGTGGCAGACTTGTCACATGGATAAGTAAGAAGCAAGGATGCATCTCACAATATACTGAAAAAGTGGAATATGTGGATGCTGCTACAAATTGTTCTAACATTGAATGGATCAAACAATTACTGGAAGGTATGAATATGAAAATTCTTTAACCACTGATTATCTATTGTGATAATACTAGTGCAATAAACATATCAAAGAACCCTGTCGTGCATGCTAAGACTAATCATATTTCTATAAAGTATCATTACTTAAGGGAACAAGTGCAAGAGAAAGAGGTGATACTCAAATATGTTTAATCCAAGGAACAATTAGCTGACATATTCACAAATCCATTACCTAAAGACACATTTGAGTACCTGAGAAAAAGACTAGGGGTCCAACCCTTGTCTATTGGTCGCTAAGATGACTAGGAGGTTACATCAGCCTGCATATAATTAGAAGATTCTTCATGTTGATGCAATAAAAGAGATGGAATGCAAAAGATATATCAGTACACACCAAGGTACTTATCTACACCGAACACAAAGTTATTGTATTGTTGATGGAAAGGGAAATTCAAGGAGTATATTATAAAAAGGAGGAAGGATATAGTTTAGAATTTTTGTCAAAGGGAGAGAGTATATCCATATGAAATATATATCATGATTATCCTAAGGGAGAGATGACTCAAAGGGAGAAATTATATCCATTATTGTCAAAATAAAAAGAGATATGAATAGAATTATCCATCAAAGGAGAGGAAAAGTCAAAAGGAGAGAAAACATCAGAGAAAGATTCAAAGAAACATCCATCTAAGGGAGAGAATTGGAAAAGATAGCACTATATATCTATCCAGAAAAGGGAAAAGAGATTCTACAACAAAGGGAGAGACAATCAGAAGTTTCTACATCTATCCAGTGAAGGGAACAAAGATTGGTGAACAAGTACTCTACAAGAATCAAATCTAAGCTAGAAGAGCTTACCGAGAGTCAGACATTTGTATTAGTTATAGAAAAATAAGTTTGGTAGATTGATGAACTACAATTGATATATTTCATATTGTATTAGGAGTAATGTAGTATTTTTCCATTAATTACAAAGGGAGAGATTGATGAACAATAACTGATTGAAATGTTTGAAGATGTTAAGTTGATGATCACCGAGTTGCAGAAATTTAATGCAAGACATTAAATTAGTTAATGTATTGTATTGTCATTGATGTCAACTTGATATAATCTCATTGGTTATAGAAATATTGTCAAAGAATTCAAAGAACCAAAGAGATAAAGGTTATGTTATCAGTAATACATAAAAGTTCAGTATACACCAAGTGACAACAAACACCAATGGATAGTGTACACTGACGGATAGAGAACCCCGAGAAGAGTAACAGTGATACCCAAGAAATAAAGCCAAGAAAGCATTACCAAGAAGAACCTAAGTGATACCCGATCAGAACTGAAAGTCATGGTGTTTCCTGATGGATAGACAACCTTGACGGACAGTGATGCCCGAGGACAACTGAAGTCAAGACCGGGAAAACAAGGAGTTAAACACCTATCAAAACTGAAGTTCAGAAATGAAAAAAGACTTAGCTGGAAAGCGCTAAATATGGAGTTAACTGATTGATTACTTTGTTATCATCAACCAGTTAAAAGCTACAAATAAGAGAGAGCTTAAAGCTAGTTTTATTCCAGTTATCAAGGAGAAATCTATGGTATAAAACTAAAGTATGTTTTAAAGTAAGAATGGCGAGATTTATGGATCACGTCAAGAAAAAGAAAGACAAGGACATAGAAATAGTGAAATCATGTCTATAAGAGAGACAAGATAATTCATTATGTATTAGGGGGAGAATAGAAGAGGATGCTGAAGAGAATACTGGTGAAGATAAGAAGTCTTCATACAATCCTGATCAATCAAGCTGAAGAATAGAGCTAAATTTTTCTATGGACGCCGAGCAATAGTGAAGCAATAGCATCACCAAGAAGAAAGAAGTGGAGCAAAGGAATAGAAGGGAAACATTGATCAGAATGGTATTATGATCTTACAATAGTTCTGAATATCTTCAAGATTAAGTTCTATTTATGAATAGATCATATGCTATTTTAGTTTAACCATTGATTTAGAAAATCTCTTAACATAGTGGGATTTAACTATCCTTTATATATTGAGATACATCCCAAGGAGTATCAAAAAGTTTCTCGTGAAGATAGCATAGTGAAATTACATATATCAAGTGACAAACTATTATATTTAAATCCTCTAACAAGGTCGCACATAATAGTGTGTTTGTAACCTTTAATAGGGTTGGCTCTTCACCGAGCTCACTTTAGAAGAGTGAAAAATTTGGGTTACCGGTCCCAAGTGGTTTTTCCCCTAACAAGGTTTCCACGTTAAAAATCCATGTGTCAATTGTGCATATGGTTCATTTCTTTGATGTTTTTCTTTACACGTTACTAAAATAGGATTGATTGGTAAACACTAAGGTATTTACTATATCTCGGTAAAGGCTAGACTGCTATTTGGTAAATCTTAAGAAAAGGTATAAATAGTGAACTCTGAGCGGTAGTTATTTGATAAGATTACTTAAAGGCATACATCTTGTAGGACTAAAGATAACTAGAGGTTTATATTTGTGGTATAAATTTTTTGGGTTGATTAATTGGATTAATTTTTGAGGCCACTAATTAACCCCCCCCCCCCCCCCTTAGTTATTCTAACAAATGGGATTTGTAAAAGTAATATGAAGTTGTTTGGTTGTGAAACTACTTTGTTAAATAAACTAAACTCTAAATCATTAACCTAACCTGCTAATTCTTCTTTATTAAAAAAAAAACCTTATAGCTGAACTAACCTGCCTATTTTTCTCTCATAAAAAAAATTTAAAGGACCAGTAGGATTTTATTCTAAACAAACCAGGCTTTTTATAATCTCATGGGTTTACATTATTTACAGCTGGGATTGTTATAGGTTTACGATATTGATTTTTTGTATTCATTTTGATCAATTTCGTCCACCTCATCTCTGTGATTTTCTATGATGGTGATCAGAATTTATATTTCACTTACCTATCTTGACCAAAAGCTTTATTTGTCTCCTTATTCCTAAAATTTATGTTTACTTCAATTTATATTTGTCTTCTGAATCTTTTAATTTATGTTTTCTTAAATTTATATTTGTCTCCTGATTCTTAAAATATATGTTATCTAAGATGGTGACCATAACCTTTTCCACAAAATCCAATTTTCTTAGCTAAGTCTTTCACTGTGTTGATTGAAAAATGAAAAAAACTTCAAAACTTTAAGCTAAGTATTTCAACTTATCTGCATTATAGAATTAGGGTGGATGGAATGTTTAGATGAGAATAGTAATGGATAAATTCTTCTCCAATATTTTATGTTCCTTTTTCAATGGCATCGAGAAGTAGGGTTGACTAGAATATCAGTGTGTCTTCGTTGAAAATATGGAGTCGTAAAAACTAACAATATAGCAAAGTGTTTTGTCATGATTGGTAAGCCCATTCACTAGTATGTCAACATTAATTTATGAAGGGTAAATCATCTCCTCATAAATATTGCTTGTTCATGTTTGATAATCACTTTCACTATATGTTTTATCCTAGTGGCAAGGGCTTTAGCAATATTTTTTTATAAGGTATTCAAAAGAGTAATAGGCTACCAAATGGATATAGAATCCATTTTTCCCTTTGGGAATCAACTTTATCATACATGTATTGATAGTAGGCCCCAAGGAACCTTGTTCTACAACTATTTTATAGTGAAATTAAAATTAATCCTTGATATGTAGCCACATAATTTGATAAAACTTAACTGAGAGTCCATCAAAGCCAAGACATTTATTAAGGAGCATTGAAAAAACAACTTGCCCAAGGTCTTGAATAGACAACTCTCTAACAAAGAACCAAGTATACTTTGGATTTACCCTCATAAGAACATGATCTTTCAAGATATCTTCTAATATCAATTGCATATCTTTCTATTGAACATCTTCTCTAAAACCATTCTCATAGTACTATGGAACATAAAATTAGTTTCAATTGTTTTTGTGCAAAGAACCCCATTTTCATCATGTATTACACCTATATACTCTTTCATATACTTTTTTAAGAATTTGAAAAAATAATTTGAGCCTCTATTACTCTCCTTAATCCAATGAATCCTGGCTCTAATTTAGCTCCTTGACCCTTCTATATGTGAAGTTTACAAAGCTAAGCCTTGATGGAAGCAACAAAATTTTGTATGCTAGCATTATTGGGGATAGAGTTTCAAGTGTCAATCAAGGTAGTAACCACATGGTTTAAATTATAACTCAAATCCCCTGAGATCACATGGACTAAATATCCTACAAACTATTGAACAACTAATACATGTCACATGAGTGAAAGAGAGGAGACCCGGCTTATATTTGCAGGTAACAACCTATTGGAGACACTAATCCCATAGTCCAAGGTCAAAGTACCAACTCAACATGTGAGACACTAAACTCATCAGAATACAAGAGATAAGAAATGTGGACCATCAAAAGACTAAAAATTTCACCCTAAAATCACTTGAAGCATCAAATGCCCCAATGACAGGAAGACAAAGAGATACAAATAAACATCCTTCAATTATGACTTCGAGCATTGGATGTCCAAAGATAGGAAGAGAGAAATAAAAATGAACATTGTCTCTCTCTCTCTTCTTGTCTTTCGGGCATCCAAAGATTCAATTCATACTTGACATCATCAGATCGGTTGACAAATTCACTATATTGTCTTCAAAAACATTTCTAGAAGAAGGCATCTGTGAGTGGTTTAGCTGTATTTGAAGCCAGGTAATTTGACTAAATTAAGTTTATATTCTTGTAATTTTTTTGTTGATATTGAGTTGTAACCATGAATATGGACATGACTAATTAATGTATATGAGCAGGAAACATATAAGGACATTTGAGGAGTAGATAGAGGTATGTTTTAAGGGTATAAAATTATTGAGAATTTGTTGTAGGAAGTAGGCCTAATGTATGAATTTGATTATGATTGATCTTCATATAAGATGCAAGCTAACAATGGATAAATGGATTTCATATGCAAGAACTAGAACCCCCTTTGGTGAGTATCCTACATAGTGTACATAAAGGAAAGATGATGATTCTTCTAAGGGATCAACATGTATAATTATTTTGGTACTTACATGAGGTTGTTATGAAAAAAATTAATCTGAACTTGATGGTTTACATTGAATTGTTTGTATGTTTGTCATTGAATGGTTTTGGTTCGTATGCAAGAACCAGAACCCCTTTGGTGAGTATATAGGTGGATTTTCTTGGTCTTTTTCATGTCCACTACCCTTGGCCATTCATCATGTATATTAACTCTCAACCTTCCCTATCACTTCATCATGACTGAGATCCTTTGGAACTACTATTCTTTTCCATGATCATTTTTATTTCTCTAGCTTGTAAACTATTGTCACTACTCACTTTTGCTCTTCCTAGTCTAGATGACTTTTATCTTCAAAGTTCTACCTTTTCTACCTCCAACATATTTGAATGAAACATGTCTTTTATAAATTAACAATGGTGGAATTAATCTTTCCTTGGTTGAAAATATGTAATTAAAAGGATAAACCAAGGTATCCTTATTTGTATTTGTCCTCTAGTCCATGTAAGAGGACATGTCACTATTTTGTAATTCCTTTAATAAGGAAAATAGATATTCCTCCTTAAGAGGAATCACACATTTGTCACACACACAATATGAATGTGGCATCCATAGGAGAAGGNNNTTACATGCAAACTCCTCCACTCATCTCTACTTAAGAGATGTCTCTCACACACTTGCTTCAATAATCTTCTCCTCTCTCTCTCAATCTCTCATTGCTCTCATTATTGTATTGAGCTCATTGCTCTCATCCTTTAGG
>MU225941.1:1360526-1375876 GCA_018584345.1 Thuja plicata
TTGGATTCTTGAAGTGCTTTGTGGTTGATCTTGAAATCTTTCTCTCCTTTGGTTTATGGTAAATCTTCTAACATTTCATTTTCTTGGATTACTTCTTGTTTATGTTTTCATTCTTTTCATTCTTCTTACAGATACGTTGTATTTCAAGACAGATCTATTGATTGAAATTACATAAGAGTTATGAATACTAATAGATGAAATTTATTTTCTACTTTTATATGGCACTAACTATGGATTCTTCCTTCTTTTTATTTAGGGGTAGAAACGGGATCAGGGTAGAAATCTTACGTTTCTTTCATAATGAGTTTTAATATTCTTTCATGGAGAATAGGCTAATATAGAATAAATTGAAATTATTATTGACTTACAAAGAAGATTCTTTAGAGCTTATGGGACTTGTAATTTTTATTCATACAATGCTCATATTAACCATATTTTAGAATGTAGATAGTTCATGATACTCATTAAAACACTTTCTAGTGTTCACAAAGTACAAAATATAAGATTTTTAGCAGCGTCTATTAGAAATCATTATAGAGCATCTAAGCACATCAAAAAACTAAGTCTGGTAGCATATCAATCTGAAACTATACGAGAATTACAAAATCAAATTATTAGTAATGAGAGTTCAAAATAAAGTCTTAGATCCTAGGTCATCATGCATCCCATGATCTAATGGTGTTTTTTCTTCCTTCGGTCTTAAACTAATGCAAACATATAGTTATGAGTAGGTTGTTTATTTGTTTATATCCATACTTCCTATGAGAACCACATATAGACAATAGTTGTGAGTCAAATTAATTTGATTTCCTTCCTTACACTATTTTTTTCCCCAAGTTTTCAATGGACATGTGCCCAAGTTTTATGTTATATATGATGCAACAATGCTCATAATTTGATCAGTAATTTATTGTTTAATTTAATGCAATATATCTATTATGATTTCTACAAAGCTATATATTTTTTTGCCCAAAATTCTTGTATTTTATTCTCTCAAATATTTCTTGGTTATTAATAGGGATTTTGAAGATTATAAAACTACTAATTGTACTTTTCATTTGGCTTATCATTTATTCACACTTCCTTTCCTCATTCAGACATATTAATAATACCATCAAGTTCATGGGAAAATGATCGAGTTCAGTGGCTACCTACAAGTCTGAAATATTAGACTTATTCTATTCCTCACAAATTTTACATTCTTCATTGTTGACTGTACAAGCTCTTTTCTGCAGACTAATGGAGGATGGATGGCTAATGGTGTAGAGGTTAATTTCCCAATTGATCAGTAAGTATTGTTTGTTAGAATAACTAAGCGGGGGGCATGAATCAATGGCCTCATTATTTAATCCAATAATTTAATCCAAAACTTTATACCACATATATAAAACTCTATTTATCTTCATTCCTACAAGATGTATGGTTTTAAATAATCTTATCAAATAACTACTTCTCGGACTTTACTATTTTATCCTTTTTCTTAAGCTTTACCGAATAGCAGTCTTAGCCTTTACTGAAATACAGTAAATAACTTAGTGTTTACCGATCAATCTTGTTTTAGTAATGTGTAAATCAAAACATTAAAGAAATGAACCATATACACATTTGACACATGGATTTTTAACATGGAAACCCTTTCAGGGGAAAAACCACTTGGGACCGGTAACCTAAAATTTTCACTCTTCTGAAGTGAGCTCAGTGAAGAGCCAACCCTATTAAAGGTTCCAAACACATTATTAAGTGAAACCTTGTTAGAGGATTTAAATTTAATACTTTTTCACTTGATATCTGGCATTCACTATGCTATCGTCATGAAAAACTTTTTGATACTGCTTGGGATGTATCTCAATATATAAAGGATAGTTAAAGCCTACTTTGTTAAGAGATTTTCTAAATCAATGGTTAAATTGAATCAGTATATGATCTGTTTATAAATACAACTTAGACTTGAAGATGTTTAGATCTATTGTAAGCTCATAAAACCTTTCTAATCAATGTTTCTCTTTTTTCCTTTGCTCCACGTATTTCTGCTCAGTGAATGTTGTTGCTTCTCTATTGCTCGGTGTCTACAAAAAACTTTAGCTCTATTCTTTAGCTTGCATGATCAGGTCTATATGAAGACTTCTTATCTTCACCAAATCTCTCTTAAGCATCCTCTTCTATTCTCCCCCCAATTCATAAAGAATTAGTTGTCTCTTTTATAGACATGATTTGACCATTTCTAATTCCTTGTCTTTCTTGTTCTTGACGTGATCCACAAATCTCACCATTCTTGCTTTAAAGATTTCTTTTGTTTTATCCTGTAGATTTCTTCTTAACAACTGGAATTAAACTAGCTTTAAATCTATAGCTTATCTTTAGCTTTTAAATGGTTGATGAAAATAATGTAATCAAACAGTTAACTCAGTATTTATCTCCTGCCAACTAAGTCTTTTGTCATTTTTGAACTTCAGTTCTAATTGGTGTTTAACTCCTTGTTTCCTCGGTCTTGACTTAAATTGTCCTTAGGAATCTCTATCCATCGGGGTTTTTGGTCAGTCGGGCAACACTATGGCTTTTAGTTCTTCTTGGGTATCACTTTGGTTATGCTCGGTAATGCTTTCTTGGGTATCATTGTGACTATTCTTGGGGTTCTCTATCCATTGGTGTGCACTATCTGTTGGTGTTTGTTGTCACTTGGTGTATACTAAAATTTTATGCATTACTGATAACATAACCTTTATCTCTTTGGTTCTTTGAATTCTTTGACAATATGTATATAACCAATCAAATTATATCAAGTTGACATCAATGCAAATACAATATATCAACTGATTTAATGTCTTGCATTAACTTTTTGCATCTCAGTGATCATCAACTTAACATCTTCAAGTATTTAATCAGTTATAGTTCATCAATCTCTCCCTTTGGCATTGATGGAAACATACTACATAATACTAATACAATATGAAATACATCAGTTGTAGTTCATCAATCTCTACCAATCTTATTTTCATATAACCAATACAATTGTTTGACTCTCGGTAAGCTCTTCTAGCTTAGATTTGATTCTTGCCAAGTACTTTCTTCATTCTTTATTCCCTTCACTGGATAGATGTAGCAACTTATGATTTTTTCTCTCTCTTTTTTGTAGAATCTCTTCTCCGATGTTCTCTCTCTCTTTGACTATTTCTCTCCTTGATGGATATCTCTTTTTATTTGACAACAATATATTTCTCTCCATATTCATTAAGTACATCTTTCCCTTTGAATACTTCTGATAGATATTTCATATGGATATAATCTCTTCCTTAGGTCATCTCTCCCTTTGTAATTCATCTCTCCCTTTGGATATTTCTCTCCCTTTGACAACAATGCCAAACTAAATCTCTCTTTTTTTTATAATATATTCCTTGAATTTCCTTTCCATTAGCAATTTAGCTCTGTAGTAGCCAACATTTTTATATGGTTTTTGGTGCAAATAAGTACCTTGTTGTATACTAATATATCTTTGTAGTCCATCTCTTTGCTTGCATCAACATGAATGATCTTCTGATTATGTGTAGGCTGATGCAACCTCCTAGTCAGCTTAGTGACCAATAGACAAGGTTCGGACCCCTAGTCTTTCTCTCAAGTACTCAATGTATCTTTAGGAAATGGCTTTGTGAATATGTCTACTAATTGTTCCTTGGATTGAACATATTCTAGTATCACCTCTTTCTCTTGTACTTGTTCTCTTAAGTAATGATACTTGATAGCAATATGCTTAGTCTTAGCATGCATGACAGGGTTCTTTGATATGTTTATTGTACTGGTATTGTCACAATAGATAATCACGGGTTCAATAATTTTCATATTCATACCTTCCATTAATTGTTTGATCCATGCAATGTTAGATAAATTTGTAGAAATAACCACATATTCTACTTCTGCAGTAGAATGTGAGATGCATCCTTGCTTCTTACTTATCCATGCGACAAGTCTGTCACCCAAGAAGAATGCTCCTCATGTTGTGCTCTTCATGTCATCTAAGTTTCCATCCCAATCAGCATTTGTATATACTTGAAGCTCAAATTTTCCTTCTCTTTTATACCATAATTCATCTTTTGTATTCTTTAGATATCTCAGAATTATTTTGATAGCAGTCATGTGTGATTCCTTGGGATATATAGATAATCTTGCAACTATTCCAAATACATGTGCTAAATCTGGTCTAGTATGAACAACATACATGAGTTTTCCAATCATTGATCTATATAGGGTATGATTTACCTTGGTTGAATTGTCTTCCTTTGTCATCTTGCATCTGGTTTCCATAGGTGTTCCAACTGGTTTGGAATCTTCCATCCTAAATATCTTGATAACTTCCTTGATGTATTTAGATTCTGTGATGTATATGTCTACATCTTGTTAAAGAATCTATAGACCAAGAAAGAATTTGATTTCTCCAAACATTGACATCTCAAAATATTTTCTCATTTCATTAGAAAATGATTTGCATAACATATCATTACCTCCAATATGATATCATCAACAAATATTTCAGCAATCAAAATGTTATCATCTGCATCTTCTTTTAAATACAAATTATTGTTTTCACTTGTTCTTACAAATCTAATACTTATGAGATATGAGTGAAGTCTTTCATACCATTCTCTCTATGCATTTTTCAATCCATACAAGTCTTTGTGTAGTATACAAAACATGTTTCTCTTTTTAGGATCAATAAACCCTTCTGGTTGTTCAATGTATACCTCTTCTTCTAGTATTCCATCCAGGAATGCAGATTTGACATCCATTTGGTACACCTTGAATCCTTTGTAAGTAGTATAAGCAAGTATAATTTTGGCTCCTTCTAGTCTATCAATGGGTGAAAATGTTTCTCCATAGTCAATTCCTTCTTCTTGTGCATACCCCTTGCATACTAATCTTTCTTTGTTCCTTGCGACTTCTCCATTTTCATTCAGTTTTTTTTTCAATATCCATTTGGTACCAATGAAATTTTTGTCATCTGGTCTAGGTACTAATGTCCATTTTTTTTCCTTCTCAATCTGCTCAATTTCTACATTCATAGCACTGACCCATTCTTCATTTTCAAGAGTAGTATTAATAGATTTAGCCTAAAAATCACAAATTAAACATCTAGTGTTCAGTGACTTACTTCTTGTTCTCATTCCAGCCTTCTTGTCTTCTATGATCTGGTTATATGCATGGTGTCTTTTGACATACTTGGAAAGTATCGATACACCTCTTTGTTCATCATTCTTATCATCATCTTGACCTTCATTTTGATCTCCATCACTCGGTACATCATTTTGAGCAATTTCCTAATTTTTGGTGTTTGTAGCCTGATGCTTGGGTGTATTGTTCTATCCCTCGAGAGAGATACATTGATGCTCAGGTAGATTTTTAGGTTCTTCTCTATAGAAAAACCTATTGTAGTCTTCTGGTTCTTTTTTCTTTCCTCATCATTTTCTTAGCAAATTCATCTACTTTGACATTTTTACTTTCAATGATTTTGTTAGAGGTTTTGTTAAGACATTTATAAGCCTTGCTTTTAGCAGAATACCCTAATAATATTCCTTCTTCACCTTTGGAGTCAAGCCTTCCATTTCTATCATCTTAAAAAATATAACATTAATTTCCAAAAAATTTGAAGTAACTTACATTGGGTGTACGTCCATACCATAGCACATAGGGTGTCTAATTGGTATCCTTATTTAATTGAACTCTATTCAATGAGTAGACAACAGTACTGATAGCTTCTCACTAGAATGTTTGACTGATGACTTTCTCAATCATCAATTTCCTAACACAATCAACAATTGATCTGTTCCTTCTCTCAGCAATCCCATTTTGTTGTAGTGTTCTTGGTGCAGAAACATGTCTTTGAATTCCATGCTCATTAAAAAAGTTAGTGAATTCATCATAAATAAATTATCCTCCTCTAGTTGATCTTAAGGATTTTAGTTCCTTATCACTTTGTTTTTCTATAATAGCTTTATACCATTTAAACATCTTGAATGCCTCTGATTTCTCTTTTAAGAACATAACTGTCATCATTCTAGAATAATCATCTACAAATAGAGTGAAGTAACTATCTCCATAGTATCTCTTTGTTATCATAGGTCCACATAGGTCCGTATGGACTAATTCTAGATTAGCATTAGGTGTGTAGGTTTTTCTCTTTAAGCTAGACTTTGTCATTTTTCCTTTTTGACAATTCTTACACGTGACATGGCCGGGCTTTGACATGCTTGGTAAGCCTCTTACTTTCCTTTTATTGCTTATCCTAATCATGTTGTCAAAATTCACATGACATAATGTTTTATGCCACAACCACATGTCTTCATTTATATCTATTAAACAAGTGCTCTTAATATCATCAAGATAGAATAGGATGCCTTTTGTCTATTCACCAATTCTGATCAACCGTCCTGATTCATTAAATATCTTTGTCTTTTTGCTCTCAAATGCAACTCGGTGACCTATGTTATTCAGTTGTGAAACACTCAATATATTATAGTTAAGTACTTTTACCCAATATGCATTTTCACATCTGATCATATTAGTCAACATTATAGTTCCTTTACCTTCAACCGAACAAGGTGAGTCATTACCCATTCTTACTGATCCACCATTATAATATTCAAAAGTTTCAAGCTTTTCCTTATCACTGGTCATGTGGTCAGTACATCCACTATTAATAATCCAGACACCATTTTTACTAACCTTAGATATGAGTGTAGTCTCAACATACCTTTCCTCTCCATCTGAATAATCCTTCATAGAAAAAAATACCACCTCAATATCTTCTTCAGATTCGAGGTCAGTATTGTCAGCTTTTTTCTCAGCTAGGTAACAATATTTCTTCCCTTTATCCTTGTAGTCTTGGTTGTCTCTTCTATCATATTTTTTGGTTTCTTTGGTAATCTCTATCAAACTTATTTTCATAAGTTTTGTCATTACTTCTTTCATATTTTCTTTTTTTAGGACATCTAGTAGCAAAGTGTCTAATCTCTTTACAATTAAAACATACAAGTGCTAATTTACCTTTGTATCTACCTTTGCCTCTCTGCAATCTTCTAGCCATTAGTGCTTTAATATCATCAAGTTCTTGGTCATCACTATCACTTTCACTATCATTTCTCATAGTGTGTTTATGACTTGACTTACTTATTTTCAAAGAAGGTTTGAATGCAAACTCAATAGATGGTAAGAAACTATTGTCAAAGTTATTCATCTCAAATGAAATAAGTCTACCAACCAAAATATCTAGAGTGACATTTTTATTTTCTACTTCTCTCATTTTTGTATAACAAATACTCTAGTAGCATAAACAGACAGTAAGGTTCTTAGGATTTTACTTACCAATATTTCTTTTTCAAGTACACCTCCTACTCCTCGAATAGCATTAAATTACCTCTTTGATTCTACATCTATACTGAGTGATGTTTTCTCCTTTAATTATTAGGTCATCAAACCTTCATCTTAGGCTTTCTGCCTTGGCTCTTAGCATATTTGCATCTTCTCCATGTACCAGCTTCAATTTATCCCACATTTTCTTTGCAGTGGTGCATTTTTTGACATCTTCAAATTCAGCATAAGAGAGTGAGGAAGAAAGTTCTATCATCATGAATTTGTGTTAATGCTTTTCTCTCAATTGATCAAGTGTGTGAGGTCTAGTAGGCAACACATATTCAGTATCCAAGTATTGAGTAACATCATTTACAGTACCGGATAGGTGGAGTCTTATCCTTCTTTGACATGATGCAAAGTTGTCCTTGTTCAACTTAGGCACATCCCTCTTACTCATCTTGTGATCTTTAGCTTAGGTCTTCAAACCTTCCTTCTAAGCACACAAATCTCTTATACCAATTGTTAGAATAACTGAGAGGGGGGTGAATCAGTGGCCTCAATATTTAATCCAATAATTCAATCCAAAACTTTATACCACATATATAAACCTCTAATTATCTTTAGTCCTACAAGATATATGCCTTTAAATAATCTTATCAAATAACTACAGCTCGGAGTATACTATTTTATCCTTTTTCTTAAGCTTTACCGAATAGAAGTCTTAGCCTTTACCGAAATATAGTAAATAACTTAGTGTTTACCGATCTATCCTATTTTAGTAATTTGTAAAGAAAAAAATTAAAGCAATGAACCATATACACATTTTACACATGGATTTTTAATGTGGAAACCCTGTTAAGGGAAAAAAAACTTGGGACCAGTAACCCAAAAATTTCACTCTTCTAAAGTGAGCTCGGTGAAGAGCCAACCCTATTAAAGGTTACAAACATAGTGTTAAGTGCGACATTGTTAGAGGATTTAAATTTAATATTTTTTCACTTGATATCATGCATTCACTATGCTATATTCATGAAAAACCTTTTGATACTCCTTGGGATGTATCACAATATATAAATCCTACTCTAAGTTAAATCCTACTCTATTAAGAGATTTTCTGAATCAATGGATAAACTGAATCACTATATGATCTATTCATAAATACAACTTAGACTTGCAGATGTTCAGATCTATTGTAAGTTCATAATACCTTTCTCATGAATGTTTCTCTTCTATTCCTTTGATCCACTTCTTTCTGCTCGGTGAATTCTTTTGCTTCTATGTTGCTCAGTGTCTGCATAAAACTTTAGCTCTGTTCTTCAGCTTGTATGATTAGGTCTGTATGAACACTTCTTATCTTCACCAAATTTCTCTTCAACATCCTCTTCTATTCTCCCCCCAATTCATAATGAAATATCTTATCTCTTTTATAGACATGATTTGACCATTTCTAATTCCTTTTATTTCTTTTTCTTGATGTAATCCACAAATCTCACCATTCTTTCTTTAAAGATTGCTTTAGTTTTATCCCACAGATTTCTTCTTGACAATTGGAATAAAACTAGCTTTAAATCTCTAGCTTATCTTTAGCTATTAACTGGTCTATGAAAATAAAATAATCAAACATTTAACTCCATATTAAGCTCCTACTAGCTAATTTTGTTGTCATTTCTAAACTTCAATTCAGATTGGTGTTTATCTCCTTGTTTCCTCGGTCTTAACTTCAGTTGTCCCTGGGCATCTCTGTCCGTCAGGGTTGTTTGAAAAACTGTGACTTTCAGTTCTTCTTGTGTATTTCTTTTTTTCTTCTTGGTAATTCTTTCTTGGGTATCTTTCTCAGGTATCATTATGACTCTTCTTAGGGTTCTCTCTCCATCGGTGTGCACTGTCCGTCAGTGTTTGTTGTCACTTGGTGTATACTGAAATTTTATGCATTACTGATAACATAAATTTTATCTATTTGGTTCTTTGAATTCTTTGACAATATGTATATGACCAATAAGAGTATATCAAGTTGACATCAATGACAATCCAATAGATTAACTGATTTAATGTGTTGCATTAACTTTCTACATCTCAGTGATCATCAACTTAACATCTTCAAGTATTTAATAAGTTTTTGATTAAGGTAAATATAGGTTTTGAAAGGACCCCAGAACCTTTTACAATAGATTACTAGAGATAAGCATCATAACCCCATATAAACATAGATAGCCTGCTACGAACAAAAAGTAGGACCCTAGCGAACACCCAAAACCCAAAAAAAAGGAAAATAAAAAATTGCCAAAAAAATGCACAGTTTCTAGCACAACTTCCAGCAAAGTTTCTAGAACAGATAAAAAAACTACATCATACTTTCATAGGCTTCCTTAGCCTCTTTCTACTTTTTTTCAATGGACTCCTTCAGCACTTTCATCTCTTTTGGAATCTCTAGAACTTTACTTTTAATGTCACTTCAGGTTCTAGTCCCTGGGCCTGAGCTCCCTGCTTTGTCATCTATAGTAATTGCGGTATTTTCCAACAGACTACTCTCCAAGTAAGCATATAATGCTTTTAGGTTTTGAAAAAAAACTTGAAGCCCTACGTTATTATGCTTGAGAATGATACTTATCATGTGCCTATTGTGGCTGAGTTTCTTTTTCATATCTTTCAACTTTTCTTCCACAAGAGCGTTGACTCTAGCAATGATCTCCTCATCGTTGTTGTTGTTTTTCACCTTAATTAGCAGGTCCTTCTCCATTTCTTCCAGCTTTTTTTTTAAGGGCTCCATATCTTCCTGCATCTCATTTAGGTGCCGCTTCATGGCCTCCATTTCCTCACTAATCCAATTCTCCATGTTAGCCCCATGATCAGCCTTTCTCTTAGGAATTCTATCATCGATATCAAACCCTACCATAGTTTTGTGATCAGAGTCCATTCTCATTTTTTTATTTTTCCTATTTCTAGCCTTCAATTTTGGTTTCTCTATCTTCTCCTCATTGTCCTTGCCATCATTCATTTCCTCACTATTATCCTCCTTGTTATCTCCCTCTTTTTCTTCTTCATCTTTTTCCACCTCTTGATTGTCACCTTCATTTCCCCTATTCTCATCATCATCATTCATGGGTGTATCCTCCTCATTTATCTGGGTGTCCTCCTTGCTCACCTGTTCATCTTTTTCATTCACCAAAGCCTCCTCATTAATTTCTTGAGATTCCTCTTCAGTCATAGGTGTTTCCTCCTTCTCCTCTTTCTAAATCTCTTCTTCGTTACCCTGACTGTCAAGGGTTTGGTTTTTAATCTCCTCCTGCTTTTCCAGATTCGCCTTTTTTTTTGTCCTTACCCTTTTCTTTGGGTTCTCTTTTTTTCTATCCAGATTAACTTGATAAGCATTCCCTTTTACCCTTTTTGGGATGGGTTCCAGGATTTGATTTTTAGCATATTTTGAAATTAATAGAATAATCCCTACATGAAGCACTGGGTTACTCATTTTTTTCCTTAGCTCCATGACACTATTATTCAGCGAGATCAGAAGATAGAAGGGAAATGACACCTTTTTGTTATGCCTAAAATGATTTGCAAGGAAAAAAATAAGGTTGTAAATTTTGGAGTAGCAACCATCCAAGGTGAAATACTCGATCATCACAGTCAAAATCTCCACCCAGTGAGTCTTAATTTTGTTGATATCCACATAATCCCCCGTCCCTTTGCTCAAAAGGGATTCTTCTTCTTTAGTTTTTGGGAATATTTTAAAGGCTTGAGTCCCAATCTACTTGTTGTCCCTATAAAACTTCATGCCTTCATAGGAAAGGCCCGTAATTTCTAAGATTATGCTCATAGTCAGAGTAAAAGACTTTCCCCACATATTCACCTTTTCGTTCTTCCATCCGTCTGCAATTTTTTTTAATTTCTTTGTCCCATCCATGAAGCTTCTCCAAATAATGGGTCAAACCACCCTTCTTCAGCCTCTTCCAGACTTTCTTCTTTTGTTTCCACTTTTTACAGTCCATCGGCTCCTCCCTCTTCAGACCACCCCCCATAATGTTCAAGGATTTCTAGACTTTCAGAGAGTGAGAAGGCTGGAACGCAAGACACTGAAAGGAAAGACTGTTATGATTTTTCTATTTCAAAATGCTCGCTAAAACCCACAAACCATGTGAAGTCACATTCTTCATGAATCTCGCATCCCTCAACTAACAACTATCATGACACTTAATCTTAAGTGATCTTCCCATCATTAATTATGTTTATTAATCGAGCCTTCAATATGGTTAATCATATCATACCTGATAAGACATAAAATCTCCATATTGAGATTTGCTTCCCCTCTCCACAATTGGATGATGTCAATTTCAGCCCCCACATTAGCTAAGCCATATGTCAGCTTATTTCATTCCCTAAAAACATGGCTTATGTGACTTTCTTTAAAAAGGAGCATTAAAATTTTGATTTTATCAATTATGTGGCTATTTTTCCAGGAAGCCTCATTTTTACCCTTAATATAGTTTATTATGTTTAGAGAGTCTTCCTCCAACCAAAAATTTGAATAACACATTTCTTTAGCCATCATGACAACTTGAAGGGATGCCATCGCTTCGGCAACATGATTAGTTTGAACTCTCAGAGTGGTAGCAAAAACTCCCAGACAATTTCTAGAAGAGTCTCTTATTATACCTCCCACTCTGGCTCTTCCCAGAATCCCTTTAGCTTCCCCATAAAAATTACCTTTGACCCAGCCAATTGGAGGAGCATCCCATCTAGTGTTTTCCCTCAAATTTAGATCCTTGTATTTCTGCCCCTGATTATTCCTGTTAAGAATATCATTTAAACTCTGAGTGTTCTTACAGGGGGAGTCTCTAGGAAGATAACCTTTAAAATTTTCCAGCAAACTTCTCCAAATGCTATTGGCCACAATTTCATAGGATGAGATTTATCATTGTTTTGATCATTTGGTTTGGTAAAATGGTTAAACCAAACTTTACCACTTGAAAAATTGATCATGTTGTGTCAGGTTGCATATGCAAATATGAAAAATTCTTGGCACATTGGTATCGCAATCAAAATCCTATGGTGACAAGAAATTCATACTATGGTGCTCAACAAATAACGAACACTTATCCTACAATCTAACATCCTTAGAATGTGAGTTTCAGTTGTTGATGATTGGGTTTCTTCTTTTTATAGAAGTTAACAGAGATGAATGTTTATTTTTGTGGAAGGCCACAACTTTTTTTCTTTTCACTCACATAAATTATGACATGTAACTGAATAAATGGTTCACTATATTAAGTTGAAGATGATGCAAGACATTAAATCAGTTAATGGTTTGTATTGTCATTGATGTCAAATTGATATCATCTGTATGGTCATGCACATAATGCCAAAGAATTTAGAGAATCAATGGAATAGAGGTTATGCTTTCAGCAATGCATAAAATTCAAGTATTCACTAAGTGATAGATTACACCAATGGAGTGCACACCATCGGTAAAGACAGAGATAAAAGTCACAGTGATAACCGACGAGCAGAAGATAGTATTGCCCGACAAAGTAGAATCAAAGGATGCCCGACGAGCTAAAAATATTGTTTCCCGACGAAAAAGATCCAATGATGCCCAATAGATGGAGATCTTGAAGCTAATTGAAGCAACACCAATGGAACTGGCATTTGTCACCGTCGATGAACTGCAGAACTGACTGACAGAATAGAGAGATCAGAAAATGACAAAATATCTAGCTGGTAGAGCTAAAGGATAGACTTAACTAGTTGTTTTATTTTTTTTATTTGACCACAGTTAAGTAAGTGATTTGTACAGTTGGCAAGAAGATACCTACAAGATAAATCAGGAGTTAAAGCCATAAATCAATTTGGCTGGATTGTTTTTCACGCCAAGAATCAAGAACCAAGAATTAAGGAATATCATGTCTATTTAAGAGACAAGCATTTTTCATTCTCTAGGTGGTATATAATCAATCAGATACACAAGGGAGTCAACTGATAGAAGATGTTGAAGAGAAACTGATGAAGGATTAACTTCATGCAGTCCTGATCAATCAAGCTGAGGGAGAGCTAAAGAATTCTACAGACACTGACGGACAGAAAAGCACAACATCATAGAGCAGAAGAAGTTAAGTAGAAAGGAATTGTATTGATACATTGATCAGAAAGATATTGTAAGTAAATAGATCTGAAAATCTGCAATTCAGTAGCATTAGAAACAGGTCATTTTGTTTCAGCTTAACCATTGAAGCATCAAGTCTCTTAACAATGTAGGACTTAACAGTCTTTTTTAATTGAGGTATATCCTAACAGATTACCAGAACGTTGACTCATGTTAGTAGCACCGGTCTTACCTAAAGCCTATTGACACTCTAAGAAGGAGGTTGATTCAAGGATGGTAGTAAGATTTGCATAAACCCTATTGATAGTCATGAGACTGATTCAAGGATGGTAGCGTAGATGCCAGATACTTAGTGACAAACTATGTATTGAAAATCCTCTAACAAGGTTGCACTTAACAGTGTCTTTGTAACCTTTAACAGGGTTGGCTCTTAACAGGGCTCACTTCAGAAGAGTGAAAATTTGGGGTACCGGTCCCAGTGGTTTTTTCCCTTAACAGGGTTTCCACGTTAAAATCCTTGTGTTATATGTGTATGGTTCATTACTTTATTTCTCCATATGCATTTATGGATTGATTGGTATAATCTGCATATTTACTGAGTATCGGTAAATATAGTTTACTGTTTATTGGTTATCAAAGAGAATAAGGACAGACAAGGTAAACCGAGAGACAGTTATTTATTTCAAGTATTTCAAAAGCATGCATCTTGTTGGGACTTAATAATTTGAGAAGTATTAATTGGTGGATTAAAGTTTAAATTAGAAAAATTTCTGAGGCCACTGATTCACCCCCCCCCCCTCCCAGTTATTACTAACAATCAGTATCAGAGCTTGTGTGCTTAGAAGGAAGGTTTCAAGACCTAAGTAAAGATCACGAGATGAACAGACGAGATGTGCCCAAGTTGAACAAGGACAACTTTGCTTCATGGCAAAGCAGGATAAAGCTTCACTTATCAGGTATTGGCAATGATATTACTCAATACTTAGAAACTGAATATGTGTTTCCTACAGGACCATTGATAGTGGATCAATTGAGAGTAAATCATGAACATAACTGCATGGTTATAGAACTTTCAGCCTCACTCTCTGATGCTGAATTTAAGGATGTCAAAGATTGCAAAAATACAAAGACAATGTGGGACAAGTTGAAACTTGTACATGGTGGTGATGAAAATGTTCTGAGAGCCAAGGAAGAAAACCTTAAAGGAAAGTTTGATGATCTCAGAATGAAAGAAGGTGAAAATATCACACAGTACAACACAAGAATAAAAGAAGTAGTCAATGCTATATGAGGTGTTGGAGGTACACTTGACGAGGAGACAGTGGTAAGTAAAATCCTAAGAACCCTATTGCCTATATATGCTATTAGAGTCTCTGATATTCAATAAATGAGAACAGTAGTAAATAATACAGTCACTCTTGATATCTTGATTGGTAGATTGATTTCATTTGAGATGAATAAATTTGATAATAGTGTCTTACCAATTTTAGAGTCTGCATTCAAGTCTTCTATGAGAATAAGAAAATCTAGTCAGAGACACTCATCTAGAAGAGACAGTGAAAGAAAAATTGAAGAAGAAGATCTAGATGAAATTAGAGCACTCATGGCAAGAAGAATGCTAAGAGGCAAAGGTAAATACAAAGGCAAGTTACCACTTGTATGTTTTAATTGTAAAGAGATTGGACACTTTGCTGCAAGATGTCCTAAAAGAAAAGATGACAAAAGTGATAACAGAGCTTTTGAGAAGAAATCTGACAGAGGTGATAATAAAGATTACAGAGGTTACCAACAATCAGAAAGAAGTGATACCCGAGATTACAAGGACAAAGGCAAGAAGGCTAGCTATCTAGCTGCTTGCAAAGATGAAGATACTGACACCGAACCAGATGATGATGTTGAGATAGTGTTTGTAGCT
>MU225941.1:1378586-1389073 GCA_018584345.1 Thuja plicata
GGCTAGAAATCTTGATGACCGAAAGAGCACAACTAGAGGAGCATTCTTTATGGGTGATAGACTTGTCACATGGATTAGCAAGAAGCAAGGATGCATCTCTCAGTCTACTACAGAAGCATAATATGTTACTGCTGCTGCAAACTACTCGAATATTGCATGGATCAAATAGCTACTGGAAGGTATGTATATGAAGATCAAAGAACCAGTAGTTATTTATTGTGATAACACCAGTGCAATAAATATTTCCAAGAATCCATTCATGCATGCGAATACTAAACACATTGCCATCAAGTATCATTACTTAAGAGAAAAAGTTCAAGAGAAAGAAGTAATACTTGAATATGTGCAATCAAAATAACAATTGGCTAATATCTTCACCAAGCCACTGCCAAAGGATACATTTGAGTACCTGAGGAAAAGACTAGGGGTAAAACCCATGTCTAACAGTCAGTAAAAGGATAGAACGCTGCATCAACCATATATTATCAGCATATCAGACATGATTGATGCAAGCAAAAGCTTAACTTCAACACTACATCTATATACAGAAAGGTATATATCAGAACCAAGTACTAAGAGAAAATTGTTATATTGATAATGGATAAGGAAAATTCAAGGAATATATTATGGAAAGAAGAAAATGGTTGACAGAGTGTCAGATATTTTATAAAATATTTGTTTGGCATTGTTGTCAAAGGTAGAGAATGTTTCCATATTATCATCATAAATAATTCATTATCAGATTACTCCAAACGGGGAGAGATCATATCCAAAGGGAGAGAATTGATATAAATTGAAAACAAAAGACAGAGACATCAAAGAAGTAGAACAATCAAAAAGGACACAACACTTTAGAAGAAGAAAAAGGAAAGCTGCAAGAATCAAATCTAAGCATACACAAAGCTTACCGGTGGTCAGACATTTTATCAGTTATCAAAACAAACTATTTGGTAATTTGATGAATCTCAACAATTGTATTTCATATTGTATTAGCAATACTATAGTATGCTAATATAGTATGTTGCCATCAATGCCAAAGGGAGAGATTGATGACATGTAACTGATTAAATGGTTCACTATATTAAGTTGAAGATGATGCAAGACAATAAACCAGTTAATGGTTTGTATTGTCATTGATGTCAACTTGATATCATCTGTATGGTCATACACATAATGCCAAAGACTTCAAAGAGTCAATGGAATAGAGGTTATTCTTTTAGCAATGCATAAAAGTCAAGTATTCACTAAGTGATAGATTACATTGACGGAGTGCACACCATCAGTAAAGATAGAGATAAAAGCCACAGTGATACCTTACAAGCAGAAGATATTATTGCCCGATGAAGCAGAATCAAAGGATGCTCGATGAGCTCAAAATAGTGTTTCCCAATGAACAAGATCTAATGATGCCCGATGGACAGAGATCCTGAAGCTAACTAAAGCAACACCGACGGAACTGGTAGTTGTCACCGGTGATGAACTACAGAATTGACTGACAGAATAGAGAGATCAAAAAATGACAAAATATCTTGATGGAAGAGCTAAATGATAGACTTAACTAGTTGTTTTATTTGTTTTATTTGACCACAGTTAAGTAATCAATTTGTACAGTTGGCAAGAAGATAACTACGAGATAAATCAAGAGTTAAATCCATAAATCAATTTGGCTAGATTGTTTTTCACGCCAAGAATCAAGAACCAAGAATTAAGGAATATCATGTCTATTTAAGAGACAAGCATTTTTCAATCTCTAGGTGGTATATAATCAATCAGATACACGGGGGAGTGAACTGATAGAAGATGCTGAAGAGAAACTGATGAAGGATTAACTTCATGTAATCCTAATCAATCAAGCTGAGGGAGAGCTAAAGAATTCTGCAGACACCGACGGACAGAAAAGCATAGCATCACAGAGAAGAAAGATTTAAGTACAAAGGAATTGTATTGATACATTGATCAGAAAGATATTGTAAGTAAATAGATCTAAAAATCTAAAATTCAGTTGCATTAGAAATAGGTCATTTTGTTTCAGTTTAACCATTGAAGCATCAAGTCTCTTAACAGAGCAGGACTTAACAGTCTTTTGTAATTGAGGTTTATCCTAAAAGATTACCAGAAGGTTGACTCATGATAGTAGCACCGGTCTTACCTAAAGCCTATTAATATTCTAAGAAGGAGGCTGATTCAAGGATGGTAGTAAGATTTGCATAAACCCTATTGACAGTCATGAGACTGATTCAAGGATGGTAGCGTAGATGGCAGATACTTAGTGACAACCTATGTATTGAAAATCCTCTAACAAGGTCGCACTTAACAGTGTGTTTGTAACCTTTAACAGGGTTGGCGCCTAACAGGGTTCACTTTAGAAGAGTGAAAATTTGGGGTACCGGTCCCAGTGGTTTTTTCCCTTAATAGGGTTTCTACGTTAAAATCCTTGTTTTATATGTTTATGGTTCATTACTTTATTGTTTTACATTCTACATATGCATTTATGGATTGACTAGTATACTCTGCATATTTACTGAGTATCAGTAAATACAATTTACTACTTATCAGTTATCAAAGAGAATAAGGACAGACAAGGTAAACCGACAGATAGTTATTTGTTTCAATTATTTCAAAGGCATGCATCTTGTTGGGACATAATAATTTTAGAAGTATTAATTGGTGGATTAAATTTTAAATTGGATAAATTTATGAGGCCACTGATTCACCCCCCCCCCCCTCTCATTTATTACTAAAAATAAATATGTTGTAATCTTCTATATCTTAGCATGGATTCCCTTTCATTGGCATATATATTTATAATTTTATGTCATGTAGATTGAAAATTTATTTTGGGACAGATTTTTCTTTTGACTTCTTGGTTATGGCTGATGCTATCCACTAATTTTCTTAACGTACATTTAGCCAAAATTGTAAAATATCATTTTTTGTAATCCTATGTTCAAGGGATTCTGAACTAACAATATTTTTTGAGGAATTGGTATATCGAGGAACACAAATTAGTTTGTGCTTCAAGTAGCATAGTTTCACTGGGATTTTCAATTGTATGTATGCTTTTTAGGCTGTAAATGTATCATAGTAAATGTATATATCTTTTTATTACGAAAAAGAAATTTATTGCTACCTTAAAAGGGGAAGCAAATCCCATGACACCTGAACTAAATTAGGTGTCATCATTATTTAGTTTATTCGCTAGCACAATGCATGATAAGTTCATATTGATGTAATGCTTTACAATTGTTCTTGTGTGCATTCTATTTACATTTCTGGTTTGGTTTGTTCAAACCCCCCATTTCTTATGTAGATCGTAAAAATATACAAATATATTGGTTGTTTTATGAATAAAGTGATATGGCAATAACCTACTATATGTGGAGATATAACTAATTTTTTTAATTTTAGATATTCCATGGGGTTCTATTAATAGAGACACTCTCATACACTACCATCACCAGAACATAATACATCTAAGGGACTACATGGATATGCTTTTCTATGACAAAGGCATACAAATAAGCAACTGAGTTTCCCACAACCATACAATTTGAAACTAAAAACTGACATATACACTACCAGCCCAAAAGACAACTGTCATAGCCCATACAAAATACCCTAAGGCATTTGAGAAGTTGATCCATGTGCCATCCCAAAAGTAGGATGAGTTTTCAACCTACGATTGTAAGTCCTAAAAATGTCATTATCCAACATTTGACTGGGTGTATAGATGGAATCATTGGACGCACTGCCAAATCTAACCCATTGAATTTGAAGTATTGAATCAGTGCCATGTGGCATACAAGTCAAAATAAATGATTATTCTCCAAAAGAGGCACTTTGAAGCTTCTATTCAACTCCATAATCCTATTATGTTGCAAAGACAAACATATGTTTTTTAACCAATCTAGGAGCCAGTAAAAATATCCACATTTTTCTTGTCCACCATTAATTCTTAAAGCATGTGTATGATCTGATACCTGCATCTGGCTTGACTGCCATCTCTTTCCCCATAATCGCAGGGACCAAAGAACTAACCCAAAATCCCATGTTACATTATTTTGCATGTCCATCTATGAGGAGGTTTCAACCAAAATAAGTTTTCATGTACTACACCATCCATAACACACTGTTAAACTTTCTTAAAAACATTCATTATAGAATTTTATGTATGTAACTTGCCATTAGCCTCAATTCCATCGGATAAGGTCCATTTTTTGGGCCTTATGGCATTGAAGATAATAGCGATGTCCATTCTAGGGCCTAATGGTACAGATCCTCAATTCCATTGTCTTCTTCCAAAACTGCCCCAAACATCAAATTAGGACACAATTTCTTATTGACTTTATTTATAACAATTTGTGAATCATTATGGTTATGTACATGAATACATGACCTTTTCTTATCTTAATCATTCAAATATAATTACATATATATTTTTATTCATTGTATTTCAATTCATCCCGAGTAAGTTGATCATTAGGAATCAAGGAGTGTAACTATTTGTGTGTGGATAAAGTCATAGTAAATCTCTATTAGTTCAATATAGGAGTAATGGTCTCTATTTTTTATTTTTTAAATAAGTAGAGATTAGTAGCTTATATTGATATACATTTTGTTTAAGATCATTTAACTTGTCTCAACTTCATGTTCACTATTAATTGAGCTTTCCCAATAGAAGACTTTCTCATTTGATTTACTTTTAGTATATGACTTTATTTTGTTATTTAGATTTGTATCAAACTTGGGTTATATTTGCATTGATGTAAGTGTCACTCATATTCATATAAAGTTTATAAATCTGATTGTTATAATTTTTATGATATCTCCATTATGCGTGTTGTTTCTATAGGGTATATTATCACATTTGTTAACTATTATAAAATTCCAACATCCTTAATAGTTACCCTCTCTTCTAGAATGTTATAATGTCATTAATAAAATTGATGTTTCTCCTAGAAAATTATTGTTTTGAAGCTCATACATTGGTAGCACTAGATTACAATTTATGTTTCGATGAATTGAACCTGTTATTATGTGAATTAATAATATACCACAATATTTTATAATGTATGCATCCTTGTCAAGTTTGTAACCTTGTTTATTTCTTGTTAGTTAATCATTTTGGCAATTAATAATCCAAATATAAGAGTAGAGCCTTATTTAGAATTATGATGTTATGATTCTTAGATAGTTTTGAGATATTTTTATCTTATCTCATTCCTATACTTGGTTTAATTTGTATATATCAATGAATCCTATAATCAAGGTTGAGTGATGACACTCTTTCCTTTTTGCACTCTAGTATCCTACCCTATTAAGATTGTTAGTAGAGGTCTTTGGTGGCTCTTTTTGTATTCATTCTTATCTTCATATGTGTTTTATGCTTGTTGACATCTTATATTTTATTGCATATGGGGTTGGTAAAATTATTCCCTTAACCTCGGTTTTGTTTCACCAAGTGGGTGGCAGCCGACGATGAAACTGTCTGGGGATTCTTCCCTAGAAAGAGTTGCATACCTGCTTCTGTATTTATTTTTTTAAATAAAATATGTTATAATAACCATATAATGTATTTTATACCATACCTTGGTGAACCGGGCATTATGATGTAGTTTAAGATTAAAGAGTTGAACTACGATGTCTCTAAGTGGGAATGTAGGCAAAGCCATCAGTGATGAGCCCCCGAGACTTAGGTGCAATCCCTTAGGGTTAGTCTATGTGTATTTTTTATTTATCCTAATAAAAATATGAGAAAGGTTGTATTTATGATCACATAATCAATGTTACTAACTCTTGTGACTTGCATCTAGTTTTGAGACATGTGTGCAGATATAGGAATTGAAAAACATGTTGGAGGAATGAAGAAGAAAACTTAAAGTATGCAATGGTATTATTTATTTGTATCTTATCTTGTGCTAAAAGGTAATAATAAGAATGTTTGGCTTGGTTTTTAAAATGAACATAATTGTAGCTCTTCTTAGTATTATTATTGCCTGAGATTTTATTTATTAATGCAATACAATGTGTGAAAAATAAATGTTCTGCATGTTTTGTTGTGAAAAATGTCCTTTAGCCAAGGCTCACTAAGCGCTACATACCCTCCTCTTGACCGGTTATCATCCTCCCCATAAATATCATGATCAAAGGGTGGCAATCCTTCATTGCCTCCATCATAAATTATCCTTGTAGAACTAATTTATTTTCCATGCCTTAATAATGGGAATAATATTTATCTCACTAAATAAATTTTCCATGCACTTACTTGAATAATATTAAAACAAACAATTATATATACCGTGATACCACCAAATATTATTGGCTATCCCTTGTATCTCTTATCACCTACAACAACATACAAGCTACCTTCACTCTTGTGATTGACTTTCTTAATTCCATAAAGAAATCCCTTCCTTTCACATTGACATCAAATCACATTAAATAACCTCCTCATTTGGCTAAACCAACTTTATGATTTTGGATAAATTATCCCAATATTCAATCTCTTTTCTAGTTATAAGCGCATAAAAAAAAATTATTTATTTTTTAAAACATGTCGTCGCTATTTTGACCTTCATCACATTAATCATCGATGAGAAAGCTATATGAATGATGAATTGATCAAAAAATCATCATCGCTGTACCGAAAAACCCCCGTAGTGTTTCGAATACTTCGACGTCGTTTATATAGTATTGTAGTCATTATTTTTCAATTGATTGCATCATACGTTAGTCATAAATGTGACCCATTATAGAATGGGCTGGTCATGCAAAGCACTTACAATTATAGACACAGAGCCCTTTTTGTTTGACCTTTTAGTCATTGGTTTTCTGACGATTATGCTATTTGTCAATTGCTTCGACAAAAAAAGTTTCATGACAATAGGGGTCAACTGTTAGGAATAAGGTGTCTCAACCTTGGATAATTTCTATTCTTATTATTTTTTTTGTAAAATTTATTTTCTTGAAAATAATGTAATTAAGTGTGAGTGTACATGTCTAGTTGTCATTTTGATGTGTCACTCCACTTGATGTTTCGGCATCTTGAATTGTGTGTAAGGAGATCATGGTTGAAACGGTTATGACGGATTCCTATGACATGTAAGAGCTATTTCTAGGAGATTTCAATGACAGGTGAAGACATGCAAGACATGTGGCAACTGATAAAGTTGAGTACTTTACACTCTTCCTCTTTTCTCAGAGAATGGTAAAACCCTAATACGGCTATCCTTGGAAGTTGCCCTAAAAAGGAAAGCACATGATATAAGTGTTTTTTAGGGTTACAGGAAAGAATACAAAAAGAGTGTATTGTTGGTATGTTCAGGTGCTACTAGATTTGTCTTAGAGTGTCGTTTGTCTCCTAAAAGAACTTGCATTGCAAGTGTGTTGTAGCCATTGTGTTGAAGATAATATATTGTGCAGGTTTTAGAGTGTTGGGGTTTTTTACCGAAAGGTTTTCCCCAGGGTAAATCATTGTGTCATTCTCTATTTTCTGTATGCATGGTATGTGGCTGCAATATCATTGTTAAAGTAGTTAAAAAATCTGAAATTATAAGGATTTAAAAGAATTTGCATAATACTTTCCTATAGAGATTAGTGTAGGAAGTTGTTTCCGCACCTGAGTTTCCTTACAAGTGGTATCAGAGCCTGATCAACTTTTGATCCTAGTTGTTGGGTAGTGTTTTTTGAGTTAATCTCAAGTTGAGTGGGATTTTTTTTGTGAAGATCATTCTGAATCTTATTTGCAGATTGAGATGGCAGGTTCCTCATACAGTAGAATGGAGGTGGAAAAATTTAATGGCACTAATTTTGAGTTGTGGAAACTCAAGATGGAAGACATGCTTGAAGATTGCGATCTATGGGAGGCTACTTCACTTGATGTGAGACCTGTAGCAATATCTCAAGTGGATTGGGAGATCAAGGATCGAAAAGCTAAGGGTCTCATCAGACTCTGTCTAGCAGATGTCATTCTTCTGAATGTTCTTGATGAGACTACTACAAATTCTTTGTGGACATGGCTTGGGTTTGTGTATCAGGCCAAATCTCTGGTGAATAAGTTGTTCCTAAGAAAGAAGTTGTATTCTTTAAGAATGGAGGAAGGTGGATCCGTAACTGCTCATCTCAACACATTCAATTTATTGATTACACAGTTGGCATCATTCGGTGCCAAGATCGAGGAGGAGGATCGATGTATGACCCTACTGTGTCCCTTGCCGGATTCATGGGACCATCTTGTGATGGCTCTCAAAAGTACTATAGTCACATTCTGTATGGATGATGTGGTGTCTTCGCTGCTATCTAAGGAGATGCAAAGAAAGACTTCAGATTCATCTAAGGAAGCCCTCGTTGTTCGTGGGAGATCCAACGAAAAAGGAAAGAAGAATGAAAATAAGTCAAAGAAGGGAAGATCCAAATCCCGTGGGAGTTCTAAGACTCCTGGAAAGTCCAAGGTAAAATGTTGGAACTGTGATAAATCTGGGCACTTCTGGAGGGACTGCAAAGAATTGAAGAAGAAGAAGAAAGGCTCAGATTCAGCTTCTGAAAAATATCAAGAAGATGGAGATGCTTTTATTGCAGCTTTGGCAGCCCATGCATCTGATGATGTGTGGTTAGTAGACTCAGGTTCTTATTTTCACATGACCTCTCATCAAAAATGGCTCTCAAAATATGAAGAGTTTGATGGTGGAAAGGTGTACTTGGGTGATGATTCTCACCTAAAGATAGTTGGACGCGGAAGGGTCACTATCATATTTCCTGATGGATGAGTAAAGGGAATCAACAGAGTTATGCACATTTTGGGTTTGACACAAAACCTATTATCTATAAGTATGCTGAATGATGTAGGTGTGCATGTTGTCTTTCCAAAAGATGGATGCAAGATGATGAGAGGTTCTATGGTGCTCGCTAAAGGTACTAGAAGAGGTACTTTGTTTCAACTTGATGCATGCATTGCTCAGTGCAATAGTTCTTCTATTTCAAAGAAGAGAGAAGCTATCACTTCATCCCCACCATCTGAATGAGCAGTAAAGAAGATTGTGGAAATGGATTCTGATGGTAGTGCAGCAAGTGTACCTAGGGGTGCAAACACTTTGGAAGGCAAGCTTCCTACAGAAAAGACAATGTTGTGGCATATGAGATTTGGCCACATTGGTGAGAAGGGTCTTAGGACCTTGAAAACTAAAAATCTTGTCGAGGGGCTAAATGATTGTAATCTTGAATTTGATTTCTGTGAACACTATGTTTATGGTAAGCAAAATCAACTTCAGTTCAACTCCAATTCTCACAAGTCTTCTAGTATTTTGGATCTTATTCATTCTGATGTATTTGGTCCTGTAAAAGTTCCTTCTATCTCCAGTTCTATATATTTTGTATCTTTTATAGATGATTACAGTAGAAAGACTTGGATATATTTCTTGAAAATTAAGATACAGGTTTTCAGTCGGTTCAAGGAATTTAAGGCTCTCGTGGAGAATCAGACTGGTAAAAGAATCAAGTGCATGAGAACTGATAATGGTGGTGAATTTTGTTCCATAGAGTTTGAACAGTTCTATAAAGAACAAGGAATCAAGAGACATAAGACAACTCCTTACACCCTACAGAAAAATGGAGTTGCAGAGAGAATGAACAGGACACTGATGGAGAAGGCTAGGAGTATGCTTAGTGGAGCTAGTTTAGAACAAAGTTTTTGGGCTGAAGCTATGGCCACTACTTTCTATCTGGTTAACAGATCTCCTACATCAGCTCTTTTTGGTAAGATACCCATGGAGGTGTGGTCTGGTAAGAAGCCTTCAATTAGACATCTTCATGTTTTTGGTTGTGAAGCTTATGCACATATTCCAAAGGAGAAAAGATCTAAGTTGGAAAACAAATCTATCAAATCTATTTTCATCAGATACAGTGTTGGTGTGAAAGGATACAAGCTTTGGGATCCTGCACCTAGTAAGGTGTTGCATAGTAGAAATGTTATTTTTAGAGAGCTAACATCTCCTGTTGTGCTGCAACCAGATGAAAAAGAAAAGGAAAAAGATGTTGTTCAATTTCCTCCTACCCCTGAGAAGACTGAACAGAGAGACCATGTTGGGTCTAATGATGAGGAGAGCTCTAGCAGCTCCAATAGTTCGGAAGAAGAGGAAGAAAAACCTCAGCCTCAGCCCTTGAGGAGATCCACAAGAGAAAGGTTTGGTTATTCTATGTTAGATTTCAATTGTGCTTTTTCTTTGATTACTAACACTGATGAGCCTAGATCTGTGAAAGAGGCTTTGGGCATGGAAGATGCAGGTTCTAGGATTGAGGCTATAGATGATGAGATGGCTTCATTAGAAAAAAAAAAAACTTGGGACCTTGTACCTTTGCCTAAAGAGAGAAAATATGTTGGTTGTAAATGGGTGTTCAAGAAGAAATTCTATGCAGATGGCAGTGTTGAAAGGTACAAAGCTAGATTGGTTGCAAAGGGGTATTCACAGGTAGAGGGAATAGATTATGGTGAA